>OZ038313.1:35073418-35134797 GCA_964035775.1 Osedax frankpressi
ATACGATATATTGGGGTTGGCGCACGTCAATTGAAACATCATCTCTTAGTGGATTGAGTTTACCATAATGTAGTTATTGGTTTACCATAATGTAGTTATTGGTTTACCCTGATGTAGCTATTGGTTTACCCTAATGTAGCTATTAGTTTACCATAATGTAGTTATTGGTTTACCCTGATATAGCTCTTAGTTTACCCTAACGTAGTTATTGGTTTACTCTTATGTAGCTATTGGTTTACCGTAATGTAGCTATTGGTTTATCAAAATGTAGCTGTTGATTTACAATAATATAGCTATTAGTTTACCCTAATGTAGCTATTGGTTTACCATAATATAGCTATTGGTTAATATGTCATTATAATGTAGCATTGGTTAATATGGTATAATGCAGTTATTGGTTTACCATAACGTAGTTATTGGTTTACTCTTATGTAGCTATTGGTTTACCATAATGTAGCTATTCGTTTACTTTAATGTAGCTATTGGTTTATATGGTAGTATAAAGTATCTATTAGTGACTGTCATGTATGTTCTTTGGTCTGAACTGATATTATTAAATTCAAAAGCATTCGCTCAAACTCAAACGCAGCGTACATATTGATACGATAACGGATTTCCCACGTTTCAAATCACGTCACACAATACGCACGATTACGGCCGACTCGTGGATCCCCGCTATAGCGAGGGGGTGTCGTCGGACTGTACGACGTACAGACCGACGTACAGTGTACGTACAGTGTACGTACCTCTATCTCTACGTACCCTGTCCCGTTATTGGCCCGGCATTCCGTTGACATTCTGTAACGTGTGTTCGCTACGGTGTTTACTCTAAGGCAATAAAGATAATAGACGTCGGGCACACTCGGACGATACTATATGTAATCTTGTTATTACGTTTTGACATCTTCCCCAGCCGTGATGATTAGGGAGAGATTTAAAAACTGTATATTTAGTACATTTAGTATATATATATATATATATATATATTCTAACATATATATTGTATATAAACGTGCGTCTCTACTACAAAATGAACCATATCCACCATCTACAGATATTTCACCCATTCAGTCCTAAACTTTGCATTATTAGAGACTTTATAACTGATATTAAATAATATTAATAATCACAACGGCATTTACCGTGTTGATTATTACAACAATATATATATATATATATATATATATATATATATGCGTGTGTGTGTGTGTGTATATTTATACAATAGATCGTATAAACTATAATATACTTTCTAACTGTAGAATATTAATATTATTTACTAAAAAAAACATTTTCGATCAATTTTTAACAGAAATACTTTAAATGTTTTTTTACATTTTAAATAATTAATTAATGAATATTTACATAAACATACATTTTTATATAACATTTCGTACTGACCATTCAAGTTTTAGCTTTTTATCTAAAGGCTTTTAATTAACAAGTTGGGGGTAAACTGAGCATATAATTAAACTTAGCATGGGGTATAACTGAGTATGGTATTTAACTGAGCATAGGGTATAACTGATTACGGGGTTTAACTGAGAATGTAGTTTAAACGTGGTTACAATTCGTAATCATGATTTTATAGAACTTTCTATATTCCAAAATGTATTTGAATATACACTTCTATAACGTATAACTACATTATATACTGTACATTATACACTATACATTGTATTTTGGATATTGTACACTGGATATTGTACAGTGTACATTGTATATATTGACACTATATATATTGTACATTATATAACCACTCGTTATCCTTTTTGTGCGAGGTGATTCTCATAGGATTATAGTCACTTCACGTTACCTCACCTCAGCTCACCTCACCTCAGCTCACATCATCTCACATCACATCACCTCACCTCATCTCACCTCACCTTACCTACCTCACCTTACTTCATCTCACCTCATCTCACCTCAGCTCACCTCACCTACCTCACCTCACATCACCTCACCTCACCTGACTTCACCTCACCTCACCTTACCTACCTCACCTTACTTCATCTCACCTCATCTCACCTCAGCTCACCTCACCTACCTCACCTCACATCACCTCACCTCACCTGACTTCACCTCACCTCACCTTACCTACCTAACCTTACTTCATCTCACCTCATCTCACCTCAGCTCACCTCACCTACCTCACCTCACATCACCTCACCTCACCTGACTTCACCTCACCTCACCTTACCTACCTCACCTTACTTCATCTCACCTCATCTCACCTTAGCTCACCTCACCTACCTCACCTCACATCACCTCACCTCACCTGACTTCACCTCACCTCACCTTACCTACCTCACCTTACTTCATCTCATCTCACCTCACATCACCTCACATCACTTCACATCATATCACATCACATCACCTCACATCACCTCACATCACATTACCTCACCTCACATCACCTCACATCACCTCACATCACCTCACATCACCTCACATCACCTCACATCACCTCACATCACCTCACATCACCTCACATCACCTCACATCACCTCACATCACCTCACATCACCTCACATCACCTCACATCACCTCACATCACATCACCTCACCTCACATCACCTCACCTCACATCACCTCACATCACATCACCTCACCTCACATCACCTCACATTACCTCACCTCACCTCACATCATCTCACATCACATCACCTCACATCACCTCACATCATCTCACATCATCTCACATCACCTCACGTCATCTCACATCACCTCACATCACCTCACATCACATCACCTCACATCACCTCACATCACCTCACATCACCTCACATCACCTACATCACCTCACATCACCTCACATCACCTCACATCACCTCACATCACCTCACATCACCTCACATCACCTCACATCACATCACATCACCTCGTCTTGGCTATCACTCCTCATCTCACCTCACCTTACCTCGTCTTACATCATCTAAACTCACCTCACCTTACATCGTCTTACATCATCTAAGCTCACCTCACCTCACCTCACTTACTGACACTTATTATATCAACACGTGTATAATTCATCTACTCTGATTCGGCTCTCATCGAAATGAAGAGGTATTACGAAAGGTTATGCAATGCAAATGAAAATTTCATTATATAATGGTTGCACTGGTGTTGTGTTTTAATCGATATAAATGTCGGTCGTATATCTATGGTTCGGTGCACTAGAGAGGTATTGCACAATCGTGATATTGCGTAAGAGTGGTATTGCGTAATAATGATATTGCGCAAGGCAGTTATTACCGGTTATTACGGGTGAATTGACTAGTATATACAATTATAATTAGATTCTAATAATTGTGTGCATTGTCTGGCGTTCAACATGCCCACACATACCCTACAGTATAGGGCCTATAAGGTAGGCCCTACAGTGTACGGTGTACACTATAGAGTGTACAGTGAACACCCTATATCATATGACCTACACATTATGCTATGTACAGTTATTACACTACACCATACGCCGTGACTGCAATACTTACTGGATATTTACAAAACTACTCTCTGTACAATGACTACACTACATTTTGTACAATGACTACACTACAATTTGTACCATGACTACACTATATTTTTTACCATAACTACACTAAACTTTGTACCATGACTTTACTACACTTTGTACCATGACCACTAAACTTTGTACCTTGACTACACAATACATTGTACCATGACTTTACTACACTTTGTACCATGACTACTAAACTGTGTACCTTGACTACAATACACTTTGTACCGTGCATATTAAAATACATTCACTACACCACACCCTGGACATTGAACCCTCTATAATATACACTATACCCTACACTATACCCTATACTATACCCTACACTATGCCATACACTATACCCTACACTATACCCTATACTATACCTTACAATATACCCTACACTATACCCTACACTATACCCTACACTATACCTTACACTATACCCTACACTATACCCTACACTATATCCTATACTATACCTTACAATATACCCTACACTATACCCTACACTATACCCTACACTATACCTTACACTATACCCTACACTATACCCTACACTATACCTTACACTATACCCTACACTATACCCTATACTATACCCTACAATATGCCCTACACTATACCCTACAATATATCCTATAATATACCTTACACTATACCCTACACTATACCATACACTATACTATTTACTATTAAATCACTACATTATATGATATGAATTCATTACCCCATTTAATATGACTAAACTGTATCTCCACCAGAACTACCTTAACCATTACTACTTGAATATACGTCATCGTATGGTATCTATACACTACATCATTTACTTTATGTACACTATAGCATAACTACACTACTCCCTATACCACTAATCCACTACGCCCTATACATTGACCATACTATACCAGACACGAAGATTACACTACGACCTGTACATTGAATGTCCCATGCATATTTACTATAATACAACACGTACCTTGAATATATATATATACCTTCTATAATAGAAGATGAATGTATAAATACCACAATACATGTTGAAATGTCCGAGTGTTACGTAATGCAATTATTGGTGCGCGGATCATAAAGGTGCATTCGTATTGTTTGTCTGCCGGACGATCTGACGTAATTTACTGCAATTATTGCATCATAAACACTAATTATAATGTATGCTAGACATTGTACAGTAGACATTGTACAGTAGACATTGTATAGCAGACATTGTACAGTAGACATTGTACAGTAGACATTATACAGTAGACAGTGTACAGTAGACAGTGTACAGTAGACAGTGTACAGCAGACATTGTACAGTAGACATTGTACAGTAGACAGTGTACAGTAGACATTGTACAGTAGACAGTGTACAGTAGACATTGTACAGTAGACATTGTACAGTAGACATTGTACAGTAGACATTGTACAGTAGACATTGTACAGTAGACATTGTACAGTAGACATTGTACAGTAGACATTGTACAGTAGACAGTGTACAGTAGACAGTGTACAGCAGACATTGTACAGTAGACATTGTACAGTAGACAGTGTACAGTAGACATTGTACAGTAGACAGTGTACAGTAGACATTGTACAGTAGACATTGTACAGTAGACATTGTACAGTAGACATTGTACAGTAGACATTGTACAGTAGACAATGTACAGTAGACATTGTAAAGTAGACAGTGTACAGAAAACAGTGTACAGTAGACATTGTACAGTAGACATTGTACAGTAGACATTGTACAGTAGCCAGTGTACAGTAGACAGTGTACAGTAGACATTGTACAGTAGCCAGTGTACAGTAGACATTGTACAGTAGACATAGTACAGTAGACATTGTACAGTAGACAGTGTATAGTTGACAGTGTGAAATAGTTAGTATTCATTAGACAGAGTACGGTGTATAGTAATGCAGTGTACGCTGTACATGCTGCTGTTTATATTATACATTGTACAGTAGGCGGTCTACATTAAACAGTGTATAGTAGGCGGTGTAAGGTGTACAGTGTACAGTAGCCAGTGTACACAAGCCGTTATATATGGTTTTTAAATGACACAATAACGTGAACTGAAATTGGACAAAGATTATAACAGATTATAATATATTATAATGACGAACTGACTGACCAGTGTAGACTGATCATTCTACACCGTAAATGACGTCATCCTATGTATATGTTATTATATAATACCTATACGGAATGAAGTACGTCATGGCTTGACCATTATAGAACATTCCGATTATCTTTACAAATTGACTATCGATATGTTATTGTTACCGGTGAATGTAAATATGATATGTAATCTGCGGTATAAAGTGCGTTGTGCGGTGCGGTGCGCGGTGCGGTGTGCCATACAGTGTACCATGCAGTGTACTATATCCAGGGTATAGGGTGCGATATGCTGTATAATTAATACGCGCACTCTAGAAGTAAAGGAACGCATTGTACCCATGTGTTGAATACAATAAAGTCCTCTAGTACGGAGTATTTCTACCTACATATCCTCTAGGTTATAAACTACACCACCTTCAATACATAGACTATCCAATAAGAGACCTACTCCCGACAACTTCACTAATCTATTAATAAGTATGTAAGACTTAAAGACATTACTAATATATGTACACTCTCGCAAACACATTTATAGGTAAAACCAAAATTAACAAATTTACAAAAATCAAAAATATTATTTGAAAAATTTTCAAACTATTATTATTCTACTCGTCTATATATTTAAACAATGCTTATATTGTAATATATTGTAATGTATTGTAGTGTGTTGTAGTGTATTTTTATAATGTAAAAGTACTATATTATAATGGACAAGTACTATGTTATAATTTAAAAGTACTCTTCTATAATATAAACTTATCTAGAAAGTATAGTCTTTTTAAATTATCCTATATTCTCTCATATCCTCACATTACAATAAATATATACTCTATTCTCCTCTATTCTCCTATATTCTCCTCTATTCATCTTTATTCTCCTCTATTCTCATATATTCCTACATATTTCCCTCTAAACCCTATATTTTCACCAACTCCCTATATTCCCTATATACTCCCCTGTTACCGTTACATTACCACAACCTTTGATCTCCTAACTGTTTCCCAATCTCTTTTCCATTCGACAATCGTTACGAGTTACGCAATCGTTAATTGTTTCCCGTCCAAGTACTTGTATTGTAGTCGATACTATTGGAAGTTGTTCAGTTGGTTAATGGGCGTTGCGAATGCCCCTAGGGCTGTTTTGTGGTCAATGGTGTTTGGTCACTAGTAGGTAATAGGTAGTCATTGATCAGTTGATGATGGTCATTTCTTAGTGGTCAGTTTGAATATCAGTTAGGTGGTCAGTGGTCAGTGCTCTCAGGACATGGCCTAGATTGTAAGTATCTACTAGTAATTAATTACTATATATTAAGTGTCTAGTGGTTAATAATTAGTGATCATTGACCATTTATCAATGATTCAGTTAATATTAGTCAGTTTGTAGGTGGTCAATGATTAATGGATGATGATTATAACTATTACGTAATACATTTGCAGTAAATTAACGGTAGCCAATCTACATGAACATATAAACAAAGTAGCAAATATCAATTTAATAAATTGCTATTTATGAACCACCGTATAATATCTTTAACTTGTATACAATAGTTTATAAACTAAACGCTTGTTAAACTATATACCAACATTTATACGATACACTTACAGTATACAGTATACAGTATAAATATACTAACCGTTAGATATTGTATTCTAACAATACCAATTCCACGTATAGAGCTAGATGCTTATGTATTTGTCTAAATTCACTTGTAATGTAAAAAATATATAAAAAAGAGTGTATACTATAAATACCTACTAGTTGTGTATATATTATATTATATATTATATATTATATTATATACACAACTTCCTCGAGCGGTGCAGTAATTAAGATGTAGATTGCCAAGCAGAAGATCGGCCTTCGATTCTGGGTCGGACTAAAAAAGTAGTCATAGATTTTAATTAATTTGGTTTTCAACTCATGATAAAAATGGCTCTTGATAAAACCTAAACATGTTTGTACTAAAAGCGTGTTCGAAGAGATATTGTATAACTGTTACTATTTATAATTGAAGTTTCACCGGATTTCCTGGTATTAGAAGAATGTATCTCGCCAAAGTGATATACCCTAAAACTACAATAGTCCGCAACTCCTTCTCACCTCGTACGATAACCGCATACTACCTATCTAACTGAACAGCATTACGACTGTGGCCGGCCCGTATTCAGAAACATATACTTATTATATTCTCCAAACTCTCGAGGGCAATATATACCCCTTTTCTAAACACGCCTACTACATACGTCCACGTACGACGCCGTGTTAATAATCGCTACCTCGCCACGAGTACATTTATCTTAACTATCTTCTAACCACTCGGTGAATACTTACCGAGCACGTTCACAATAACACTAGTAACTATGGTGGCATCCCCCGTTAGAGTCATAACTACATAACTACCGATCTCAGTGGAAATCGATCTAACCACGCCCCCCCCGACCCCGACCAATCACAGCACGACAGCCAAACGTTCCACGACTGGCAGAAGGTGAAACGAAACGAACACGACGATCAGATGGGCCGACTTCGCGAGAAGATACACCTTCAGAAGGAGCTCATCACCGTTCAAACGTTGGCCGGAGAGATCCGGAACCGCAAGCAACTGTCTGCCATCGAGAAGGTTAGGCGCGGAGATTAGGCCCTTGGGTAATCGAATAACGGGGAATCCATAGTACGGTTGATTAATCTCGTTGGTAGGGGACGAGTCGTCGTTATGGCCCTATGTGTTGTGGGTCATCGCGATGTAAGACGATGAGTCATCGCAATCAATATCACAAACAGTCGATTAAATAATTGTAGTAGAACGCCCGCTCCTAAAAAACATAAATCATTTCTATTTTTGCCATGCTACATTATACAATAATATATAGAGAATCGTTTACTGTTATATTATACAACGATACGCAACTCGCACACAATGCATCGCACATCGCACACCATCAAGCGCTCACCGCACAGTATCGTACCAAGCGCACGGTTCAACAATTATCAATTCCACATGAACCCTACTCATTATGCGATTCAATTGAATTGTCCAACAAAGACGAAACTAGAGCGGCCGGACCGGACTCTACCATTGCCTCGTTAATAATAACATGTTTGCGAAGGAGATTTGTGTATAATTCGCATCTGGCCCGCTACGATTTAAAACGACAATGCCTCGTCGACCGGTATCCGCAGTCAGCGATGGCTCATTGTTATCGATGGCCCGGCGTTTATAATTGATGCCTCGGGGGTTTTCAACGAGGACTTTGAACGATATCGAGGTGTATTTGTGTACGTTATGTTGAATATTGAATATCGGACTAACACTCCGAGGAGTCGCTGTATTATCCGTGTTCTTCGAGTAGTCGTACTTCAAATATTGGATTGGGTGGATTGAATTGGGTGGATTGAATTGGGTGGATTGGATTGGGTGGATTGGATTGGGTGGATTGTATTGGAAGGATTGGCTTGGGAGGATTTGATTGGGTGGATTGGATTGGGTGGATTGAATTGGGTGGATTGAATTGGATGGATTGAATTGGGAGGATTGGATTGGGAGGATTGGATTGGGAGGATTGAAATGGAAAATTGAAATATACTAAAATCGGAAAATATCTAAAAATCTCAATATTGAATTTATCCATACACCAAACATATATGTTGGGATAAGCATATTTAAGTATAATAGGGTTAACTAAAACAATACATCTTGCCTGAATACCGGGGGGGGGGGGTCTTAAAAGCTAGAATTAAGTGTCGGGGGTTTAAAAGTGTGTAATTAAAGGTTATGTGGTTAATTCGTTATTTTTACTGAATTGAAAATAATGATGATTACGATCAACCGTTAATGTTGAACTCGATATTGATAACATTACGGGCTGGCCGTTATGTGGCCGGTATGTGGCCGTTATGTGTTAATCTTGCACAGATTGCGGAGTATCGGCTGTTATCTGGTCGGCGGTGCTTGAACCCTACTCGATACAAAAACACTCCGAATGAATGCACAATCAAACGGCAATCCATTGTTGATAATAAACGCGATACGCTGATCAGATCTTCTATGATATTAAACTATCAAATATTAATAGCGATCATTGTTACATTGATTCATTTATAAGTTTACACAATTAAAAATAAGATAACCTCATTTCTATAATAAACAGACCGATTACTTATTATTTTGTTATATTTGAATTGGGAAATTAATTCGTATTGCTCTCATCAATACTAATTACACATAAAATATAGTGTATATTATCTGTATATATAATTTGTTGTATATAATTTTGATAATTTATATATTGCATCACAAACATATAATCCAAACTTATAGAAATGACCTAATAAATATATTATTTTCTACTGAATTTCCTACGTTTGAATTCTAAAATATCTAGTCTCAAATTACAGTATTGTAATTTAATATTTATGTTATTTTTATTCGCATTTATCACCTTAAGGTTAAAAATGTCTATCTTCCCAAAAGTAATATCATATTACCTACACCAACAATGATACAACAATGCAATAATAGCATGATGTTAATATATATGTAATATGTAATATTATTAATACATTTAATACATTAATACATTTAATTGATCTATAGGTTATTATTAATATTATTATTATTATCATTATAATTATTATAATTATTATTATTTTTATTTTTATTATTATAATTATTATAATAATAATAATTATTATTATTTTTATCATACCTATTCTTTTGAATGATTACCTTTCTAAAACAACTTAATGGAGGGGACCGTTATTGTATACGGTGCTAGAGTTCATGTTACGTCGAGCACCAGATATAATCAGCGGTTTCATCCATTTAGACTCTGCAAATATTAGAAAATACTCTATAGATATATATGGACCGATTAACAAGGACGTAAAACGGTATTTATTTATGTCTCTGTCTATATCCTCGGGCAATCTCACTTTAATATTCAATTTATTAAGCTTAATTTGGCCTTTTTCATTGTTTACTGAACTTCCTTATCTATGGAATATACGAATCATTTTGGAATATATAAATTACAATTTTAAGGAGGACAGTAATATTATATAACTGCAGTACTACCAAAAGTAACCTCTTGATCTGTGTGCTAAGTTATGTATTGTAATGCAAGATCATAATACACCAATACACACGTATACGATATTATATCTTTTTTTAAATCTATTTCAACGCTATGATCATGAAATCGTTTTATAATATCCACGATAATTTAATTATTTACGTAGAACTACTAATGGTTATTATAATAAGTATATTTACTTAGTTTTACTAACACAAACGTATATAATATCTAAATATATATATATATATATATATATATATATATATTGTTGATATACTTTACTTCAGATAATATATTAGATATATCTAAACACTTCACTTATTTTCTCACGTTTATTGGTTGGCACTTATAATTATGTTTTGGTGTTTACACTCGTCGGGGCATTGTTTGCATTACATACGTAGCCCTTCTGTTCACCTCTATAACAATGTATTTTCATAGAATCTAGTAATATGTAAATGTTTATATATTATCGTTAATTAATAATAATATATATAAATATATATATATATATATATATATATATATATAAATAAATATATATATATATATATAAATAAATATATATATATATATATATATATATATAAATAAATATATATATATATATATATTATATTTGTTAATACATTAATATCATATTTTCATATATTTGTAGTAAATGTCAATTATTATAGATGTTAACGTAGCCTAACAATTATATACAAATATCATATAGGATATATGATGTAATAATATTATATCGATATAAAGCCAACAATAGTTATATAACAATAGTGATATCATTCTCAAGTATGTAAACTGTAATCATGTTGCTCGAGGAAGAGCAGAAGGATCATATCGTGATCGCTTTTCAAATTCGTATTACGTCTAAACTTAACATCTTTCATCCCAAGTGTGTAATTATCTGTTACACGCGTGTAATTATCCGTTACACATGTGTAATTATCTGTTACACATATGTAATGATCTATCTTGAGATTTCTTTTAAGATAATAAAACTACTTCATTTCAAATTAGGTAATACATTATTTTACAAGTTAATATATAAAACATTTATTCAACACATGATTTCTAATCCAAACTCTGTTCCATTCCTTACTCAAATTCTAATCATATAACTTAAATCGATTACTACAAACCCATTAGACAGTTGAAATCGTAAAAACAAAACAAAATTATTGACCTACAATATATGCAAATGTAGGTTGAATTTACAAATCGTGGTTAAAATTCTGTGAATTGTGTTTACCACGAAATTAAGACTCAACAATGAATTTATTTTTAGTTACAAGTTATTGTATTATTTCAATCGTTGTATTCCGTATGTGTTATAATGTACTCCATTCAATGAATTGAACACATTATCGTCTGCGAAGAGACTTTAATGTTAACTATTTTACAAACACAGATATCCCAAATATAATCGTGACATTCCAACATATAATTAAGTACTAATATATTATTAATTCAATTAATTAAAAATATTTATTTAGATAATTTAGAGTTTTACTAGAAATATTGAGTATAATATAAATATGTATATATATAACTGTTAATGTAAACATAGGTGTATGTGTACTATGGTATTAAAATACTTCTATTGCTACTACTAGAGCTGGTAATTGCGTTACTGGTTCTTCTAGTGTTACTTATACAATTGGTGTTACCTCTACTTCTAGTATTATTTCTAATGTTTATTATAACCAAAGCAGTATAAATGGTATAAAGTGGCATTAGAACTATACTTCTAGTTGTATTCTACTGCTATAGTAGCAAAATACTATATTGTTAGTCCAGCTACAGTTATAATTGTTATAAACGTAGCAGTACTCGTTTATTGACACCAATACAGACGTGATGCATATCTGTACATTGTACATTGTATATTATATATTATAATTTGTAATTATACTTTATATATTATACATAGTATATTATACATTGCGTAATACACAATGTGTATTACACATCGTATATTACGGGTTGCATAATTTAAATTGTATACCATACATCGAGTACCTCTGTATGAGTACCTCTGCCCCATTCACGAACACATTTCTTTCCGCAGAACAAAAGTGACGTTAAACAAAAGAAGCACGCGATGTATAAATTATTTGCGGATATCTGCAAGGACAGTTTAGGTTTGTACATCACGATGTCAATATACCGGGGTTGGTAATACGAACACTTTTTGTGAATACGCGTTATAATATCGATTAACCCGAGTCTCTAATGTCTATATAATTTTTAAATTATAATTAATGCAACATTACTCTTTCATTTGCGGACATTATATATGCAGTTAAATATTGCCATATATATAATATACTCTATTGATTAAATATATAAATATATATATGTGTGTGTGTGTGTGTGTGTGTGTGTGTGTGTGTGTGTGTGTGTGTGTGTGTGTGTGTGTGTGTGTGTGTGTGTGTGTGTGTGCGTGTGAGTATGTGAGTTTGTGGCAAATCCTTGCTATGGATATGTGATTATGTATTATTCTATAATTAATGGTCGTTTATAATAACCAACCGAGATAAGGATTTTACAATCTGCAATTTCTTTGGTTTTCGTATTCAAGTTCAAATACCGAGCAAATAACTTTTTCGTAAAGAAAATCCCTGCCGTTTGAAATATCGTCATGTAATATCCGATGAATATAATCGATAAATGATTTGTCTTATTATATATGTGTATGGTTATATTCACGTATACTTGTATTATTATAATACACTGGTATAAGTATACTTGTATTTATATATTATAATATATGAATATAATTCATATAATATTTATATATATATATATATATATGTATAGATATATATATATATATATATATATATATATATATATATATATATATATATGTATGTATATATCATATGTAGTAGTATATACAGTTAATTATTAATGTAGTATCTTTATCACGTGTAAAATAAACAATAATTGCAAAATAATTGACATATTTCTATTGATTTTATAAAACGCATTGCCATTATCTACTGTTTACCATATATATATATATATATATATATATATATATATATATATATATACACATATATATATATATATATAAAGTATATTGTGTATAATATACATTATGCAGTATATATACTATATACAATGCTGCAAATTATTGTTGTAGTATAGAGTATGATAATAACAAACGGTAAATTGAAACTTGGTAGGACATAATTTAATATATTTAACATATTAATCAATATTGGAATGCTTTCATTTAGATTTTTAGATAAATCGTGAGTTTTTTTTAATAATCGTATATTTAGTTACTTAGCAACGGGACAGCGGAAATAGGAATATAACATACACCATGGTCCACAATGTATAACACACGTAATATGGCATATGATATCATGTAACATATGTGATAATATAGATATTTCATAGTTAGCACTTTTTAATTGTTATTATGTAATTACGAATTACCTGGATTTATATAAAGTTATTAAAATAAGTAAATTTAACTTTATATATATATACATATATATATATATATATATATATATATATATATATATATATATATATATATATATATATACAATGAACATATGTATGCATTATACATATCTGTGTAATGTACATTAATGTGTTAGTTTTCAGCATTGATAGAGTATGTCACTAAGTCATTGATGACATTTCTATATATGGTCTAATCATAGAAACCTTTATGTAAGGTCTCAAGTATAGTCTCAAGTAGGTTCAATTTTAGGGATTTTTAATAGTCCAATACTCCATAGTGGGGAGGGGTTCCCAAACTCTAGTTCATGACTCAAACATTGGATTACGGGGGCATTTCTATGGGCCGTTGGAACCTTTTCAAGTTCAGAGAAATAATTTTTTGACTAAGCATTTCAGAGAGAAATGACCTAAATATATTAAGTAGATTAAGTAAATCTGAGATATATAATCTAAACAGTATAAATATAATCTTTAATCTTTTAATATCAACTAAGGTGCATCACATATTTGTATGCATTCGTAGATTACAAAACGACTTTTGACATTTTATTAAAATAATAAAACTAGAGGCATTTTATTTTCTTTTGATCACGTGACATTCAATATTTTGAAGTTGGGGCACATTATAAAAAATGTTGAGACCTTCGGTGTATATATTAATTTGGGAGTGTTTGTGATTGAAACATAAGGGTATCGTTATGTAATTGTTGTATTCCTTTTCTATTTAATCGTAATTGGTATTTCGTTATTGTCAGACCTATTCATTTTATGACAACTATATAAAATGTATATATCTGTGCGTAATAGTGGGTTATTTTGATATAAAAGGTGGAACTCCATCTAGTAGAGTAGTGCATATTGAACTTTGGTGGACGGGAGGGAAATCGAGTGGGGGGGGCGGGGGGTTGAGGGCAGACATTGTGTGGGTGGGGGGAATTGAGTGGTTTATATTAACTATTGATTAATTAAATTTGATTTTCATTGTTCACCGCTAGTTAAGTTATCCAGTTATATTAGTCTACAAGGAAGTTCTTTTATAGTTTTTGACAAGATGGTGAACAATGATGTAAGCTAATACTTACGACGTGTTTTGAATATACATATATAACCCACTATGTTTAATATTTTGTTTAATTGAATATGACTAACATAAATTAATACTATTTTTTTCAATGATTAACTGATTTATTAATTTATAATCTATTGGTTATTTTATCATTATAACTTTATAATCTAACTATAATAAACTATACGCTTATAATTTAACTATACTAGATTATAAGCTTATAATCTAACTATAACTTTATAATCTAACTATAATAGACTATAAGCTTATAATCTAACTATAACTTTATAATCTAACTATAATAGACTATACGCTTATAATCTAACTATAATAGATTATAAGCTTATAATCTAAATATAATATTATAATCTAACTATAATAGACTATAACATTATAATCTAACTATAATAGACTATAACATTATACTTTAACCATAATAGACTATAACATTATAATCTAACAACTATAATGTATGCCTTTAAATCATTATTTAACAATAAGTATTAATGAATACAAAATGCATTGTTTACCTGAGTAATATTTAATACAAATCAGCCATTTATTAATTTATACGAATTAGATGTACAATGTACATTGCATATTATACAATATACACTGTACATTGTACACTCTACAATGTACACTGCACGATGCACAGTGTACATTGTACACTGTACAGTATACAGTCTGCAATGTACATCGTATAATATACATTGTACACCGTACAATGTACAGTATATATTATCAACTTTACATTATAAATTTCAAACTGTAAGGCGTATTCTGTACATTGTACAATGTACATTATTGCATAATCTATATTAAATATTATTCTTATATAACCATGAACTTAGAAATATAGTTTGTAGTTTTTATCATTTATCATATTATTTCACCGTTTAAAATCTCTAAATATATCTAATACATACACACACACGCACACACACAAACACACATACACACATACATACACACATACATCCATACATACAAATATTCACACTTGCGTACATACACACATAAACTCTCATACACACATACACGCACAGTGCGTCGCATACATACATACACACATACAGTCTATCCTTCTCTCTCTCTCTCTCTCTCTCTCTCTCTCTCTCTCTCTCTCTCTCTCTCTCTCTCTCTCTCTCTCTCTCTCTCTCTCTTTCTCTCTCTCTCTACACCCCCTCTCTCTCTCTCTCTCTCTCTCTCTCTCTCTCTCTCTCTCTCTCTCTCTCTCTCTCTCTCTCTCTCTCTCTCTCTCTCTCTCTCTCTCTCTCTCTCTCTCTCTTTCTCTCTCTCTGACCTGTATTGCATTTTTAGTATGAGCTTAGGACGTCTGTTTACTTTTCTTAGTCTGTAAACTCCTCAATATTGGTCTATTGGCGACTTCCCCAAACAATGACCACAATGGCAACCGAGGTAACAATAGAGGC
Organism: Osedax frankpressi; assembly: GCA_964035775.1. Taxonomy (NCBI): domain Eukaryota; kingdom Metazoa; phylum Annelida; class Polychaeta; order Sabellida; family Siboglinidae; genus Osedax; species Osedax frankpressi. The sequence continues at coordinate 35,090,108 of OZ038313.1, forward strand.
CGCAAATAGATAATCACTGAGTGTGTTAATAAGCTATATTTACCTTGCAGAAGCTGACCGAATAATTCTCCAAGAAAAGAGGAACGCAAGAGACCAAAAGATCATATCGAAAGAAGAAATAAACAGCAAAACTACATTAATTGACTCTGTGGTATTTATTGAATTCATTTTTAATATTTAGGGGACACTAGAAGTTATTTATTTAATACACAATAGACTTGACACATATATAAGATTATAGCGAAATGATCGTCTGCATTTACCATATTATGCATTATTAATAATATAACATGGTAAATAGTCTAGAATTGATTATAACGACTGCAAAACACATACACACACACGCACACACACACAAACACACACACACACACACACACACATATATATATATATATATATATATATATATATATATATATATATTCTTACGATAGTTATTATACATTAATATTAATAGTAGTGATTTATAATCTATATTACATAACAGCATATTTGTTTATACTTTTCTGGTATTACAAAATTGGCATACATTTTAATTTGAAATAATATTTTTCAAATATATTTATAAAATATAGATTTGTTTGATTCAAGTAAATGATAATTGTATTGTGCATTAAAGTAGTGTAATTAGCCTACATTCTTTATATAACATTTGATTACAAACATAATCAGATTCAATGGAGGGTATAGCGTATGTAGATTATAGTCTGCACTTCCATGACGATTCTTTAATAATTAATGTTTCCTTTTTATTATAACTATTACATAATAGTTGCGAATCGATACGACGTCCATTGACAACTTTCACTTGAATAGATAACAAAGTTTATATAATAATTCTTATATAACAGACTTCAATAGCAGACATCAATTCGGATAGTTCGACATTCGCATGTCTTACAAAAGCTATACCTTGTACATTCAATGCAAAACAAGGTCAAGATATATATATATATATATATATATATATATTAATATACATATATATATATACATATTAATATATATATATATATATATATATGTATATATATATATATATTAATATATATATATATATATATTAATATATATATATATATATATATATATATGCACATATTGTACGATAATGAAATTAGATAAATTTAGAATTCTAATTTCTATTTGTGGGTACAATAGTTAATACTAATTATATTTCTACATTGTTATGAATACTGTCCTTACGTTAACAAATTCCGAAACAGTATATTGTAAACAATTCACAACCTATTATATGATATTTGACAGTGATACTGATACACGAAGAAAACGAGAATTTTGCCAGCTCCCCGGAAGCAGAAGATGAGTTGAGTAAAAGTGAACCTCATTTCGATTTAAGTCAAGCCCCAGACCATATTCTGCAACTCGTTGAAATATTTGGTCTCTACGATAATTATATTAAAATGATACTTCTGAGATATTACCTTTGGATACAAAGTTGTATTATCTTGTACTATGAAAGATAAATGAACATCATTTTTAATTATATATTTACCCAATACATGTACAATACAATTATATATTTTTCTTATGCGATATTATATAATATTATATAATATCGAATCATATTTTAGGGGAAGAAGATGCAATCTCATTCTTCAAAATCAAAGAAAAAAATAACTTCTCTGCATCGGGAGTGGATTTAATGCGACCAGAAAGTTAGTGGATAGTGGATAATGGTTAGTGGTTAGTGGGTAGTGGTTAGTGGTTAATGGGTAGTGGCTAGTGGTTAGTGGTTAGTGGGTAGTGGATAGTGGGTAGTAGGTAGTGGGTAGTGGGTAGTGGCTAGTGGATAGTGGCTAGTGGGTAGTGGGTAGTGGGTAGTGGATAGTGGATAGTAGTTAATGAGTAGTGGGTAGTGGGTAGTGGGTAGTGGATAGTAGGTTATGGTTAGTGGTCAATGTAGTGGTTAGTGGATAATGGGTAGTGGGTAGTGGGTAGTGGATAGTAGTTAATGAGTAGTGGGTAGTGGGTAGTGGGTAGTGGGTAGTGGGTAGTGGGTAGTGGGTAGTGGGTAGTGGATAGTGGATAGTGGATAGTGGATAGTGATTAGTGGGTAGTGGATAATAGGTTATGGTTAGTGGTCAATGTAGTGGTTAGTGGGTAGTGGGTAGTGGGTAGTGGGTAGTGGATAGTAGTTAATGGGTAGTGGTTAGTGGGTAGTGGTTAGTGGGTAGTGGTTAGTTGGTTAGTGGGTAGTGGGTAGTGGTTAGTGGGTAGTGGATAGTGGATAGTGGTCAATATAGTGGTTAGTGGATAATGGGTAGTAGTTAATGGGTAGTGGGTAGTGTGGGATGTGGTTAGTGGTTAATGTAGTAAGTAGAGTGTAGTAGTTAATGGATAGTGATTCATGTAGTGGGTAGTGGATAGTGGGTATGGGTTAATGGGTTGTGGTTAGTGGTTAATGGGTAGTGATTAGTGGTTAATGTAGTGATTAGTGGATAATGGGTAGTAGTTAATGGGTAGTGTGTAGTGGGTAGTGGATAGTGGATTGCGGGTAGTGGGTAGTGGGTAATGGATAATAGGTTGTGGTTAGTGGTTAATGTAGTGATTAGTGGATAATGGGTAGTAGTTAATGGGTAGTGGGTAGTGGATAGTGGGTAGTGGTTTATGGGTTGTAGTTAGTGGTTAATGTAGTAGGTATTGGGTAGTAGTTAATGGATAATGGTTAATGTAGTGGTTAGTAGATAGTAGGTAGTTGTTAATGGGTAGTGGTTAGTGGTTAATGTAGTGATTAGTGGATAATGGGTAGTAGTTAATGGGTAGTGGATAGTGGGTAGTGGATAGTGGATAGTGGATAGTGGGTAGTGGGTAGTGGGTAATGGATAATAGGTTGTGGTTAGTGGTTAATGTAGTGATTAGTGGATAATGGGTAGTGGTTAATGGATAGTGGTTAATGGGTAGTGGTTGATGGGTAGTGGTTAATGTGTAGTGGTTAATGTAGTGGGTAGTGGGTAGTTGTTAGTGGGTAGTGGATAGTAGTTAATGGGTAGTGGTTAGTGGTTAATGTAGTGGTTAGTGTAGAAAATGTACCATCACTGGTAACATTATACTATTACTGGTAACACTATTTTCGCGTTGTAGTGGATACTAGTGCAAGTGGTCTGTGGTCAGTTTTGAGGGAGAATTCCAATCTCCGACTCATTAATGAAGATTCTACAATTTCAAGAAAACAGAAGGTATTGAAATTTTATTTTCATATATTTTTCTGTAAACAATTCTTTTTTAAACTAAATTTAGAATTAATTCTTTTAAAATTCTAAAAATAAATCCAAACGATTTTAATACTAAAATATTTTCCCAAATACGTTACTAATAATGGGAATTGTGAGATTTTCTAATATACGATTTAGTGTATCATGCCTATATTGTGACTATATGACTAAAACACTTTTTAAAGATATTTTTTAAGATATTAGAAATACATTATAAAAATTACTTTTATGATTAATTGACATATAAAAACCAATATATTTTATATATTTTATATTATTAAATACATTTAAATTCATTTATTGTATGTAGCTTTATAGTATTAAAAATTTCACATAACTTGTTTTATTTTATATATTAAAATCTTACTAATTAATTTAATATGAATATTAAAGTATTTCGAAACAAATATCAAAAATGTCTAATTTCCCAATTATTATGCAATGTAAATAGAGAATGAAAGTTTTTATACAAATAATAATTATAGGTAAAATTTAGATTTGACTTTGAATTTATTTAGAATGTATTTATTAATTGTATATTATTAGTTTAAATAATGTTATATTAAGTCATAAAACTGTTAATTAATTTATAATTATATGGGTATATGTAGACTATATGTTATGTATATAATTTATTATAATATATATATATATATATATATATATATATATATATATATATATATATATATATCTATATATATATATATATAATATAATATACTATATATTGTAAATTATTAATGTAGTCTTGATAATGGTCTATTTAATGTTACATTAATTATTTTAATCATTATTAAATTAATGTATAATTTTGGTAATCTTTTGTCTTGTGTATGATTATTACATATATTATAAAATATATTTCATTCTATAATATATCTCTTGTGAAATTCGATTTTAATCAATATAGACAGCTGATATATAGCGATTATATAATTCTTGTATAATGTTTTCCTTTTGTTCTATATTTTCATTCCAAATAAATTATTCCAAATATTTATAAAACTTACAGATACATATTATTTCTTTCAAATTTTTAAATATCAAACTTTTTTTAAAATAACTATTTGAATCCCTCCCTCTCTACATCCCTCAATCCTTCCATCACTCCAATCTATCACTCCAACCCTACATCCCTCCTTCCACCTTTCCATCACTCCTTCCCTCCACCCCTGTCCCTCCATCCCTCCAACACCTACCCCTCCATCCCTCCAACCTCTACCCCTCCATCACTCTATCCCTCCATCCCTCTATCCATCCATCCCTCTCCCTCCATCCCTCTCTCTCCCCACTCTCTCTCTCTCTCTCTCTCTCTCTCTCTCTCTCTCTCTCTATTATTGATAAAATAAATGCTCAATACAGATGGCGTATGCATCTTTCATGAGGCAGTGCCTGGTATACCGAAAAATTCCGATTGAAAGAAACTACTGTAAAAAAGCGGACGTTAGTTTAGCTGCGTAATGCTTTAGATGATTCTGACCTTTCAACTCTGATTTCATACTGAGTGCATAACTGTGCCGTAGAATATTCGATATGCATTCGTTTTCAAAACCGAACTTCCAACCACCCGTCCATTGTCATCGGTTTAGTATTGATCTAGCGGCCGCCCGAATCCGTATAGGTTAACGTGTCTACCTCACAATTACTAAGTAACGCAATGGATATTATAAATAATATCAACGTTACTCAAAGCTTCGCAACGCTGGAAGTTACTTATTCGAAATCATTCGCGCGCGTCCAAATACGAAATATGTATAAATATCACAATTTACTTTCTTTATTATGAAAATACGTTGCATAACAATTATTGAATTGTGGTCCACTTAAACAGTGGCCGGCCTACTTATTGACCACTCCATCGCAGATAAACTGTTCACCAAAGTGCTAATTGATTCTTTTTCGCCTCTCAGGTGCCGAATTTGCCACGGCTCATGGACCAGTCGAGAATAAATAAAGCCCAGACATTGACACATAAGGTCATTATTGACACATAAGGTCATGACCCGGAGATATGTTAATTACGCGTTAATTTACGCTAATGATAATTGGGAAAACTAAGTGTATCATGTACAAAATATAATGTACAATGTATAACGTACAACGTACAACGTACAACGTACATTGATTGAGTATATTTTATATTGAACAGATTTCACGTATATCGCAACCCAATAAATCATAAATAAATAATTCACCGACTACAATATCGACCATTACACAGAACATAAATATGCTTTACTAAATATTGACTACATAGTGACCACTCTATAATGACCACTATAAGTCTACAACACACTGACCACTACATGACTACAACACACTGACCACTACACGACTACAACACTCTGACCATTACATGAATACAACAAACTGACCACTACATGAATACAACAAACTGACCATTACATGACTACAACACACTGACCACTACATGACTACAACAAACTGACCACTACATGACTACAACACTCTGACCACTACATGACTACAACACTCTGACCATTACATGAATACAACAAACTGACCACTACATGAATACAACAAACTGACCATTACATGACTACAACACACTGACCACTACATGACTACAACAAACTGACCACTACATGACTACAACACTCTGACCACTACATGAATACAACAAACTGACCACTACATGAATACAACAAACTGACCATTACATGACTACAACACACTGACCACTACACAACTACAACAAACTGACCACTACATGACTACAACACTCTGACCATTACATGACTACAACACTCTGACCACTACATGACTACAACACTCTGACCACTACATGACTACAACACTCTGACCACTACATGACTACAATAAACTGACCACTACATGACTACAACACTCTGACCACTACATGACTACACCAAACTGACCACTACATGACTACATCAAACTGACCACTACATGACTACAATAAACTGACCACTACATGACTACAACAAACTGACCACTACATGACTACAACACTCTGACCACTACACGACTACAACACTCTGACCACTACATGACTACAACACTCTGACCACTACATGACTACACCAAACTGACCACTACATGACTACATCAAACTGACCACTACATGACTACAATAAACTGACCACTACATGACTACAATAAACTGACCACTACATGACTACATCAAACTGACCACTACATGACTACAACAAACTGACCACTACATGACTACAATAAACTGACCACTACATGACTACAATAAACTGACCACTACATGACTACATCAAACTGACCACTACATGACTACAACACTCTGACCACTACATGATTACAATAAACTGACCACTACATGACTACAACACTCTGACCACTACATGACTACAATAAACTGACCACTACATGACTACAACACTCTGACCACTACATGACTACAACACTATGACCACTACATGACTACAACACTCTGACCACTACATGACTACAACACTCTGACCACTACACGACTACAACAAACTGACCACTACATGACTACAACAAACTGACCACTACATGACTACAACAAACTGACCACTACATGACTACAACAAACTGACCACTACATGACTACAACACTCTGACCACTACATGACTACAACAAACTGACCACTACATGACTACAACAAACTGACCACTACATGACTACAACAAACTGACCACTACATGACTACAACACTCTGACCACTACATGACTACAATAAACTGACCACTACATGACTACAACACTCTGACCACTACATGACTACAACAAACTGACCACTACATGACTACAACACTCTGACCACTACATGACTACAATAAACTGACCACTACATGACTACAACACTCTGACCACTACATGACTACAACAAACTGACCACTACATGACTACAACAAACTGACCACTACATGACTACAACACACTGATCACTACATGACTACAACACACTGACCACTACACGACTACAACACTCTGACCATTACATGAATACAACAAACTGACCACTACATGAATACAACAAACTGACCATTACATGACTACAACACACTGACCACTACATGACTACAACAAACTGACCACTACATGACTACAACACTCTGACCACTACATGACTACAACACTCTGACCATTACATGAATACAACAAACTGACCACTACATGAATACAACAAACTGACCATTACATGACTACAACACACTGACCACTACACAACTACAACAAACTGACCACTACATGACTACAACAAACTGACCACTACATGACTACAACACACTGACCACTACATGACTACAACACACTGATCACTACATGACTACAACACACTGACCACTACACGACTACAACACTCTGACCATTACATGAATACAACAAACTGACCACTACATGAATACAACAAACTGACCATTACATGACTACAACACACTGACCACTACATGACTACAACACACTGACCACTACATGACTACAACAAACTGACCACTACATGACTACAACACTCTGACCACTACATGACTACAACACACTGACCACTACATGACTACAACAAACTGACCACTACATGACTACAACAAACTGACCACTACATGACTACAACACACTGACCACTACATGACTACAACAAACTGACCACTACATGACTACAACAAACTGACCACTACATGACTACAACACACTGACCACTGCATGACTACAACACTCTGACCACTACATGACTACAACACACTGACCACTACATGACTATAACAAACTGACCACTACATGACTACAACAAACTGACCACTACATGACTACAACAAACTGACCACTACATGACTACAACACTCTGACCACTACATGACTACAACACTCTGACCACTACATGACTACAACACTCTGACCACTACATGACTACAACAAACTGACCACTACATGACTACAACACTCTGACCACTACATGACTACAACACTCTGACCACTACATGACTACAACACACTGACCACTACATGACTACAACAAACTGACCACTACATGACTACAACACTCTGACCACTACATGACTACAACACTCTGACCACTACATGACTACAACACTCTGACCACTACATGACTACAACACTCTGACCACTACATGACTACAATAAACTGACCACTACATGACTACAACACTCTGACCACTACATGACTACAATAAACTGACCACTACATGACTACAACACTCTGACCACTACATGACTACAACACTCTGACCACTACATGACTACAACACTCTGACCACTACATGACTACAATAAACTGACCACTACATGACTACAACACTCTGACCACTACATGACTACAACACTCTGACCACTACATGAATACAACACACTGACCACTACATGACTACAACACTCTGACCACTACATGACTACAACAAACTGACCACTACATGACTACAACAAACTGACCACTACATGACTACAATAAACTGACCACTACATGACTACAACACTCTGACCACTACATGACTACAACAAACTGACCACTACATGACTACAATAAACTGACCACTACATGACTACAACACTCTGACCACTACATGACTACAACAAACTGACCACTACATGACTACAATAAACTGACCACTACATGACTACAACACTCTGACCACTACATGACTACAACAAACTGACCACTACATGACTACAACACTCTGACCACTACATGACTACAACACTCTGACCACTACATGACTACAACACTCTGACCACTACATGACTACAATAAACTGACCACTACATGACTACAACACTCTGACCACTACATGACTACAACACTCTGACCACTACATGACTACAACACTCTGACCACTACATGACTACAACACTCTGACCACTACATGACTACAACACTCTGACCACTACATGACTACAACACTCTGACCACTACATGACTACAACAAACTGACCACTACATGACTACAATAAACTGACCACTACATGACTACAACACTCTGACCACTACATGACTACAACAAACTGACCACTACATGACTACAACACTCTGACCACTACATGACTACAACACTCTGACCACTACATGAATACAACACACTGACCACTACATGACTACAACACTCTGACCACTACATGACTACAACAAACTGACCACTACATGACTACAACAAACTGACCACTACATGACTACAATAAACTGACCACTACATGACTACAACACTCTGACCACTACATGACTACAACAAACTGACCACTACATGACTACAATAAACTGACCACTACATGACTACAACAAACTGACTACTACATGACTACAACACTCTGACCACTACATGACTACAACACTCTGACCACTACATGACTACAACAAACTGACCACTACATGACTACAACACTCTGACCACTACATGACTACAACACTCTGACCACTACATGACTACAACAAACTGACCACTACATGACTACAACACTCTGACCACTACATGACTACAACAAACTGACCACTACATGACTACAATAAACTGACCACTACATGACTACAATAAACTGACCACTACATGACTACAATAAACTGACCATTACATGACTACAACACTCTGACCACTACATGACTACAACACTCTGACCACTACATGACTACAACAAACTGACCACTACATGACTACAATAAACTGACCACTACATGACTACAATAAACTGACCATTACATGACTACAACACTCTGACCACTACATGACTACAATACTCTGACCACTACATGACTACTACAAACTGACCACTACATGACTACAACAAACTGACCACTACATGACTACAATAAACTGACCATTACATGACTACAACACTCTGACCACTACATGACTACAACACTCTGACCACTACATGACTACAACAAACTGACCACTACATGACTACAACACTCTGACCACTACATGACTACATCAAACTGACCACTACATGACTACAACAAACTGACCACTACATGACTACAACACTCTGACCACTACATGACTACAACACTCTGACCACTACATGACTACATCAAACTGACCACTACATGACTACAACAAACTGACCACTACATGACTACAACACTCTGACCACTACATGACTACATCAAACTGACCACTACATGACTACAACAAACTGACCACTACATGACTACAACAAACTGACCACTACATGACTACAACAAACTGACCACTACACGACTACATCAAACTGACCACTACATGACTACAACACTCTGACCACTACACGACTACAACAAACTGACCACTACATGACTACAACACTCTGACCACTATATGACTACAACACTCTGACCACTACACGACTACATCAAACTGACCACTACATGACTACAACACTCTGACCACTACACGACTACAACAAACTGACCACTACATGACTACAACACACTGACCACTATATGACTACAACACTCTGACCACTACATGACTACAACACTCTGACCACTACATGACTACAACACACTGACCACTACATGACTACAACACTCTGACCATTACATGACTACAACACTCTGACCACTACATGACTACAACAAACTGACCACTACATGACTACAACAAACTGACCACTACATGACTACAACACACTGACCACTACATGACTACAACACTCTGACCATTACACGACTACAACACTCTGACCATTACATGAATACAACAAACTGACCACTACATGAATACAACAAACTGACCATTACATGACTACAACACACTGACCACTACATGACTACAACAAACTGACCACTACATGACTACAACACTCTGACCACTACATGACTACAACACTCTGACCATTACATGAATACAACAAACTGACCACTACATGAATACAACAAACTGACCATTACATGACTACAACACACTGACCACTACATGACTACAACAAACTGACCACTACATGACTACAACACTCTGACCACTACATGACTACAATAAACTGACCACTACATGAATACAACAAACTGACCACTACATGAATACAACAAACTGACCACTACATGACTACAACACTCTGACCACTATATGACTACAACACTCTGACCACTACATGACTACAATAAACTGACCACTACATGACTACAACACTCTGACCACTACATGACTACACCAAACTGACCACTACATGACTACATCAAACTGACCACTACATGACTACAATAAACTGACCACTACATGACTACAACAAACTGACCACTACATGACTACAACACTCTGACCACTACACGACTACAACACTCTGACCACTACATGACTACAACACTCTGACCACTACATGACTACACCAAACTGACCACTACATGACTACATCAAACTGACCACTACATGACTACAATAAACTGACCACTACATGACTACAATAAACTGACCACTACATGACTACATCAAACTGACCACTACATGACTACAACAAACTGACCACTACATGACTACAATAAACTGACCACTACATGACTACAATAAACTGACCACTACATGACTACATCAAACTGACCACTACATGACTACAACACTCTGACCACTACATGATTACAATAAACTGACCACTACATGACTACAACACTCTGACCACTACATGACTACAATAAACTGACCACTACATGACTACAACACTCTGACCACTACATGACTACAACACTATGACCACTACATGACTACAACACTCTGACCACTACATGACTACAACACTCTGACCACTACACGACTACAACAAACTGACCACTACATGACTACAACAAACTGACCACTACATGACTACAACAAACTGACCACTACATGACTACAACACTCTGACCACTACATGACTACAACAAACTGACCACTACATGACTACAACACTCTGACCACTACATGACTACAATAAACTGACCACTACATGACTACAACACTCTGACCACTACATGACTACAACAAACTGACCACTACATGACTACAACAAACTGACCACTACATGACTACAACAAACTGACCACTACATGACTACAACACTCTGACCACTACATGACTACAATAAACTGACCACTACATGACTACAACACTCTGACCACTACATGACTACAACAAACTGACCACTACATGACTACAACACACTGACCACTACACGACTACAACACTCTGACCACTACATGACTACAACAAACTGACCACTACATGACTACAACACTCTGACCACTACATGACTACAACACTCTGACCACTACATGACTACAACACTCTGACCACTACATGACTACAACACACTGATCACTACATGACTACAACAAACTGACCACTACATGACTACAATAAACTGACCACTACATGACTACAACACTCTGACCACTACATGACTACAACACACTGATCACTACATGACTACAACACACTGACCACTACACGACTACAACACTCTGACCATTACATGAATACAACAAACTGACCACTACATGAATACAACAAACTGACCATTACATGACTACAACACACTGACCACTACATGACTACAACAAACTGACCACTACATGACTACAACACTCTGACCACTACATGACTACAACACTCTGACCATTACATGAATACAACAAACTGACCACTACATGAATACAACAAACTGACCATTACATGACTACAACACACTGACCACTACACAACTACAACAAACTGACCACTACATGACTACAACAAACTGACCACTACATGACTACAACACACTGACCACTACATGACTACAACACACTGATCACTACATGACTACAACACACTGACCACTACACGACTACAACACTCTGACCATTACGTGAATACAACAAACTGACCACTACATGAATACAACAAACTGACCATTACATGACTACAACACACTGACCACTACATGACTACAACACACTGACCACTACATGACTACAACAAACTGACCACTACATGACTACAACAAACTGACCACTACATGACTACAACAAACTGACCATTACATGACTACAACACACTGACCACTACACAACTACAACAAACTGACCACTACATGACTACAACAAACTGACCACTACATGACTACAACACACTGACCACTACATGACTACAACACACTGATCACTACATGACTACAACACACTGACCACTACACGACTACAACACTCTGACCATTACGTGAATACAACAAACTGACCACTACATGAATACAACAAACTGACCATTACATGACTACAACACACTGACCACTACATGACTACAACACACTGACCACTACATGACTACAACAAACTGACCACTACATGACTACAACAAACTGACCATTACATGACTACAACACACTGACCACTACATGACTACCACAAACTGACCACTACATGACTACAACAAACTGACCACTACATGACTACAACACTCTGACCATTACATGACTACAACACTCTGACCACTACATGACTACAACACTCTGACCAGTACATGACTACAACACTCTGACCACTACATGACTACAACACTCTGACCACTACATGACTACAACACTCTGACCATTACATGACTACAACAAACTGACCATTACATGACTACAACACTCTGACCATTACATGACTACAACACTCTGACCACTACATGACTAAAACACTCTGACCACTACATGACTACATCAAACTGACCACTACATGACTACAACAAACTGACCACTGCATGACTACAACACTCTGACCACTACATGACTACAACAAACTGACCACTACATGACTACAACAAACTGACCACTACACGACTACATCAAACTGACCACTACATGACTACAACACTCTGACCACTACACGACTACCACAAACTGACCACTACATGACTACACACTCTGACCACTACATGACTACAACACTCTGACCATTACATGACTACAACACTCTGACCATTACATGACTACAACACTCTGACCACTACATGACTACAACACTCTGACCACTACATGACTACATCAAACTGACCACTACATGACTACAACAAACTGACCACTACATGACTACAACAAACTGACCACTACATGACTACAACAAACTGACCACTACACGACTACATCAAACTGACCACTACATGACTACAACACTCTGACCACTACACGACTACAACAAACTGACCACTACATGACTACAACACTCTGACCACTACATGACTACAACACTCTGACCACTACATGACTACAACACTCTGACCACTACATGACTACAACACACTGACCACTACATGACTACAACACTCTGACCATTACATGACTACAACACTCTGACCACTACATGACTACAACAAACTGACCACTACATGACTACAACAAACTGACCACTACATGACTACAACACACTGACCACTACATGACTACAACACTCTGACCATTACACGACTACAACACTCTGACCATTACATGAATACAACAAACTGACCACTACATGAATACAACAAACTGACCATTACATGACTACAACACACTGACCACTACATGACTACAACAAACTGACCACTACATGACTACAACACTCTGACCACTACATGACTACAACACTCTGACCATTACATGAATACAACAAACTGACCACTACATGAATACAACAAACTGACCATTACATGACTACAACACACTGACCACTACATGACTACAACAAACTGACCACTACATGACTACAACACTCTGACCACTACATGAATACAACAAACTGACCACTACATGAATACAACAAACTGACCATTACATGACTACAACACACTGACCACTACACAACTACAACAAACTGACCACTACATGACTACAACACTCTGACCATTACATGACTACAACACTCTGACCACTACATGACTACAACACTCTGACCACTACACGACTACAACACTCTGACCATTACATGAATACAACAAACTGACCACTACATGAATACAACAAACTGACCACTACATGACTACAACACTCTGACCACTATATGACTACAACACTCTGACCACTACATGACTACAATAAACTGACCACTACATGACTACAACACTCTGACCATTACATGACTACAACACTCTGACCACTACATGACTACAACAAACTGACCACTACATGACTACAACAAACTGACCACTACATGACTACAACAAACTGACCACTACATGACTACAACACTCTGACCATTACATGACTACAACACACTGACCACTACATGACTACAACAAACTGACCACTACATGACTACAACACTCTGACCACTACATGAATACAACAAACTGACCACTACATGAATACAACAAACTGACCACTACATGACTACAACACTCTGACCACTATATGACTACAACACTCTGACCACTACATGACTACAATAAACTGACCACTACATGACTACAACACTCTGACCACTACATGACTACACCAAACTGACCACTACATGACTACATCAAACTGACCACTACATGACTACAACACTCTGACCACTACATGACTACAACACACTGACCACTACATGACTACAACACTCTGACCACTACATGACTACAACACTCTGACCACTACATGACTACAACAAACTGACCATTACATGACTACAATAAACTGACCACTACATGACTACAACAAACTGACCACTACATGACTACAACACTCTGACCACTACACGACTACAACACTCTGACCACTACATGACTACAACACTCTGACCACTACATGACTACACCAAACTGACCACTACATGACTACATCAAACTGACCACTACATGACTACAATAAACTGACCACTACATGACTACAATAAACTGACCACTACATGACTACATCAAACTGACCACTACATGACTACAACAAACTGACCACTACATGACTACAATAAACTGACCACTACATGACTACAATAAACTGACCACTACATGACTACATCAAACTGACCACTACATGACTACAACACTCTGACCACTACATGACTACAACAAACTGACCACTACATGATTACAATAAACTGACCACTACATGACTACAACACTCTGACCACTACATGACTACAATAAACTGACCACTACATGACTACAACACTATGACCACTACATGACTACAACACTCTGACCACTACATGACTACAACACTCTGACCACTACACGACTACAACAAACTGACCAGTACATGACTACAACAAACTGACCACTACATGACTACAACAAACTGACCACTACATGACTACAACACTCTGACCACTACATGACTACAACAAACTGACCACTACATGACTACAACAAACTGACCACTACATGACTACAACAAACTGACCACTATATGACTACAACACTCTGACCACTACATGACTACAACAAACTGACCACTACATGACTACAACACACTGACCACTACACGACTACAACACTCTGACCACTACATGACTACAACAAACTGACCACTACATGACTACAATAAACTGACCACTACATGACTACAACACTCTGACCACTACATGACTACAACACACTGATCACTACATGACTACAACACACTGACCACTACACGACTACAACACTCTGACCACTACATGACTACAACACACTGACCACTACATGACTACAACACACTGATCACTACATGACTACAACACACTGACCACTACACGACTACAACACTCTGACCATTACATGAATACAACAAACTGACCACTACATGAATACAACAAACTGACCATTACATGACTACAACACACTGACCACTACATGACTACAACACACTGACCACTACATGACTACAACAAACTGACCACTACATGACTACAACAAACTGACCACTACATGACTACAACACACTGACCACTACATGACTACAACACTCTGACCACTACATGACTACAACACACTGACCACTACATGACTACAACAAACTGACCACTACATGACTACAACAAACTGACCACTACATGACTACAACACACTGACCACTACATGACTACAACACTCCGACCACTACATGACTACAACACACTGACCATTACATGAATACAACAAACTGACCACTACATGAATACAACAAACTGACCATTACATGACTACAACACACTGACCACTACATGACTACCACAAACTGACCACTACATGACTACAACACTCTGACCATTACATGACTACAACACTCTGACCACTACATGACTACAATAAACTGACCACTACATGACTACAACACTCTGACCATTACATGACTACAACACTCTGACCACTACATGACTACAACAAACTGACCACTACATGACTACAACAAACTGACCACTACATGACTACAACACACTGACCACTACATGACTACAACACTCTGACCATTACATGACTACAACACTCTGACCATTACATGACTACAACACTCTGACCACTACATGACTACAACAAACTGACCACTACATGACTACAACAAACTGACCACTACATGACTACAACACTCTGACCACTACATGACTACAACACTCCGACCACTACATGACTACAACAAACTGACCACTACATGACTACAATAAACTGACCACTACATGACTACAATAAACTGACCACTACATGACTACATCAAACTGACCACTACATGACTACAACACTCTGACCACTACATGACTACAACACACTGACCACTACATGACTACAACAAACTGACCACTACATGACTACAACACTCTGACCACTACATGACTACAACAAACTGACCACTACATGACTACAACACTCTGACCACTACATGACTACAACACTCCGACCACTACATGACTACAACACTCTGACCACTACATGACTACAACAAACTGACCACTACATGACTACAACAAACTGACCACTACATGACTACAACACTCTGACCACTACATGACTACAACACTCCGACCACTACATGACTACAACAAACTGACCACTACATGACTACAATAAACTGACCACTACATGACTACAATAAACTGACCACTACATGACTACAACAAACTGACCACTACATGACTACAACACTCTGACCACTACATGACTACAATAAACTGACCACTACATGACTACAACACTCTGACCACTACATGACTACAACAAACTGACCACTACATGACTACAACACTCTGACCAGTACATGACTACATCAAACTGACCACTACATGACTACAACACTCTGACCACTACATGACTACAATAAACTGACCATTACATGACTACAACAAACTGACCACTACATGACTACAACACTCTGACCACTACATGACTACAACAAACTGACCACTACATGACTACAACACACTGACCACTACACGACTACAACACTCTGACCACTACATGACTACAACAAACTGACCACTACATGACTACAACAAACTGACCACTACATGACTACAATAAACTGACCACTACATGACTACAACACACTGACCACTACACGACTACAACACTCTGACCACTACATGACTACAACAAACTGACCACTACATGACTACAACAAACTGACCACTACATGACTACAATAAACTGACCACTACATGACTACAACACTCTGACCACTACATGACTACAACACACTGATCACTACATGACTACAACAAACTGACCACTACATGACTACAACAAACTGACCACTACATGACTACAACAAACTGACCACTACATGACTACAACACTCTGACCACTACACGACTACAACACTCTGACCACTACATGACTACAACACACTGACCACTACATGACTACAACACACTGATCACTACATGACTACAACACACTGACCACTACACGACTACAACACTCTGACCATTACATGAATACAACAAACTGACCACTACATGAATACAACAAACTGACCATTACATGACTACAACACACTGACCACTACATGACTACAACACACTGACCACTACATGACTACAACAAACTGACCACTACATGACTACAACAAACTGACCACTACATGACTACAACACACTGACCACTACATGACTACAACACTCTGACCACTACATGACTACAACACACTGACCACTACATGACTACAACAAACTGACCACTACATGACTACAACAAACTGACCACTACATGACTACAACACACTGACCACTACATGACTACAACACTCCGACCACTACATGACTACAACACACTGACCATTACATGAATACAACAAACTGACCACTACATGAATACAACAAACTGACCATTACATGACTACAACACACTGACCACTACATGACTACCACAAACTGACCACTACATGACTACAACACTCTGACCATTACATGACTACAACACTCTGACCACTACATGACTACAATAAACTGACCACTACATGACTACAACACTCTGACCATTACATGACTACAACACTCTGACCACTACATGACTACAACAAACTGACCACTACATGACTACAACAAACTGACCACTACATGACTACAACACACTGACCACTACATGACTACAACACTCTGACCATTACATGACTACAACACTCTGACCATTACATGACTACAACACTCTGACCACTACATGACTACAACAAACTGACCACTACATGACTACAACAAACTGACCACTACATGACTACAACACTCTGACCACTACATGACTACAACACTCCGACCACTACATGACTACAACAAACTGACCACTACATGACTACAATAAACTGACCACTACATGACTACAATAAACTGACCACTACATGACTACATCAAACTGACCACTACATGACTACAACACTCTGACCACTACATGACTACAACACACTGACCACTACATGACTACAACAAACTGACCACTACATGACTACAACACTCTGACCACTACATGACTACAACAAACTGACCACTACATGACTACAACACTCTGACCACTACATGACTACAACACTCCGACCACTACATGACTACAACACTCTGACCACTACATGACTACAACAAACTGACCACTACATGACTACAACAAACTGACCACTACATGACTACAACACTCTGACCACTACATGACTACAACACTCCGACCACTACATGACTACAACAAACTGACCACTACATGACTACAACACTCCGACCACTACATGACTACAACACTCTGACCACTACATGACTACAACACTCTGACCATTACATGACTACAACAAACTGACCACTACATGACTACAACACTCTGACCACTACATGACTACAATAAACTGACCACTACATGACTACAACACTCTGACCACTACATGACTACAACAAACTGACCACTACATGACTACAATACTCTGACCAGTACATGACTACATCAAACTGACCACTACATGACTACAACACTCTGACCACTACATGACTACAATAAACTGACCACTATATGACTACAACAAACTGACCACTACATGACTACAACAAACTGACCACTACATGACTACAACAAACTGACCACTACATGACTACAACACTCTGACCACTACATGACTACAACACTCTGACCACTACATGACTACAACAAACTGACCACTACATGACTACATCAAACTGACCACTACATGACTACAACAAACTGACCACTACATGACTACAACAAACTGACCACTACATGACTACAACACTCTGACCACTACACGACTACAACAAACTGACCACTACATGACTACAACAAACTGACCACTACATGACTACAACACTCTGACCACTACATGACTACAATAAACTGACCACTACATGACTACAATAAACTGACCACTACATGACTACAATAAACTGACCACTACATGACTACAACAAACTGACCACTACATGACTACAACACTGACCACTACATGACTACAACAAACTGACCACTACATGACTACAACACTCTGACCACTACATGACTACAACACTCTGACCACTACATGACTACAACACTCTGACCACTACATGACTACAATAAACTGACCACTACATGACTACAATAAACTGACCACTACATGACTACAACACTCTGACCACTACATGACTACAACACTCTGACCACTACATGACTACAACAAACTGACCACTACATGACTACAACACTCTGACCACTACATGACTACAACAAACTGACCACTACATGACTACAATAAACTGACCACTACATGACTACAATAAACTGACCACTACATGACTACAACACTCTGACCACTACATGACTACAACACTCCGACCACTACATGACTACAACAAACTGACCACTACATGACTACAACAAACTGACCACTACATGACTACAACACTCTGACCACTGCATGACTACAACACTCTGACCACTACATGACTACAACACTCTGACCACTACATGACTACAACACTCTGACCACTACATGACTACAATAAACTGACCACTACATGTCCACTACCCACTGACCACTGCATGACTACAACACTCTGACCACTACATGACTACAACACTCTGACCACTACATGACTACAACAAACTGACCACTACATGACTACAACAAACTGACCACTACATGACTACAATAAACTGACCACTACATGTCCACTACCCACTGACCACTGCATGACTACAACACTCTGACCACTACATGACTACAACACTCTGACCACTGCATGACTACAACACTCTGACCACTACATGACTACAACAAACTGACCACTACATGACTACAACAAACTGACCACTACATGACTACAATAAACTGACCACTACATGACTACAACACTCTGACCACTACATGACTACAATAAACTGACCACTACATGACTACAATAAACTGACCACTACATGACTACAACACTCTGACCACTACATGACTACAACACTCTGACCACTACATGACTACAATAAACTGACCACTACATGACTACAATAAACTGACCATTACATGACTACAACACTCTGACCACTACATGACTACAACACTCTGACCACTACATGACTACAATAAACTGACCACTACATGACTACAATAAACTGACCACTACATGACTACAACAAACTGACCACTACATGACTACAATAAACTGACCACTACATGACTACAACACTCTGACCACTACACGACTACAACACTCTGACCACTACATGACTACAACACTCTGACCACTACATGACTACAATAAACTGACCACTACATGACTACAACACTCTGACCACTACATGACTACAATAAACTGACCACTACATGACTACAATAAACTGACCACTACATGACTACAACAAACTGACCACTACATGACTACAACACTCTGACCACTACACGACTACAACACTCTGACCACTACATGACTACAATAAACTGACCACTACATGACTACAATAAACTGACCACTACATGACTACAATAAACTGACCATTACATGACTACAACACTCTGACCACTACATGACTACAACACTCTGACCACTACATGACTACAATAAACTGACCACTACATGACTACAATAAACTGACCACTACATGACTACAACACTCTGACCACTACATGACTACAATAAACTGACCACTACATGACTACAACACTCTGACCACTACACGACTACAACACTCTGACCACTACACGACTACAACACTCTGACCACTATATGACTACAACACTCTGACCACTACACGACTACAACACTCTGACCACTACACGACTACAACAAACTGACCACTACACGACTACAATAAACTGACCACTACATGACTACAATAAACTGACCACTACATGACTACAACACTCTGACCACTACATGACTACAACACTCTGACCACTACATGACTACAACACTCTGACCACTACACGACTACAACACTCTGACCACTACATGACTACATCAAACTGACCAATACATGACTACAACAAACTGACCACTACATGACTACAATAAACTGACCACTACATGACTACAATAAACTGACCATTACATGACTACAACACTCTGACCACTACATGACTACAACACTCTGACCACTACATGACTACAACACTCTGACCACTACATGACTACAACACTCTGACCACTACATGACTACATCAAACTGACCAATACATGACTACAACAAACTGATCACTACATGACTACAATAAACTGACCACTACATGACTACAATAAACTGACCACTACATGACTACAACACTCTGACCACTACATGACTACAATAAACTGACCACTACATGACTACAACACTCTGACCACTACACGACTACAACACTCTGACCACTACACGACTACAACACTCTGACCACTATATGACTACAACACTCTGACCACTACACGACTACAACACTCTGACCACTACACGACTACAACAAACTGACCACTACACGACTACAATAAACTGACCACTACATGACTACAATAAACTGACCACTACATGACTACAATAAACTGACCACTACACGACTACAATAAACTGACCACTACATGACTACAACACTCTGACCACTACATGACTACAACACTCTGACCACTACATGACTACAACACTCTGACCACTACATGACTACAACACTCTGACCACTACATGACTACATCAAACTGACCAATACATGACTACAACAAACTGACCACTACATGACTACAATAAACTGACCACTACATGACTACAATAAACTGACCACTACATGACTACAACACTCTGACCACTACATGACTACAATAAACTGACCACTACATGACTACAACACTCTGACCACTACACGACTACAACACTCTGACCACTACACGACTACAACACTCTGACCACTATATGACTACAACACTCTGACCACTACACGACTACAACACTCTGACCACTACACGACTACAACAAACTGACCACTACACGACTACAATAAACTGACCACTACATGACTACAATAAACTGACCACTACATGACTACAACACTCTGACCACTATATGACTACAACACTCTGACCACTATATGACTACAACACTCTGACCACTACACGACTACAACAAACTGACCACTACATGACTACAACACTCTGACCACTACACGACTACAAAACTCTGACCACTACATGCCCACTACCCACTGACCACTACATGACTACAACAAACTGACCACTACATGACTACAACACTCTGACCACTACATGACTACAACACTCTGACCACTACATGACTACAACACTCTGACCACTACATGACTACAACAAACTGACCACTACATGACTACAACACTCTGACCACTACATGACTACAACAAACTGACCACTACATGACTACAATAAACTGACCACTACATGACTACAACACTCTGACCACTACATGACTACAACAAACTGACCACTACATGACTACAATAAACTGACCACTACATGACTACAACACTCTGACCACTACATGACTACAACAAACTGACCACTACATGACTACAATAAACTGACCACTACATGACTACAACACTCTGACCACTACATGACTACAACAAACTGACCACTACATGACTACAATAAACTGACCACTACATGACTACAATAAACTGACCACTACATGACTACAATAAACTGACCACTACATGACTACAACACTCTGACCACTACATGACTACAACACTCTGACCACTACATGACTACAATAAACTGACCACTACATGACTACAACAAACTGACCACTACATGACTACAACAAACTGACCACTACATGACTACAACAAACTGACCACTACATGACTACAACACTCTGACCACTACATGACTACAACAAACTGACCACTACATGACTACAACAAACTGACCACTACATGACTACAACACTCTGACCACTACATGACTACAACACTCTGACCACTACATGACTACAATAAACTGACCACTACATGACTACAACAAACTGACCACTACATGACTACAACACTCTGACCACTACATGACTACAACAAACTGACCACTACATGACTACAACAAACTGACCACTACATGACTACAACACTCTGACCACTACATTATTACAATAAACTGACCACTACATGACTACAACACTCTGACCACTACATTATTACAACAAACTGACCACTACATGACTACAACACTCTGACCACTACATGACTACAACAAACTGACCACTACATGACTACAACACTCTGACCACTACATTATTACAACAAACTGACCACTACATGACTACAACACTCTGACCACTACATTATTACAATAAACTGACCACTACATGACTACAACACTCTGACCACTACATGACTACAACAAACTGACCACTACATGACTACAACAAACTGACCACTACATGACTACAACACTCTGACCACTACATTATTACAACAAACTGACCACTACATGACTACAACACTCTGACCACTACATGACTACAACACTCTGACCACTACATGACTACAATAAACTGACCACTACATGACTACAACACTCTGACCACTACATTATTACAATAAACTGACCACTACATGACTACAACACTCTGACCACTACATTATTACAACAAACTGACCACTACATGACTACAACACTCTGACCACTACATGACTACAATAAACTGACCACTACATGACTACAACACTCTGACCACTACATTATTACAATAAACTGACCACTACATGACTACAACACTCTGACCACTACATTATTACAACAAACTGACCACTACATGACTACAACACTCTGACCACTACATGACTACAATAAACTGACCACTACATGACTACAACACTCTGACCACTACATGACTACCACAAACTGACCACTACATGACTACAACAAACTGACCACTACATGACTACAACAAACTGACCACTACATGACTACAACAAACTGACCACTACATGACTACAACAAACTGACCACTACATGACTACAACACTCTGACCACTACATGACTACAACAAACTGACCACTACATGACTACACACTCTGACCACTACATGACTACAATAAACTGACCACTACATGACTACAACAAACTGACCACTACATGACTACAATAAACTGACCACTACATGACTACAACAAACTGACCACTACATGACTACAACAAACTGACCACTACATGACTACAACAAACTGACCACTACATGACTACATCAAACTGACCATTACATGACTACAACAAACTGACCACTACATGACTACAATAAACTGACCACTACATGACTACAATAAACTGACCACTACACGACTACAACATGACTACATCAAACTGACCACTACACGACTACACCACTCTGACCACTACATGACTACAATAAACTGACCACTACATTATTACAACAAACTGACCACTACATGACTACATCAAACTGACCATTACATGACTACAACAAACTGACCACTACATGACTACAACACTCTGACCACTA
This sequence comes from Osedax frankpressi, assembly GCA_964035775.1. NCBI lineage: Eukaryota > Metazoa > Annelida > Polychaeta > Sabellida > Siboglinidae > Osedax > Osedax frankpressi. The sequence goes on from OZ038313.1 coordinate 35,116,562, forward strand.
CACGACTACAACAAACTGACCACTACATGACTACAACACTCTGACCACTACACGACTACAACAAACTGACCACTACACGACTACAACACTCTGACCACTACACGACTACAACATGACTACATCAAACTGACCACTACACGACTACACCACTCTGACCACTACATGACTACAATAAACTGACCACTACATTATTACAACAAACTGACCACTACATGACTACAACACTCTGACCACTACATGACTACAACAAACTGACCACTACACGACTACACCACTCTGACCACTACATGACTACAATAAACTGACCACTACACGACTACAACATGACTACATCAAACTAACCACTACACGACTACACCACTCTGACCACTACATGACTACAATAAACTGACCACTACATGACTACAATAAACTGACCACTATATGACTACAACAAACTGACCACTATATGACTACAACAAACTGACCACTACATGACTACAACAAACTGACCACTACATGACTACAACAAACTGACCACTACATGACTACAACAAACTGACCACTACATGACTACAACAAACTGACCACTATATGACTACAACAAACTGACCACTACATGACTACAACACTCTGACCACTACATGACTACAACACTCTGACCACTACATGACTACAACACTCTGACCACTACATGACTACAACACTCTGACCACTACATGACTACAACACTCTGACCACTACATGACTACAACAAACTGACCACTACATGACTACAACACTCTGACCACTACATGACTACAACAAACTGACCACTATATGACTACAACAAACTGACCACTATATGACTACAATAAACTGACCACTACATGTCCACTACCCACTGACCACTACATGCCCACTACCCACTGACCACTACATGACTACAATAAACTGACCACTACATGACTACAATAAACTGACCACTACATGCCCACTACCCACTGACCACTACATGACTACAATAAACTGACCACTACATGACTACAATAAACTGACCACTACATGACTACAATAAACTGACCACTACATGCCCACTACCCACTGACCACTACATGACTACAATAAACTGACCACTACATGTCCACTACCCACTGACCACTACATGTCCACTACCCACTGACCACTACATGCCCACTACTCACTGACCACTACATGACTACAATAAACTGACCACTACATGTCCACTACCCACTGACCACTATATGACTACAATAAACTGACCACTACATGACTACAATAAACTGACCACTACATGCCCACTACCCACTGACCACTACATGACTACAATAAACTGACCACTACATGACTACAATAAACTGACCACTACATGCCCACTACCCACTGACCACTACATGACTACAATAAACTGACCACTACATGTCCACTACCCACTGACCACTACATGTCCACTACCCACTGACCACTACATGCCCACTACTCACTGACCACTACATGACTACAATAAACTGACCACTACATGTCCACTACCCACTGACCACTACATGACTACAATAAACTGACCACTACATGACTACAATAAACTGACCACTACATGCCCACTACCCACTGACCACTACATGACTACAATAAACTGACCACTACATGTCCACTACCCACTGACCACTACATGTCCACTACCCACTGACCACTACATGTCCACTACTCACTGACCACTACATGACTACAATAAACTGACCACTACATGTCCACTACCCACTGACCACTACACGACTACAACACTCTGACCACTACATGACTACAATAAACTGACCACTACATGTCCACTACCCACTGACCACTATATGACTACAATAAACTGACCACTACATGTCCACTACTCACTGACCACTACATGTCCACTACCCACTGACCACTACACGACTACAATAAACTGACCACTACATGACCACTACCCATTGACCAGTATGATAACTAACATTGCCCACTACCACATGCAGTTGGGAATCATGTACCGTGCGTCGAGAACAAATAAGGATAAGGCCTTAATCCTGATGCATAATAACCCCATCGAGACTCTGTTGACCTCTTCTGACCCTGACAAACCTTTCATTGACCTCGGAATTGATAAATACATTCCAAGCTTGCATTCTGAAAATGAGGTGATTATTTTTGATATTTAGATAATCAGATAAATCACAGAGATTTTTTGAATATTTATGAATTAATTTATATACATAGACTTATATATATATATATAAATAAATATATATCTATGTATATATATATATATATATATGTATATATGTGTATATGTATATATATATATATATATATATATATTTATGTATATATTTATATAGATATAAATATATATACATATACATATATATATTGTTATATATATTTATATAAATATACATTATAATAATTAAATACATACATGTATATATTATTGAATGTATCACACTACAACCAGTTATATAACTACTATGTAAAATTATTAAAATATACATTATTTCAATATCTTTATTTAAGTTAACATATATTATTAACTAATACAAATTACATTGTTTTACAGATACCATATTTATAGTAAATATACAAAACCACAAACAATTGCATAGCTGGTTTAATAAGTATTTAATTACAATCAATATATATACATATATATATATATATATATATATATATACATATATATACATATATACATATATATATATATATACATATATACACATATATATATATATATATATATACATATATACACATATATATATTATATATATAGATTGTAAGTATATTTACTTTATTAATATGTGATGTTCTCACATCCAAACGATTGATCAACTTAAAATATTCATATAATCGTTTTCATAACATTCATAATAATACATTTGATTTCTATTGTTCACGATGCAGCTTGACCAAGTCTAAGTCCAACCATTATATAATATTGCGCAGTTATGTAACGGCGTTGTCGTTCACAGTCCGAGGAAGAGTCATTATGTAAGCGCGATGAAATTCAATTGAATCTCTTCGAACCGGCTTCTTACAATAAGAAAATGATATTCATGAAGGTAAGCGATGATTCTATATTTAATAACACGCTGTTAATATTTTATAATATGAATTGGCAATATCCTCATACATACCTTCTTTTCCCTTAACCTCTACCCCCTATTTATTTCCATTAACCTCTACCCCCTATTCATTTCCCTTAACCTCTACCCCCTATTCTTTTCCCTTAACCTCTACCCCCTATTATTTTCCATTAACCTCTACCCCCTATTCTTTTCCCTTAACCTCTACCCCCTATTCATTTCCCTTAACCTCTACCCCCTATTCATTTCCCTTAACCTCTACCCCCTATTAATTTCCCTTAACCTCTACCCCCTATTCATTTCCATTAACCTCTACCCCCTATTCATTTCCCTTAACCTCTACCCCCTATTCATTTCCCTTAACCTCTACCCCCTATTCTTTTCCCTTAACCTCTACCCCCTATTCATTTCCCTTAACCTCTACCCCCTATTCATTTCCATTAACCTCTATTGTTATCTACTCATCCTAGGATAAGAAACTATCGGGGAAGTCGACATATTTCTCCGACAAAAGACGTACGGAAAATAAGGAATGCATGTTACGACTTCCTCCGAACGCCGGTCCCTCTCAGGCACTATTGGTCAAGGGCTACCCTGGCGGCAGCTGCGGCGGGGGAGGTAGCGTATCCCATCGCGATGCTGGAAAAAACAGGATGTCGGGTTAATGGCAATTCTTCCCAGCAAACAAAGTGGTGTATTGGTTTTTTTAAATACTAGAAGCATAAATGATATGAAAGAAAATATGTACTGCAAATAAAGAGATTACCTGGATTGCTTGCTATGTTATGCATTCACTACAGTATATGTGTATATAGTAATATAGTATGTCCAAGACACCATCCAGGTCATTATAGTTTCTTTTTATATAATAAAAATATATTTTATTTGAACTAAAAGAATATTATATTTACTTTTTATTTTAAATAATTTATAATATTGTTAAATTGTGGCATTATCTGTTATCTTTGGTACATAATTAATTTTGTTTTTTTAACTTATATAATAAATGTGAACTATTATTTTGCCGTTAGTTCAAATAATTATATAGTTAAAGCATTTTAATATTGTTAATTTATCTCTTACTTTTAATGGTAGTTGTATAACATTCTATTTACCGGATAATGTACAATTAGTATTTAACTAAATCGCAACTATAAACAGAAGATAGTCAACGACGGTCGGTCAGCGATCTGGGCCAGAGTACCGGCACCGGCTGCGTGGGTGCCTGGGAGCCGTTAACATTGACCGCTCTGCTCGACTACACCGAATTCAAACCCTGCATGGGGGCCGGACTCTTTCAGCACGGAAAGTCGAAAGTGTGGAACGTAAAAAATGTGAAGATAGCCGTGCGGTGAACTGGGGGCCGTCTGATCTACCTTATCTACCTTATCTATCTCATTATCTTATCTCTCTTATCCATCTCATCTAGTCGAATGAGGCGAACGAGGAATTTATACCTTTACAAGTTTCATATAAAAAGAAGCGCAAAACTTTTTATATCTTCGTCTCTACCTACCATTACCTTCTATACTGCATAGATATAGCTAAATATATATATATATATTTATATGTATACATTTATATATACATATTGAATCTGTGATTGATACAATACAACATATTCTATAAATAGTATTACTGTGATTTTTATTTATCAACGACTGTTATGTTAAATTTATTCGTACCAAATCATCGGCATGCATTACTTTAGATGCTGGACTCAAATAAATGATACACTCAATACTTTACATCATTATTGGCCGTAAATATAACAATACATTACTTTATATACAATACATTGTCGATTAACAATTAATTGTCGATTAACAATTAATATTAATATTGATTAATAATGAAGGTTTAATATATTTCATTGTTGTTAATTATCTTTAACTTCAACGAATTATTGGGTTTGCTTTTTAAATATAACTACAAAATTATGATTTTATTAAGCTCTTTAGAAATATGTTATAATTGAGTTAATAAATATTGTATATATATATAAATAAATATATATATATACATATATATATATATATATATATATTTATTATATTGATAAAGAATGATATGCTTGCAAATTAAATACAAATAAATATATAAATTTATATAAATATAAATAAATATAAGATTTAAGAAAATAACAATTTAATCATTATCTTATATAATAAATAGGCAGTAAGTAATTCATTCTTCTGTGTATCATAATTATTAACTAACTTCTAATTTATGATATAAACACAATAAATATTATATGACAATATCCAAAAATAACCTTTTTATTTTATTTGAAACATAAAAATTTTGTTTATAAAAAAATTAGTAACGATTTATTGACCAGTTGTCAATTAATTAAATAATTGCTCATATTAAACAATTATCTATTTGATATTTCTTTCGTATCTTTAATAAATTGTTCATTAAAGGTAATTTATATGAAATTTATAATTTAGTTAATCCATACTAAACTCATTAAAAATCCTGCATATAAATAGATTATAGTTCAATAATAAAGAAACTGCTTTAGTTTTAAGAAATTGAAAAACAATTTATTTTTTATAAAACTTTTCCCAAAAATAATCTGATTTCATCTGATTAAATAATAAACCGGTAGAACATTGTTACGAAAACACTTTGTGCCGTAGAAGTTGACGTGGAATTGACCTAGTACTGTTCCGACATCAATAATACCAGGAGACTCGACCAACCGGTGAAAGGTCGCGTACCCTGACCTTTACCGGTGTTGTCATTGTATTGTTCCCATACGGCGCCTGTAGAGTCGTACTGTTTCAGCATGTTATCGACGAGGGCTCGCCTCAAGTCCACGTAAAGCGAAGCTGAAATGAGAGCGACGTAATTACTGATTTCGAGCACGAACGGAGTAAAATGAATTTGAAATGAAATAAAAAGAAAGTATATAAAATAAAGAGAAATTAATAAAATAAAGAGAAAATTAATGAAATAAAGAGAAAGTAATGAAATAAAGAGAAGATGGTTGAAATAAAGAGAAAGTAATGAAATAAATAGATAGCGATTAAAATAAAGAGAATGTTAATGAAATAAAGAGAAAATGAACTCGGATAAGATGTATATAGAAAAGAAACATGTAAACCTGCGAGAGTTTGAATTGGCTGAGGAGATACTTTGGAGTAGTGGTGCAAGGCTGCGATTGTCAGGTAGTTCATGTTAATCCAAATTGCACCCCGCCAATAAGCCGGATCGTGTTCGGTGTTGGATTTCGCGTACAGCGGGGCGTTACGGGCTAATGACCGCAGGCCATAGGGCTGGGTTGAAAGAGAGTCATCAGTGTAAATAGCGTTAGCGATACGCATGCAGAAATTACTATATCGCATATATAATGAGAAGAAATTCTTAGCAAAGATAATGAGAAATCTGAGACTCATAATCAAAGATAATAAGCTGAGATTAGATATTTTAACTATTAATTTGTATTTAAATTTGTATTAAATGTAATATTTATTAATTCTCTTTTATTATTCATAATATTTATATAATTTGAGAATTTATGTTTTTTAATCTTCGATATTTTAGAAAATATGACGCTAATGAGTCTTTAACCATAAAACTGAGGTGTTATTGTTTTTAAAACAATAACATTTGGATTCATATAAAAAGCATTACAATGTGAATATGATGTTGTTTTATATTTACTTGTGTAATATACATAATTATGTATACATATGTGTTATATACATACTTATATTTACATATATGTTGTATATATATAGATATGCCTACGTACATGTGTTATATACATAGTCATATACGCGTGTAAATTTTCACAAACCGTCCATAGGAGATCGGACCTTCGCAGGTCACCGAGGAGGTGGGGAAGCTTGTCGGAATCAGCCGGCAGAAGTTTCATCAGCAGAGGAAACAGACTCACGTAACCAAACGTCGAATCGACGTACTGTTCGACTGGAGCCGAGTCTACGACCCGTTGCATGTCTACCTGGGAGGTGGATGGCAGTACGGGGGGAGTTAGGCGAGGAGGGGGGATAGTTAGGCGAGGAAGGGGGATAGTTAGGGGAGGTATAGGGAGTATAGGGAGATGTAGGCAAGTAGAGGAGAGTGAAGATAGAGAGGGAGAGGGAGAGGGAGAGGTAAACGAGGAGAGGGAGATGTAGGCAAGTAGATTAGAGTGAAGATAGGGAGAGGGAGAGGGAGAGGTAAACGAGGAGAGGGAAATGTAGGCAAGTAGAGGAGAGTGAAGATAGGGAGAGGGAGAGGTAAACGAGGAGAGGGAAATGTAGGCAAATAGAGGAGAGTGAAGATGGGGAGAGGGAGAGGGAGAGGTAAACGAGGAGAGAGAAATGTAGGCAAGTAGAGGAGAGTGAAGATAGAGAGGGAGAGGGAGAGGGAGAGGTAAACGAGGAGAGGGAAATGTAGGCAAATAGAGGAGAGTGAAGATGGGGAGAGGGAGAGGGAGAGGTAAACGAGGAGAGGGAAATGTAGGCAAATAGAGGAGAGTGAAGATGGGGAGAGGGAGAGGGAGAGGTAAACGAGGAGAGGGAAATGTAGGCAAATAGAGGAGAGTGAAGATGGGGAGAGGGAGAGGGAGAGGTAAACGAGGAGAGGGAAATGTAGGCAAATAGAGGAGAGTGAAGATGGGGAGAGGGAGAGGGAGAGGTAAACGAGGAGAGGGAAATGTAGGCAAGTAGAGGAGAGTGAAGATAGGGAGAGGGAGAGGGAGAGGTAAACGAGGAGAGGGAAATGTAGGCAAATAGAGGAGAGTGAAGATGGGGAGAGGGAGAGGGAGAGGTAAACGAGGAGAGGGAAATGTAGGCAAATAGAGGAGAGTGAAGATGGGGAGAGGGAGAGAGAGAGAGGGAGAGGTAAGCGAGAAGAGGTAGAGGTAAGCGAGAAGAGGTAGAGGTAAACGAGGAGAGGGAGAGGGAGATAATACTGCTGATAATAAAAATTAAATTACAATATTTTTCTATACAAATAATTTTGAATAAATATATCATAATGAGAAGTTTTATAATATAATATATATATAATATATAAACTGAGATGTTATTGTTTTTAAAACAATAACATTTGGATGCTGTAAATATGATGCTGTATTTACATATATATAAATAATATATAATTATTTTATTGTTATACAATATTTGTAATACGAGAATTCTCAACTTTGAAATAGTTTCAATGAAAATTGTAAAAATAACACAATAAATAAATAACAACACTAACTTTAATCGGTTGACCCCTTCGGTCAAGAACCTTCGGCTGGACTAATCGAACACTATCACTATGTAGACCAAAGTCTGCATACCTCTTCTTTCTCTGCGTTCAATGAGGATAGATAATCAATGAGGATCTCAAAATATTCACAAGTATAAACAACATATTAATATTATATATATACAAATAAATGTAACCAAAACTACTTAATTATTAATTATTAATTAATTATTATAACAATTGTTGACTTCAAATCTACAAGTAACAACATGCGCCACCTAGGATTTAATATCACCTAGTTATGCAATATCTAACCTCTGACCAGTGTAGATTGTCGAGAAGGTTCTGGTCGGAGAGTTGTTTGGCATCTAGAGCAAAGCTAGCGACGTCGGCGGGAGTTGGAAGGGGCGTGGCTTCAGATGAGGAGGAAGAGGTCGAGGTCGAGACGCGTTCGGCGATCCGCGACATTACCCTGGCGGCCAACGCGAGCCAACACCTCAAATCAAGATGGCGTTCGGATGAAGTCGGATGAGATGCCCGGGGGTAGTCATCTAACCCGGAACTCAGCGTTTTAGGGTTAAGTTCTCGATTTGTCGTGGAGTTACGACCTGTGTTGCGGGGGTGGGGGGGTGATGGACACACACTTTCTGTTAAGGAATGTTCATTGTGTTATAGAAATACAATTTTCTAATTGAAGAATTATGGTTCATAAGTAGGGGTCATCATTTTGATAATGTTGGACGGTCGTGACAATGGTGGGGTGGAATATGGTCTAATATGATGTTCATTGTGATCTTTGATTTCGTGGTAGTAATCCTGCAAATATTGTTCTATAAGGAACATCTTAATCCTGCAAATACTGTCCTATAAGTAAGATCTTAATCTTGCAAATACTATTCGATAAGGGAGATTTTAATATTAGTAATGTTGCCCAGAAATAGAGATTTGTTAAATATAAATTACAAGATACTAATTTTAAAATGTTTTTATTTTTAGAACAGTTTTGGACAAAAATATTTTAAAAATCCAAATAATTCCACACTTTTCATTAAAACTACGTATTAACAAAACTTTTGTTATTATTCATTATTGTCATTAAATTCTTTATGTTCAATATTGTATGAAAGGAAAATATAATATGGAATTTAATGAAAGTACTGAATAATAGCAAAAGTTTTGTTAAAACGTAGTTTTAAGGAAAAATGATTTTCTCTGACCACTACATGACTACAACACTCTGACCATTACATGACTACAACACTCTGACTACTACACGACTACAACAAACTGACCACTACATGACTACAACAAACTGACCACTACATGACTACAACACTCTGACCACTACATGACTAAACAAACTGACCACTACATGACTACAACACTCTGACCACTACATGACTAAACAAACTGACCACTACATGACTACAACACTCTGACCACTACATGACTACAATAAACTGACCACTACATGACTACAACACTCTGACCACTACATGACTACAACACTCTGACCAGTACATGACTACAACAAACTGACCACTGCATGACTACAACACTCTGACCACTACATGACTACAACACTCTGACCACTACATGACTACAACACTCTGACCACTACACGACTACAACACTCTGACCACTACATGACTACAACACTCTGACCACTACACGACTACAACACTCTGACCACTACATGACTACAACACTCTGACCACTACATGACTACAATAAACTGACCACTACATGACTACAACACTCTGACCACTACACGACTACAACACTCTGACAACTACATGACTACAACACTCTGACCACTACACGACTACAACAAACTGACCACTACATGACTACAACAAATTGACCACTACATGACTACAATAAACTGACCACTACATGACTACAACAAACTGACCACTACATGACTACAACACTCTGACCACTACACGACTACAACAAACTGACCACTACATGACTACAACAAATTGACCACTACATGACTACAACATGACTACAACACTCTGACCACTACATGACTACAACACTCTTACCACTACATGACTACAATAAACTGACCACTACATGACTACAATAAACTGACCACTACATGACTACAACATGACTACAACACTCTGACCACTACATGACTACAACACTCTTACCACTACATGACTACAATAAACTGACCACTACATGACTACAACAAACTGACCACTACATGACTACAACAAACTGACCACTACACGACTACAACACTCTTACCACTACATGACTACAACACTCTGACCACTACATGACTACAATAAACTGACCACTACATGACTACAACACTCTGACCACTACACGACTACAACAAACTGACCACTACATGACTACAACAAACTGACCACTACACGACTACAACACTCTTACCACTACATGACTACAACACTCTGACCACTACATGACTACAACACTCTGACCACTACATGACTACAACAAACTGACCACTACATGACTACAACACTCTGACCACTACACGACTACAACACTCTTACCACTACATGACTACAACACTCTGACCACTACATGACTACAACACTCTGACCACTACATGACTACAACACTCTGACCACTACATGACTACAACACTCTGACCACTACATGACTACAACACTCTGACCACTACATGTCCACTATCCACTGACCACTACATGACCACTACATGTCCACTACCCACTGACCACTACATGACCACTACCCACTGACCACTTCATGTCCACTATCCACTGACCACTACATGTCCACTATCCACTGACCACTACATGTCCACTATCCACTGACCACTACATGTCCACTATCCACTGACCACTACATGTCCAATACCAACTGACCACTACATGTCCACTTCCAACTGACCACTACATGTCCACTACCCACTGACCACTACATGTCCACTATCCACTGACCACTACATGTCCACTATCCACTGACCACTACATGTCCACTATCCACTGACCACTACATGTCCACTATCCACTGACCACTACATGACTACAATAAACTGACCACTACATGTCCACTTCCAACTGACCACTACATGTCCACTACCCACTGACCACTACATGACCACTACCCATTGACCACTACATGTCCACTACCCATTGACCACTACATGTCCACTATCCACTGACCACTACATGACTATAATAAACTGACCACTACATGACCACTACCAACTGACCACTACATGTCCACTTCCAACTGACCACTACATGACCACTACCAACTGACCACTACATGTCCACTTCCAACTGACCACTACATGACTACGATAAACTGACCACTACATGTCCACTTCCAACTGACCACTACATGTCCACTACCCACTGACCACTACATGTCCACTTCCAACTGACCACTACATGACTACAATAAACTGACCACTACATGACCACTACCCACTGACCACTACATGACCACTACCAACTGACCACTACATGTCCACTTCCAACTGACCACTACATGACTACGATAAACTGACCACTACATGTCCACTTCCAACTGACCACTACATGTCCACTACCCACTGACCACTACATGTCCACTTCCAACTGACCACTACATGACTACAATAAACTGACCACTACATGTCCACTATCCACTGACCACTACATGTCCACTATCCACTGACCACTACATGTCCACTATCCACTGACCACTACATGACTATAATAAACTGACCACTACATGTCCACTACCCACTGACCACTACATGACCACTACCAACTGACCACTACATGTCCACTTCCAACTGACCACTACATGACTACAATAAACTGACCACTACATGTCCACTTCCAACTGACCACTACATGTCCACTACCCACTGACCACTACATGACCACTACCCATTGACCACTACATGTCCACTACCCATTGACCACTACATGTCCACTATCCACTGACCACTACATGACTATAATAAACTGACCACTACATGACCACTACCAACTGACCACTACATGTCCACTACCCACTGACCACTACATGACTACGATAAACTGACCACTACATGTCCACTTCCAACTGACCACTACATGACTACAATAAACTGACCACTACATGTCCACTACTCACTGACCACTACATGCCCACTACCCACTGACCACTACATGACTACAATAAACTGACCACTACATGTCCACTACCCACTGACCACTACATGACCACTACCCATTGACCACTACATGTCCACTACCCACTGACCACTACATGACCACTACCCACTGACCACTACATGTCCACTATCCACTGACCACTACATGTCCACTATCCACTGACCACTACATGACCACTACCCACTGACCACTACATGACTACAATAAACTGACCACTACATGTCCACTATCCACTGACCACTACATGACTATAATAAACTGACCACTACATGCCCACTACCCACTGACCACTACATGACCACTACCAACTGACCACTACATGTCCACTACCCATTGACCACTACATGTCCACTACCCACTGACCACTACATGACCACTACCCACTGACCACTACATGTCCACTATCCACTGACCACTACATGTCCACTATCCACTGACCACTACATGACCACTACCCACTGACCACTACATGACTACAATAAACTGACCACTACATGACCACTATCCACTGACCACTACATGACTACAATAAACTGACCACTACATGACCACTACCCACTGACCACTACATGACTACAATAAACTGACCACTACATGTCCACTACCCACTGACCACTACATGACCACTACCAACTGACCACTACATGTCCACTACCCACTGACCACTACATGTCCACTACCCACTGACCACTACATGTCCACTACCCACTGACCACTACATGACCACTATCCACTGACCACTACATAACTATAATAAACTGACCACTACATGTCCACTACCCACTGACCACTACATGTCCACTACCCACTGACCACTACATGTCCACTTCCCACTGACCACTACATGACCACTACCCACTGACCACTACATGTCCACTATCCACTGACCACTACATGTCCACTATCCACTGACCACTACATGTCCACTATCCACTGACCACTACATGTCCACTATCCACTGACCACTACATGTCCAATACCCACTGACCACTACATGTCCACTTCCAACTGACCACTACATGACTACGATAAACTGACCACTACATGTCCACTTCCAACTGACCACTACATGTCCACTTCCAACTGACCACTACATGACTACGATAAACTGACCACTACATGTCCACTACCCACTGACCACTACATGTCCACTACCCATTGACCACTACATGTCCACTACCCACTGACCACTACATGTCCACTTCCCACTGACCACTACATGACCACTACCCACTGACCACTACATGTCCACTTCCCACTGACCACTACATGACCACTACCCACTGACCACTACATGTCCACTACCCATTGACCACTACATGTCCACTATCCACTGACCACTACATGTCCACTATCCACTGACCACTACATGTCCACTATCCACTGACCACTACATGTCCAATACCCACTGACCACTACATGTCCACTTCCAACTGACCACTACATGACTACGATAAACTGACCACTACATGTCCACTTCCAACTGACCACTACATGTCCACTTCCAACTGACCACTACATGACTACGATAAACTGACCACTACATGTCCACTTCCAACTGACCACTACATGTCCACTATCCATTGACCACTACATGTCCACTACCCACTGACCACTACATGTCCACTACCCACTGACCACTACATGTCCACTATCCACTGACCACTACATGACTATAATAAACTGACCACTACATGTCCACTACCAACTGACCATTACATGTCCACTTCCAACTGACCACTACATGACTACGATAAACTGACCACTACATGTCCACTTCCAACTGACCACTACATGTCCACTACCCACTGACCACTACATGACCACTACCCATTGACCACTACATGTCCACTACCCACTGACCACTACATGACCACTACCCACTGACCACTACATTCCCACTATCCACTGACCACTACATGACTATAATAAACTGACCACTACATGTCCACTACCCACTGACCACTACATGACCACTACCAACTGACCACTACATGTCCACTTCCAACTGACCACTACATGACTACGATAAACTGACCACTACATGTCCACTTCCAACTGACCACTACATGTCCACTACCCACTGACCACTACATGACCACTACCCACTGACCACTACATGACCACTACCAACTGACCACTACATGTCCACTTCCAACTGACCACTACATGACTACGATAAACTGACCACTACATGTCCACTTCCAACTGACCACTACATGTCCACTACCCACTGACCACTACATGACCACTACCCACTGACCACTACATGTCCACTACCCACTGACCACTACATGACCACTACCCACTGACCACTACATGTCCACTATCCACTGACCACTACATGTCCACTATCCACTGACCACTACATGTCCACTATCCACTGACCACTACATGACCACTACCCACTGACCACTACATGACTACAATAAACTGACCACTACATGTCCACTATCCACTGACCACTACATGTCCAATACCCACTGACCACTACATGTCCACTATCCACTGACCACTACATGACCACTACCCACTGACCACTACATGACCACTACCAACTGACCACTACATGTCCACTTCCAACTGACCACTACATGACTACGATAAACTGACCACTACATGTCCACTTCCAACTGACCACTACATGTCCACTACCCACTGACCACTACATGACCACTACCCACTGACCACTACATGTCCACTACCCACTGACCACTACATGACCACTACCCACTGACCACTACATGTCCACTATCCACTGACCACTACATGTCCACTATCCACTGACCACTACATGTCCACTATCCACTGACCACTACATGACCACTACCCACTGACCACTACATGACTACAATAAACTGACCACTACATGTCCACTATCCACTGACCACTACATGTCCAATACCCACTGACCACTACATGACTATAATAAACTGACCACTACATGTCCACTACCCACTGACCACTACATGACTACAATAAACTGACCACTACATGTCCACTATCCACTGACCACTACATGACCACTACCCATTGACCACTACATGTCCACTATCCACTGACCACTACATGTCCAATACCCACTGACCACTACATGACTACAATAAACTGACCACTACATGTCCACTATCCACTGACCACTACATGACTATAATAAACTGACCACTACATGTCCACTACCCACTGACCACTACATGACCACTACCAACTGACCACTACATGTCCACTATCCACTGACCACTACATGTCCACTATCCACTGACCACTACATGACCACTACCCACTGACCACTACATGACTACAATAAACTGACCACTACATGTCCACTATCCACTGACCACTACATGTCCAATACCCACTGACCACTACATGTCCACTATCCACTGACCACTACATTACTACAACAAACTGACCACTACATTCCCACTATCCACTGACCACTACATGACTATAATAAACTGACCACTACATGTCCACTACCCACTGACCACTACATGTCCACTTCCAACTGACCACTACATGTCCAATACCCACTGACCACTACATGTCCACTACCCACTGACCACTACATGACCACTACCCACTGACCACTACATGACCACTACCCACTGACCACTACATGTCCAATACCCACTGACCACTACATGTCCACTACCCACTGACCACTACATGACCACTACCCACTGACCACTACATGACTACAACAAACTGACCACTACATGTCCACTACCCACTGACCACTACATGTCCACTATCCACTGACCACTACATGACCACTACCCACTGACCACTACATGACCACTACCAACTGACCACTACATGTCCACTTCCAACTGACCACTACATGTCCACTACCCACTGACCACTACATGACCACTACCCACTGACCACTACATGTCCACTACCCACTGACCACTACATGACCACTACCCACTGACCACTACATGTCCACTATCCACTGACCACTACATGTCCACTATCCACTGACCACTACATGTCCACTATCCACTGACCACTACATGACCACTACCCACTGACCACTACATGACTACAATAAACTGACCACTACATGTCCACTATCCACTGACCACTACATGTCCAATACCCACTGACCACTACATGTCCACTATCCACTGACCACTACATGTCCACTATCCACTGACCACTACATGACCACTACCCATTGACCACTACATGTCCACTACCCACTGACCACTACATGACCACTACCCACTGACCACTACATGTCCACTACCCACTGACCACTACATGACCACTACCCACTGACCACTACATGACCACTACCCACTGACCACTACATGACTACAATAAACTGACCACTACATGTCCACTATCCACTGACCACTACATGTCCAATACCCACTGACCACTACATGTCCACTATCCACTGACCACTACATGACTATAATAAACTGACCACTACATGTCCACTACCCACTGACCACTACATGACCACTACCAACTGACCACTACATGTCCACTATCCACTGACCACTACATGTCCACTATCCACTGACCACTACATGACCACTACCCACTGACCACTACATGACTACAATAAACTGACCACTACATGTCCACTATCCACTGACCACTACATGACCACTACCCATTGACCACTACATGTCCACTATCCACTGACCACTACATGACCACTACCCACTGACCACTACATGACTACAATAAACTGACCACTACATGTCCACTATCCACTGACCACTACATGACTATAATAAACTGACCACTACATGTCCACTACCCACTGACCACTACATGACCACTACCAACTGACCACTACATGTCCACTATCCACTGACCACTACATGTCCACTATCCACTGACCACTACATGACCACTACCCACTGACCACTACATGACTACAATAAACTGACCACTACATGTCCACTATCCACTGACCACTACATGTCCAATACCCACTGACCACTACATGTCCACTATCCACTGACCACTACATTACTACAACAAACTGACCACTACATTCCCACTATCCACTGACCACTACATGACCACTACCCACTGACCACTACATGACCAATACCCACTGACCACTACATGTCCACTACCCACTGACCACTACATGACCACTACCCACTGACCACTACATGTCCACTACCCACTGACCACTACATGTCCAATACCCACTGACCACTACATGTCCACTACCCACTGACCACTACATGACCACTACCCACTGACCACTACATGACTACAACAAACTGACCACTACATGTCCACTACCCACTGACCACTACATGTCCACTATCCACTGACCACTACATGACTATAATAAACTGACCACTACATGTCCACTACCCACTGACCACTACATGACCACTACCAACTGACCACTACATGTCCACTTCCAACTGACCACTACATGACTACAATAAACTGACCACTACATGCCCACTACCCACTGACCACTACATGACCACTACCCACTGACCACTACATGACTACGATAAACTGACCACTACATGACCACTACCCACTGACCACTACATTCCCACTACCCACTGACCACTACATGTCCACTACCCACTGACCACTACATGACTACGATAAACTGACCACTACATGACCACTACCCATTGACCAGTATGATAACTAACATTGCCCACTATCCACATGCAGTTGGGAATCATGTACCGTGCGTCGAGAACAAATAAGGATAAGGCCTTAATCCTGATGCATAATAACCCCATCGAGACTCTGTTGACCTCTTCTGACCCTG
>OZ038313.1:35134997-35220861 GCA_964035775.1 Osedax frankpressi
ATGACTACAACACTCTACCCACTACATGACTACAACACACTGACCACTACATGACTACAACACTCTGACCACTACATGACTACAACACTCTGACCACTACATTACTACAATAAACTGACCACTACACGACTACAACACTCTGACCACTACATGACTACAACACTCTGACCACTACATGACTACAACACTCTGACCACTACATGACTACAACAAACTGACCACTACATGACTACAACAAACTGACCACTACATGACTACAACACTCTGACCACTACATGACTACAACACTCTGACCACTACATGACTACAACAAACTGACCACTACACGACTACAACACTCTGACCACTACATGACTACAACACACTGACCACTACATGACTACAACAAACTGACCACTACATGACTACAACAAACTGACCACTACATGACTACAACACTCTGACCACTACATGACCACTACATGACTACAACACTCTGACCACTACATGACTACAACACTCTGACCACTACATGACTACAACAAACTGACCACTACATGAATACAACAAACTGACCACTACATGACTACAACAAACTGACCACTACATGACTACAACAAACTGACCACTACACGACTACAACACTCTGACCACTACATGACTACAACAAACTGACCACTACATGACTACAACAACTGACCACTACATGACTACAACAAACTGACCACTACATGACTACAACAAACTGACCACTACACGACTACAACAAACTGACCACTACATGACTACAACAAACTGACCACTACATGACTACAACAAACTGACCACTACACGACTACAAAACTGACCACTACATGACTACAACAAACTGACCACTACATGACTACAACAACTCTGACCACTACATGACTACAACACTCTGACCACTACACGACTACAACACTCTGACCACTACATGACTACAACACTCTGACCACTACATGACTACAACAAACTGACCACTACATGACTACAACAAACTGACCACTACATGACTACAACACTCTGACCACTACATGACTACAATAATCTGACCACTACACGACTACAACCACTCTGACCACTACATGACTACAACACTCTGACCACTACATGACTACAACAAACTGACCACTACATGACTACAACACTCTGACCACTACATGACTACAACACTCTGACCACTACACGACTACAACACTCTGACCACTACATGACTACAACACTCTGACCACTACATGACTACAACACTCTGACCATTACATGACTACAACAAACTGACCACTACATGAATACAACAAACTGACCACTACATGACTACAATAAACTGACCACTACATGACTACAATAAACTGACCACTACACGACTACACCACTCTGACCACTACATGACTACAACACTCTGACCACTACATGACTACAACAAACTGACCACTACATGACTACAACACTCTGACCACTACATGACTACAACACTCTGACCACTACACGACTACAACACTCTGACCACTACATGACTACAACACTCTGACCACTACATGACTACAACACTCTGACCATTACATGACTACAACAAACTGACCACTACATGACTACAACACTCTGACCACTACATGACTACAACACTCTGACCACTACATGACTACAACACTCTGACCACTACATGACTACAACACTCTGACCATTACATGACTACAACAAACTGACCACTACATGACTACAACACTCTGACCACTACATGACTACAACACTCTGACCACTACATGACTACAACACTCTGACCACTACATGACTACAACACTCTGACCACTACATGACTACAACACTATGACCATTACATGACTACAACAAACTGACCACTACATGACTACAACACTCTGACCACTACATGACTACAACACTCTGACCACTACATGACTACAACACTCTGACCACTACATGACTACAACACTCTGACCATTACATGACTACAACAAACTGACCACTACACGACTACAACACTCTGACCATTACATGACTACAACACTCTGACCACTACACGACTACAACACTCTGACCATTACATGACTACAACAAACTGACCACTACATGACTACAACAAACTGACCACTACATGACTACAACACTCTGACCACTACACGACTACAACACTCTGACCATTACATGACTACAACAAACTGACCACTACACGACTACAACACTCTGACCATTACATGACTACAACAAACTGACCACTACATGACTACAACACTCTGACCACTACATGACTACAACACTCTGACCACTACATGACTACAACACTCTGACCACTACATGACTACAACAAACTGACCACTACATGACTACAACAAACTGACCACTACACGACTACAACACTCTGACCACTACATGACTACAACACACTGACCACTACATGACTACAACAAACTGACCACTACATGACTACAACAAACTGACCACTACATGACTACAACACTCTGACCACTACATGACTACAACACTCTGACCACTACATGACTACAACACTCTGACCACTACATGACTACAACAAACTGACCACTACATGACTACAACAAACTGACCACTACATGACTACAACACTCTGACCACTACATGACTACAACACTCTGACCACTACATGACTACAACACTCTGACTACTACATGACTACAACAAACTGACCACTACATGACTACAATAAACCGACCACTATATGACTATAACAAACTGACCACTACATGACTACATCAAACTGACCACTACATGACTACAACAAACTGACCACTACATGACTACAATAAACTGACCACTACATGACTACAACAAACTGACCACTACATGACTACAACAAACTGACCACTACATGACTACAATAAACTGACCACTACATGTCTACAATACTCTGACCACTACATGTCTACAATAAACTGACCACTACATGACTACAACAAACTGACCACTACATGTCTACAACAAACTGACCACTACATGACTACAATAAACTGACCACTACATGACTACAACAAACTGACCACTACATGTCTACAACAAACTGACCACTACATGACTACAATAAACTGACCACTACATGTCTACAACAAACTGACCACTACATGACTACAATAAACTGACCACTACATGACTACAACACTCTGACCACTACATGACTACAATAAACTGACCACTACATGACTACAACAAACTGACCACTACATGACTACAATAAACTGACCACTACATGACTACAACAAACTGACCACTACATGTCTACAACAAACTGACCACTACATGACTACAATAAACTGACCACTACATGTCTACAACAAACTGACCACTACATGACTACAATAAACTGACCACTACATGACTACAACACTCTGACCACTACATGACTACAATAAACTGACCACTACATGACTACAACAAACTGACCACTACATGACTACAATAAACTGACCACTACATGACTACAACAAACTGACCACTACATGACTACAATAAACTGACCACTATATGACTACAACACTCTGACCACTACATGACTACAACACTCTGACCACTACATGACTACAACACTCTGACCACTACATGACTACAACACTCTGACCACTACATGACTACAACACTCTGACCACTACATGACTACAATAAACTGACCACTACATGACTACAATAAACTGACCACTACATGACTACAATAAACCGACCACTATATGACTATAACAAACTGACCACTACATGACTACAACACTCTGACCACTACATGACTACAATAAACTGACCACTACATGACTACAATAAACTGACCACTACATGACTACAACAAACTGACCACTACATGACTACAACACTCTGACCACTACACGACTACAACACTCTGACCACTACATGACTACAACACTCTGACCACTACATGACTACAATAAACTGACCACTACATGACTACAACACTCTGACCACTACATGACTACAACACTCTGACCACTACATGACTACAACACTCTGACCATTACATGACTACAACACACTGACCACTACATGACTACAACACTCTGACCACTACATGACTACAACACTCTGACCATTACATGACTACAACACTCTGACCACTACATGACTACAACAAACTGACCACTACATGACTACAACACTCTGACCACTACACGACTACAACACTCTGACCACTACATGACTACAACACTCTGACCACTACATGACTACAACACTCTGACCACTACATGACTACAACACTCTGACCACTACATGACTACAACACTCTGACCACTACATGACTACAATAAACTGACCACTACATGACTACAATAAACTGACCACTACATGACTACAACAAACTGACCACTACATGACTACAACACTCTGACCACTACACGACTACAACACTCTGACCACTACATGACTACAACACTCTGACCACTACATGACTACAATAAACTGACCACTACATGACTACAACACTCTGACCACTACATGACTACAACACTCTGACCACTACATGACTACAACACTCTGACCATTACATGACTACAACACACTGACCACTACATGACTACAACACTCTGACCACTACATGACTACAACACTCTGACCATTACATGACTACAACACTCTGACCACTACATGACTACAACAAACTGACCACTACATGACTACAACACACTGACCACTACATGACTACATCAAACTGACCACTACATGACTACAACACTCTGACCACTACATGACTACAACACTCTGACCACTACATGACTACATCAAACTGACCACTACATGACTACTTCAAACTGACCACTACATGACTACAACACTCTGACCACTACATGACTACAACACTCTGACCACTACATGACTACAACACTCTGACCACTACATGTCTACAACACTCTGACCACTACATGACTACAACACTCTGACCACTACATGACTACAACAAACTGACCATTACATGACTACAACACTATGACCACTACATGACTACAACAAACTGACCACTACATGACTACAACAAACTGACCACTACATGACTACAACACTCTGACCACTACATGACTACAATAAACTGACCACTACATGACTACAACACTCTGACCACTACATGACTACAACAAACTGACCACTACATGACTACAACAAACTGACCACTACATGACTACAACACTCTGACCACTACATGAATACAACAAACTGACCACTACATGACTACAACACTCTGACCACTACATGACTACAACACTCTGACCACTACATGACTACAACAAACTGACCACTACATGACTACAATAAACTGACCACTACATGACTACAACACTCTGACCACTACATGACTACAACACTCTGACCACTACATGACTACAATAAACTGACCACTACATGACTACAACACACTGACCACTACATGACTACAACACTCTGACCACTACATGACTACAATAAACTGACCACTACATGACTACAACACTCTGACCACTACATGACTACAATAAACTGACCACTACATGACTACAACACTCTGACCACTACATGACTACAATAAACTGACCACTACATGACTACAACACTCTGACCACTACATGACTACAATAAACTGACCACTACATGACTACAACACTCTGACCACTACATGACTACAACAAACTGACCACTACATGACTACAACACTCTGACCACTACACGACTACAACACTCTGACCACTACATGACTACAATAAACTGACCACTACATGACTACAACACTCTGACCACTACACGACTACAACACTCTGACCACTACATGACTACAATAAACTGACCACTACATGACTACAACACTCTGACCACTACATGACTACAACACTCTGACCACTACATGACTACAACAAACTGACCACTACATGACTACAACACTCTGACCACTACACGACTACAACACTCTGACCACTACATGACTACAATAAACTGACCACTACATGACTACAACACTCTGACCACTACATGACTACAACACTCTGACCACTACATGACTACAACAAACTGACCACTACATGACTACAACACTCTGACCACTACATGACTACAACAAACTGACCACTACATGACTACAACACTCTGACCACTACATGACTACAACACTCTGACCACTACATGACTACAACACACTGACCACTACATGACTACAACACTCTGACCACTACATGACTACAACACTCTGACCACTACATGAATACAACAAACTGACCACTACATGACTACAACACACTGACCACTACATGACTACAACACTCTGACCACTACATGACTACACACTCTGACCACTACATGACTACAACACTCTGACCACTACATGACTACAACACTCTGACCACTACATGACTACAACACTCTGACCACTACATGACTACAACAAACTGACCACTACATGACTACAACACTCTGACCACTACATGACTACAACACTCTGACCACTACATGACTACAACAAACTGACCACTACATGACTACAACACTCTGACCACTACACGACTACAACACACTGACCACTACATGACTACAACACACTGACCACTATATGACTACAACACTCTGACCACTACATGACTACAACAAACTGACCACTACATGACTACAACACTCTGACCACTACATGACTACAACATACTGACCACTACATGACTACAATAAACTGACCACTACATGACTACAACACACTGACCACTACATGACTACAACAAACTGACCACTACATGACTACAACAAACTGACCACTACATGACTACAACACTCTGACCACTACATGACTACAACACTCTGACCACTACATGACTACAACACTCTGACCACTACATGACTACAACACACTGACCACTATATGACTACAATAAACTGACCACTACATGACTACAATAAACTGACCACTACATGACTACAACACACTGACCACTACATGACTACAATAAACTGACCACTACATGACTACAACACTCTGACCACTACATGACTACAACACTCTGACCACTACATGACTACAACACTCTGACCACTGCATGACTACAACACTCTGACCACTACATGACTACAATAAACTGACCACTACATGACTACAACACTCTGACCACTACATGACTACAACACTCTGACCACTACATGACTACAACACTCTGACCACTACATGACTACAACACTCTGACCACTGCATGACTACAACACTCTGACCACTGCATGACTACAACAAACTGACCACTACATGACTACAACAAACTGACCACTACATGACTACAACACTCTGACCACTACATGACTACAACACTCTGACCACTGCATGACTACAACACTCTGACCACTGCATGACTACAACACTCTGACCACTACATGACTACAACACTCTGACCACTACATGACTACAACACTCTGACCACTGCATGACTACAACACTCTGACCACTACATGACTACAATAAACTGACCACTACATGACTACAACACTCTGACCACTACATGACTACAATAAACTGACCACTACATGACTACATCACTCTGACCACTGCATGACTACAACAAACTGACCACTACATGACTACAACAAACTGACCACTACATGACTACAACACTCTGACCACTACATGACTACAACACACTGACCACTACATGACTACATCAAACTGACCACTACATGACTACAACACACTGACCACTACATTGCTACAATAAACTGACCACTACATGACTACAATAAACTGACCACTACATGACTACAATAAACTGACCACTACATGACTACATCAAACTGACCACTACATGACTACAACACACTGACCACTACATTGCTACAATAAACTGACCACTACATGACTACAATAAACTGACCACTACATGACTACAATAAACTGACCACTACATGACTACAATAAACTGACCACTACATTGCTACAATAAACTGACCACTACATTGCTACAATAAACTGACCACTACATGACTACAATAAACTGACCACTACATGACTACAATAAACTGACCACTACATGACTACACACTCTGACCACTACATGACTACCACAAACTGACCACTACATGACTACAACACTCTGACCACTACATGACTACAATAAACTGACCACTACATGACTACAACACTCTGACCACTACATGACTACAACACTCTGACCACTACATGACTACGACACTCTGACCACTACATGACTACAACACTCTGACCACTACATGACTACAACACTCTGACCACTACATGACTACAACACTCTGACCACTACATGACTACAACACTCTGACCACTACATGACTACAACACTCTGACCACTGCATGACTACAACACTCTGACCACTGCATGACTACAACAAACTGACCACTACATGACTACAACAAACTGACCACTACATGACTACAACACTCTGACCACTACATGACTACAACACTCTGACCACTACATGACTACAACAAACTGACCACTACATGACTACAACACTCTGACCACTGCATGACTACAACAAACTGACCACTACATGTCCACTACCCACTGACCACTACATGACTACAATAAACTGACCACTACATGACTACAACACTCTGACCACTACATGACTACAACACTCTGACCACTACATGACTACAACACACTGACCACTACATGACTACAACACACTGACCACTACATGACTACAACACTCTGACCACTACATGACTACAATAAACTGACCACTACATGACTACAACACTCTGACCACTACATGACTACAACACTCTGACCACTACATGACTACAACAAACTGACCACTACATGACTACAACACTCTGACCACTACATGAATACAACAAACTGACCACTACATGACTACAACACTCTGACCACTACATGACTACATCAAACTGACCACTACATGACTACAACACTCTGACCACTACATGACTACAATAAACTGACCACTACATGACTACAACACTCTGACCACTACATGACTATAATAAACTGACCATTACATGACTACAACACTCTGACCACTACATGACTACAATAAACTGACCACTACATGACTACAACAAACTGACCACTACATGACTACAACACACTGACCACTACATGACTACGACACTCTGACCACTACATGACTACAACACTCTGACCACTACATGACTACAATAAACTGACCACTACATGACTACAACACTCTGACCACTACATGACTACAACAAACTGACCACTACATGACTACATCAAACTGACCACTACACGACTACAACACTCTGACCACTACACGACTACAACACACTGACCACTACACGACTACAACACTCTGACCACTACATGACTATAACAAACTGACCACTACATGACTACAACAAACTGACCACTACATGACTACAACAAACTGACCACTACATGACTACAACACTCTGACCACTACACGACTACAACACTCTGACCACTACATGACTATAACAAACTGACCACTACATGACTACAACAAACTGAACACTACATGACTACAATAAACTGACCACTACATGACTACAATAAACTGACCACTACATGACTACAACACTCTGACCACTACATGACTATAACAAACTGACCACTACATGACTACAACAAACTGACCACTACATGACTACAATAAACTGACCACTACATGACTACAATACTCTGACCACTACATGACTACAACACTCTGACCACTACATGACTATAACAAACTGACCACTACATGACTACAATAAACTGACCACTACATGACTACAACAAACTGACCACTACATGACTACAACACTCTGACCACTACATGACTACAACACTCTGACCACTACATGACTACAATAAACTGACCACTACATGAATACAACACTCTGACCACTACATGACTACAACACTCTGACCACTACATGACTACAACACTCTGACCACTACATGACTACAATAAACTGACCACTACATGACTACAACAAACTGACCACTACATGACTACAATAAACTGACCACTACATGACTACAACACTCTGACCACTACATGACTACAACAAACTGACCACTACATGACTACAACACTCTGACCACTACATGACTACAACACTCTGACCACTACATGACTACAATAAACTGACCACTACACGACTACAATAAACTGACCACTACATGACTACAACACACTTACCACTACATGACTACAACACTCTGACCACTACACGACTACAACACTCTGACCACTACATGACTACAATAAACTGACCACTACATGACTACAACAAACTGACCACTACATGACTACAATAAACTGACCACTACACGACTACAACACTCTGACCACTACATGACTACAATAAACTGACCACTACATGACTACAACACTCTGACCACTACATGACTACAACACTCTGACCACTACATGACTACAACACTCTGACCACTACATGACTACAATAAACTGACCACTACATGACTACAACACTCTGACCACTACATGACTACAACACTCTGACCACTACATGAATACAACAAACTGACCACTACATGACTACAATAAACTGACCACTACATGACTACAACAAACTGACCACTACATGACTACAATAAACTGACCACTACACGACTACAACACTCTGACCACTACATGACTACAATAAACTGACCACTACATGACTACAACACTCTGACCACTACATGACTACAACACTCTGACCACTACATGACTACAACACTCTGACCACTACATGACTACAATAAACTGACCACTACATGACTACAACAAACTGACCACTACATGAGTACAACAAACTGACCACTACATGACTACAACAAACTGACCACTACATGACTACAACACTCTGACCACTACATGACTACAACACTCTGACCACTACATGACTACAACACTCTGACCACTACATGACTACAACACTCTGACCACTACATGACTACAACAAACTGACCACTACATGACTACAACACTCTGACCACTACATGACTACAACACTCTGACCACTACATGACTACAATAAACTGACCACTACATGACTACAACACTCTGACCACTACATGACTACAACACTCTGACCACTACATGACTACAACACTCTGACCACTACATGACTACAATAAACTGACCACTACATGACTACAACACTCTGACCACTACATGACTACAACACTCTGACCACTACATGACTACAACACTCTGACCACTACACGACTACAACACTCTGACCACTACATGACTACAACAAACTGACCACTACATGACTACAATAAACTGACCACTACATGACTACAACAAACTGACCACTACATGACTACAATAAACTGACCACTACACGACTACAACACTCTGACCACTACATGACTACAATAAACTGACCACTACATGACTACAACACTCTGACCACTACATGACTACAACACTCTGACCACTACATGACTACAACACTCTGACCACTACATGACTACAATAAACTGACCACTACATGACTACAACACTCTGACCACTACATGACTACAACACTCTGACCACTACACGACTACAACACTCTGACCACTACATGACTACAATAAACTGACCACTACATGACTACAACACTCTGACCACTACATGACTACAACAAACTGACCATTACATGACTACAACACTCTGACCACTACATGACTACAATAAACTGACCACTACATGACTACAACACTCTGACCACTACATGACTACAACACTCTGACCACTGCATGACTACAACACTCTGACCACTACATGACTACAACACTCTGACCACTACATGACTACAACACTCTGACCACTACATGACTACAACACTCTGACCACTACATGACTACAACACTCTGACCACTACATGACTACAACAAACTGACCACTACATGATAACAATAAACTGACCACTACACGACTACAACACTCTGACCACTACATGACTACAATAAACTGACCACTACATGACTACAACAAACTGACCACTACATGACTACAACACTCTGACCACTACATGACTACAACACACTGACCACTACATGACTACAACAAACTGACCACTACATGACTACCACAAACTGACC
Source organism: Osedax frankpressi (assembly GCA_964035775.1). Lineage (NCBI taxonomy): Eukaryota > Metazoa > Annelida > Polychaeta > Sabellida > Siboglinidae > Osedax > Osedax frankpressi. Next base: position 35,147,051 of record OZ038313.1, read on the forward strand.
ACTACATGACTACAATAAACTGACCACTACATGACTACAACACTCTGACCACTACATGACTACAACACTCTGACCACTACATGACTACAACACTCTGACCACTACATGAATACAACAAACTGACCACTACATGACTACAACACTCTGACCACTACACGACTACAATAAACTGACCACTACATGTCTAGAACAAACTGACCACTACATGACTACAACAAACTGACCACTACATGACTACAACACTCTGACCACTACATGACTACAACACTATGACCACTACACGACTACAATACTCTGACCACTACACGACTACAATACTCTGACCACTACATGACTACAACACTCTGACCACTACATGACTACAACACTCTGACCACTACATGACTACAATAAACTGACCACTACATGACTACAATACTCTGACCACTACATGACTACAACACTCTGACCACTACATGACTACAACACTCTGACCACTACATGACTACAACAAACTGACCACTACATGACTACAACAAACTGACCACTACATGACTACAACACTCTGACCACTACATGACTACAACACTCTGACCATTACATGACTACAACACTCTGACCACTACACGACTACAACAAACTGACCACTACATGACTACAACACACTGACCACTACATGACTACAACACTCTGACCACTACATGACTACAACACTCTGACCACTACATGACTACAACACTCTGACCACTACATGACTACAATAAACTGACCACTACATGACTACAACAAACTGACCACTACATGACTACAACAAACTGACCACTACATGACTACAACACTCTGACCACTACATGACTACAACAAACTGACCACTACATGACTACAATAAACTGACCACTACATGACTACAACACTCTGACCACTACATGACTACAACACTCTGACCACTACATGACTACAACACTCTGACCACTACATGACTACAACAAACTGACCACTACATGACTACAACACTCTGACCACTACATGACTACAACAAACTGACCACTACATGACTACAACACACTGACCACTACATGACTACAACACTCTGACCACTACATGACTACAACACTCTGACCACTACATGACTACAACACACTTACCACTACATGACTACACACTCTGACCACTACACGACTACAACACTCTGACCATTACATGAATACAACAAACTGACCATTACATGACTACAACACACTGACCATTACATGACTACAATAAACTGACCACTACATGACTACAATAAACTGACCACTACATGACTACAACACTCTGACCACTACATGACTACAACAAACTGACCACTACATGACTACAACAAACTGACCACTACATGACTACAACACTCTGACCACTGCATGACTACAACAAACTGACCACTACATGACTACAACAAACTGACCACTACATGACTACAATAAACTGACCACTACATGACTACAACAAACTGACCACTACATGACTACAATAAACTGACCACTACATGACTACAACACTCTGACCACTACATGACTACAACAAACTGACCATTACATGACTACAATAAACTGACCACTACATGACTACAACACACTGACCACTACATTGCTACAATAAACTGACCACTACATGACTACAACACTCTGACCACTACATGACTACAACACTCTGACCACTACATGACTACAACAAACTGACCACTACATGACTACAACAAACTGACCACTACATGACTACAATAAACTGACCACTACATGACTACAACACTCTGACCACTACATGACTACAACAAACTGACCACTACATGACTACAACAAACTGACCACTACATGACTACAACAAACTGACCACTACATGACTACAACACTCTGACCACTACATGACTACAACACTCTGACCACTACATGACTACAACACTCTGACCACTACATGACTACAACACTCTGACCACTACATGACTACAACACTCTGACCACTACATTACTACAACACTCTGACCACTACACGACTACAACACTCTGACCACTACATGACTACAACACTCTGACCACTACATGACTACAACACTCTGACCATTACATGACTACAACACTCTGACCACTACATGACTACAACACTCTGACCACTACATGACTACAACACTCTGACCACTACATGACTACAACACTCTGACCACTACATGACTACAACAAACTGACCACTACATGAATACAACACTCTGACCACTACATGACTACAACACTCTGACCACTACATGACTACAACAAACTGACCACTACATGACTACAACACTATGACCACTACATGACTACAACACACTGACCACTACATTGCTACAATAAACTGACCACTACATGACTACAACACTCTGACCACTACATGACTACAACACTCTGACCACTACATGACTACAACACTCTGACCACTACATGTCTACAACACTCTGACCACTACATGACTACAACACTCTGACCACTACATGACTACAACACTCTGACCACTACATGACTACAACACTCTGACCACTACACGACTACAACAAACTGACCACTACATGACTACAACAAACTGACCACTACATGACTACAACAAACTGACCACTACATGACTACAACAAACTGACCACTACATGACTACAACACTCTGACCACTACATGACTACAACACTCTGACCACTACACGACTACAACAAACTGACCACTACATGACTACAACACTCTGACCACTACATGACTACGACACTCTGACCACTACATGACTACAACACTCTGACCACTACATTACTACAACACTCTGACCACTACATGACTACAACACTCTGACCACTACATGACTACAACACTCTGACCACTACATGACTACAACAAACTGACCACTACATGACTACAACACTCTGACCACTACATGACTACAATAAACTGACCACTACATGACTACAACACTCTGACCACTACATGACTACGACACTCTGACCACTACATGACTACAACACTCTGACCACTACATGACTACAACAAACTGACCACTACATGACTACAACACTCTGACCACTACATGACTACAACACTCTGACCACTACATGACTACAATAAACTGACCACTACATGTCCACTACCAACTGACCACTACATGCCCACTATCCACTGACCACTACATGTCCACTACCCACTGACCACTACATGACTACAATAAACTGACCACTACATGTCCACTACTCACTGACCACTACATGACTACAATAAACTGACCACTACATGTCCACTACCCACTGACCACTACATGACTACAATAAACTGACCACTACATGCCCACTACCCACTGACCACTACATGACTACAATAAACTGACCACTACATGCCCACTACCCACTGACCACTACATGACTACAATAAACTGACCACTACATGTCCACTACTCACTGACCACTACATGACTACAATAAACTGACCACTACATGTCCACTACCCACTGACCACTACATGACTACAATAAACTGACCACTACATGTCCACTACTCACTGACCACTACATGACTACAATAAACTGACCACTACATGTCCACTATCCACTGACCACTACATGCCCACTACCCACTGACCACTACATGACTACAATAAACTGACCACTACATGTCCACTACCCACTGACCACTACATGACTACAATAAACTGACTACTACATGACTACAACACTCTGACCACTACATGACTACAATAAACTGACCACTACATGACTACAACACTCTGACCACTACATGACTACAACACTCTGACCACTACATGACTACAATAAACTGACCACTACATGACTACAACAAACTGACCACTACATGACTACAATAAACTGACTACTACATGACTACAACACTCTGACCACTACATGACTACAATAAACTGACTACTACATGACTACAACACTCTGACCACTACATGACTACAATAAACTGACCACTACATGACTACAACACTCTGACCACTACATGACTACAACACTCTGACCACTACATGACTACAACACTCTGACCACTACATGACTACAACAAACTGACCACTACATGACTACAACACTCTGACCACTACATGACTACAACACTCTGACCACTACATGACTACACACTCTGACCACTACATGACTACAACAAACTGACCACTACATGACTACAACACACTGACCACTACATGACTACAACAAACTGACCACTACATGACTACAACAAACTGACCACTACATGACTACAACACTCTGACCACTACACGACTACAACACTCTGACCACTACATGACTACAACAAACTGACCACTACATGAATACAATAAACTGACCAGTACATGACTACAACAAACTGACCACTACATGACTACAACACTCTGACCACTACACGACTACAACACTCTGACCACTACACGACTACAACAAACTGACCACTACATGAATACAATAAACTGACCAGTACATGACTACAATAAACTGACCACTACATGACTACACACTCTGACCACTACATGACTACAACACTCTGACCACTACATGACTACAACACTCTCACCACTACATGACTACAATAAACTGACCACTACATGACTACAACAAACTGACCACTACATGACTACAACACTCTGACCACTACATGACTACAACACTCTGACCACCACATGACTACAACACTCTGACCACTACATGACTACAACAAACTGACCACTACATGACTACAACACTCTGACCACTACATGACTACAATAAACTGACCACTACATGTCCACTACCCACTGACCACTACATGACCACTACCCACTGACCACTACATGACTACAATAAACTGACCACTACATGCCCACTACCCACTGACCACTACATGTCCACTACTCACTGACCACTACATGTCCACTACTCACTGACCACTACATGACTACAATAAACTGACCACTACATGCCCACTACCCACTGACCACTACATGTCCACTACCCACTGACCACTACATGCCCACTACCCACTGACCACTACATGCCCACTACCCACTGACCACTACATGTCCACTACCCACTGACCACTACATGCCCACTACCCACTGACCACTACATGACTACAATAAACTGACCACTACATGACCACTACCCATTGACCACTACATGACTACAATAAACTGACCACTACATGACTACAATAAACTGACCACTACATGTCCACTACTCACTGACCACTACATGACCACTACCCACTGACCACTACATGACTACAATAAACTGACCACTACATGACCACTACCCATTGACCAGTATGATAACTAACATTGCCCACTACCACATGCAGTTGGGAATCATGTACCGTGCGTCGAGAACAAATAAGGATAAGGCCTTAATCCTGATGCATAATAACCCCATCGAGACTCTGTTGACCTCTTCTGACCCTGACAAACCTTTCATTGACCTCGGAATTGATAAATACATTCCTAGCTTGCATTCTGAAAATGAGGTGATTATTTTTGATATTTAGATAATCAGATAAATCACAAAGTGATTTTTTGAATATTTATGAATTAATTTATATACATATATATATATATATGTATATATATATATATATATATATATATATATATGTATATAGGTATATATGTATATATATATATATATATATATATTTATGTACATATTTATATAGATAAAATATATATAAATATAAATATACATTATAATATTTAAATATATAATGTATATATTATTGAATACATTATTTCAATATCTTTATTTAAGTTAACATATATTATTAACTAATACAAATTACATTGTTTTACAGATACCATATTTATAGTAAATATACAAAACCACAAACAATTGCATAGCTGGTTTAATAAGTATTTAATTACAATCAATATATATATATATACATATATATATATACATATATATACACATATACATATATATATATATATATATATATATATACATATATATACATATATATATATATATATATATATATACATATATACACATATATATATATTGTATATATAGATTGTAAGTATATTTACTTTATTAATATGTGATGTTCTCACATCCAAACGATTGATCAACTTAAAATATTCATATAATCGTTTTCATAACATTCATAATAATACATTTGATTTCTATTGTTCACGATACAGCTTGACCAAGTCTAAGTCCAACCATTATATAATACTGCGCAGTTATGTAACGGCGTTGTCGTTCACAGTCCGAGGAAGAGTCATTATGTAAGCGCGATGAAATTCAATTGAATCTCTTCGAACCGGCTTCGTACAATAAGAAAATGATATTCATGAAGGTAAACAACGATTCTATATTTAATAACACGCTGTTAATATTTTATAATATGAATTGGGAATATCCTCATACATACCTTCTTTTCCCTTAACCTCTACCCCCTATTTATTTCCATTAACCTCTACCCCCTATTCATTTCCCTTAACCTCTACCCCCTATTCTTTTCCCTTAACCTCTACCCCCTATTATTTTCCATTAACCTCTACCCCCTATTCTTTTCCCTTAACCTCTACCCCCTATTCATTTCCCTTAACCTCTACCCCCTATTCATTTCCCTTAACCTCTACCCCCTATTCATTTCCCTTAACCTCTACCCCTATTCATTTCCATTAACCTCTACCCCCTATTCATTTCCATTAACCTCTACCCCCTATTCATTTCTCTTAACCTCTACCCCTATTCATTTCCATTAACCTCTACCCCCTATTCATTTCCCTTAACCTCTACCCCCTATTCATTTCCCTTAACCTCTACCCCTATTCATTTCCCTTAACCTCTACCCCCTATTCATTTCCCTTAACCTCTACCCCCTATTCATTTCCCTTAACCTCTACCCCATATTCTTTTCCCTTAACCTCTATTTGTTATTTACTCATCCTAGGATAAGAAACTATCGGGGAAGTCGACATATTTCTCCGACAAAAGACGTACGGAAAATAAGGAATGCATGTTACGACTTCCTCCGAACGCCGGTCCCTCTCAGGCACTATTGGTCAAGGGCTACCCTGGCGGCAGCTGCGGTGGGGGAGGTAGCGTATCCCATCGCGATGCTGGAAAAAACAGGATGTCGGGTTAATGGCAATTCTTCCCAGCAAACAAAGTGGTGTATTGGTTTTTTTAAATCCTAGAAGCATAAATGATTTGAAAGAAAATATGTACTGCAAATAAAGAGATTACCTGGATTGCTTGTTATGCTATGCATGCACTATAGTATATGTATATATAGTACTATAGTATGTCCAAGACACCATCCAGGTCATTATAGTTTCTTTTTATATAAAAAAAATATATTTTATTTGAACTAAAAGAATATTTTATTTACTTTTAATTTTAAATAATTTATAATATTGTTAAATTGTGACATTATCTGTTATCTTTGGTGCATAGTTAATTTTGTTTTTTTAACTTATATAATAAATGTGAACTATTATTTTGCCGTTAGTTCAAATTATTATATAGTTAAAGCATTTTAATATTGTTAATTTATCTCTTACTTTTAATGGTAGTTGTATAACATTCTATTTACCGGATAATGTACAATTAGTATTTAACTAAATCGCAACTATAAACAGAAGATAGTCAACGACGGTCGGTCAGCGATCTGGGCCAGAGTACCGGCACCGGCTGCGTGGGTGCCTGGGAGCCGTTAACATTGACCGCTCTGCTCGACTACACCGAATTCAAACCCTGCATGGGGGCCGGACTCTTTCAGCACGGAAAGTCGAAAGTGTGGAACGTAAAAAATGTGAAGATAGCCGTGCGGTGAATGAAACCCAGTTCGGGGGCCGTCTAATCTACCTTATCTACCTTATCTATCTCATTATCTTATCTCTCTTATCTATCTCATCTAGTCGAATGAGGCGAACGAGGAATTTATACCTTTACAAGTTTCATATAAAAAGAAGCGCAAAACTTTTTATATCTTCGTCTCTACCTACCATTACCTTCTATACTGTATAGATATAGCTAAATATATATATATATATATTTATATGTATACATTTATATATACATATTGAATCTGTGATTGATACAATACAACATATTCTATAAATAGTATTACTGTGATTTTTATTTATCGACGACTGTTATGTTAAATTTATTCGTACCAAATCATCGGCATGCATTACTTTAGATGCTGGACCCAAATAAATGATACACTCAATACTTTACATCATTATTGGGCGTAAATATAACAATACCTTACTTTATATACAATACATTGTCGATTAACAATTAATTGTCGATTAACAATTAATATTAATATTGATTAATAATGAAGGTTTAATATATTTCATTGTTGTTAATTACCTTTAACTTCAACGAATTATTGGGTTTGCTTTTTAAATATAACTACAAAATTATGATTTTATTAAGCTCTTTAGAAATATGTTATAATTGAGTTAATAAATATTGTATATATATATATATATATATTTTTATTACATAGATGATATGCATTGTTAAATATTATTATTATTATTAAATACTAAGGGAAATATAAATAAATATAAGATTTAAGAAAATAACAATTTAATCATTATCTTATATAATAAATAGGCAGTAAGTGATTCATTCTTCTATGTATCATAATTATTAACTAACTTTTAATTTATGATATAACACACAATAAATATTATATGACAATATCCAAAAATAACCTTTATATTTTATTAGAAACATTGTTTATAAAAAAATTATTAATGATTTGTTGACCAGTTGTCAATTAATTAAATATTTGCTCATATTAAACAATTATCTATTGGATCTTTCTTTCGTATCTTTGATAAATTGTTCATTAAAGGTAATTTATATGAAACCTTTAGTTAATCCATACTAAACCCATTAAAAATCCCGCATGTAAATAAATTATAGTTCAATAATAAAAAAACTGCTTTAATTTTAAGAAATTGAAAAACAATTTATTTTTTATAAAACTTTTCCCAAAAATAATCTGATTTCATCTGATTAAATAATAAACCGGTAGAACATTGTTACGAAAACACTTTGTGCCGTAGAAGTTGACGTCGAATTGACCTAGTACTGTTCCGACATCAATAATACCAGGAGACTCGACCAACCGGTGAAAGGTCGCGTACCCTGACCTTTACCGGTGTTGTCATTGTATTGTTCCCAGACGGCGCCTGTAGAGTCGTACTGTTTCAGCATGTTATCGACGAGGGCTCGCCTCAAGTCCACGTAAAGCGAAGCTGAAATGAGAGCGACGTAATTACTGATTTCGAGCACGAATGGAGTAAAATGAATTTGAAATGAAATAAAAAGAAAGTATATAAAATAAAGAGAATGTTAATGAAATAAGGAGAACATGAACTCGGATAAGATGTATATAGAAAAGAAACATGTAAACCTGCGAGAGTTTGAATTGGCTGAGGAGATACTTTGGAGTAGTGGTGCAAGGCTGCGATTGTCAGGTAGTTCATGTTAATCCAAATTGCACCCCGCCAATAAGCCGGATCGTGTTCGGTGTTGGATTTCGCGTACAGCGGGGCGTTACGGGCTAATGACCGCAGGCCATAGGGCTGGATTGAAAGAGAGTGAACTGTGTAAAGGGCGTTAGCGATATGCATGCAGAAATTACTATATCGCATATATAATGAGTAGAAATTCTTAACAAAGATAATGAGAAATCTGAGACTCATAATCAAAGATAATAAGCTGAGATTAGATATTTTAACTATTAATTTGTATTTAAATTTGTATTAAATGTAATATTATTAATTCTCTTTTGTTTTATAATTATTATTCATAATATTTATATAATTTGAGAATTTATGTTTTTTATTCTTCGATATTTTAGAAAATATGACGCCAATGAGTCTTTAACCATAAAACTGAGATGTTATTGTTTTTAAAACAATAACATTTGGATTCACATAAAAAGCATCACAATGTGAATATGATGCTGTTTTATATTTACTTGTATAATATACATAGTATACATAATATATATAATATACATAGTTATGTATACATATGTGTTATATACATACTTATATTTACATATATGTTGTATATATATAGATATGCCTACGTACATGTGTTATATACATAGTCATATACGCGTGTAAATTTTCACAAACTGTCCATAGGAGATCGGACCTTCGCAGGTCACCGAGGAGGTGGGGAAGCTTGTCGGAATCGGCCGGCAGAAGTTTCATCAGCAGAGGAAACAGACTCACGTAACCAAACGTCGAATCGACGTACTGTTCGACTGGAGCCGAGTCTACGACCCGTTGCATGTCTACCTGGGAGGTGGATGGCAGTACGGGGGGAGTTAGGTGAGGAAGGGGGGCGTAGGCAAGTAGGGGAGAGTGAAGATAGGGAGAGGGAGAGGTAAACGAGGAGAGAGAGAGGGAGATAATAATGCTGATAATAAAAATTAAATTACAATATTTTTCTATACAAATAATTTTGAATAAATATATCATAATGAGAAGTTTTATAATATAATATATATATAATATATATAAAAAAATATATAAATTGAGATGTTATTGTTTTTAAAACAATAACATTTGGATTCATATAAAAAGCATTACAATGTAAATATGATGTTGTTTTATATTTACTTGTGTAATATACATAATTATGTATACATATGTGTTATATACATACTTATATTTAAATATATATAAATAATATATAATTATTTTATTGTTATACAATATTTTTAATCAGAGAATTCTCAACTTTGAAATAGTTTCAATGAAAGTTGTAAAAATAACACAATAAATAAATAACAACACTAACTTTAATCGGTTGACCCCTTCGGTCAAGAACCTTCGGCTGGACTAATCGAACACTATCGCTATGTAGACCAAAGTCTGCATACCTCTTCTTTCTCTGCGTTCAATGATGATAGATAATCAATGAGGATCTCAAAATATTCACAAGTATAAACAACATATTAATATTATATACAAACAAATGTAACCAAAACTACTTAATTAACTATTATAACAATTGTTGACTTCAAATCTACAAGTAACAACATGCGCCACCTAGGATTTAATATTACCTAGTTATGCAATATCTAACCTCTGACCAGTGTAGATTGTCGAGAAGGTTCTGGTCGGAGAGTTGTTTGGCATCTAGAGCAAAGCTAGCGACGTCGGCGGGAGTGGGAAGGGGCGTGGCTTCGGATGAGGAGGAAGAGGTCGAGGTCGAGACGCGTTCGGCGATCTGCGACATTACCCTGGCGGCCAACGCGAGCCAACACCTCAAATCAAGATGGCGTTCGGACGAAGACGGATGAGATGCCCGGGGGTAATCATCTAACCCGGAACTCAGCGTTTTAGGGTTAAGTTCTCGATTTGTCGTGGAGTTACGACCTGTGTTGCGGGGGTGGGGGGGGGGGGTGATGGACACACACTTTCTGTTAAGGAATGTTCATTGTGTTATAGAAATACAATTTTCTAATTGAAGAATTATGGTTCATAAGTAGGGGTCATCATTTTGATAATGTTGGACGGTCGTGACAATGGTGGGGTGGAATATGGTCTAATATGATGTTCATTGTGATCTTTGATTTCGTGGTAGTAATCCTGCAAATATTGTTCTATAAGGAACATCTTAATCCTGCAAATACTGTCCTATAAGTAAGATCTTAATCTTGCAAATACTATTCGATAAGGGAGATTTTAATATTAGTAATGTTGCCCCGAAATAGAGATTTGTTAAATATAAATTACAAGATACTAATTTTAAAATGTTTTTATTTTTAGAACAGTTTTGGACAAAAATATTTTAAAAATCCAAATAATTCCACACTTTTCATTAAAACTACGTATTAACAAAACTTTTGTTATTATTCATTATTGTCATTAAATTCTTTATGTTCAATATTGTATGAAAGGAAAATATAATATGGAATTTAATGAAAGTACTGAATAATAGCAAAAGTTTTGTTAATACGGAGTTTTAAGGAAAAATGTGGAATTATTTGCCACAAAAAATTTTGTCGAACTCTGTTCTAGAAAGGAAAGTAAAGCGAGAGTATTTATAGGATTGAGATCATCATATAAATGCTACCTACGTATTTCATACATTTTCTGTAACAAGTTATTTTATTATTTTCATAAAACTTTGGATTCTAATTAAATTGTGTAAATTCTATTGTTGACAATTAATTTCAATTTTTATAAGATATTAAATATACTTATTTATAAACTATTAAAAATGTTAATATACAAAAATAAAAGAATACTAGGAAATAGATTACTGTATTCAATATATTATTCAATATACATTTCATAAAAGAGTTTTAATAATAAATAATTATTAAATTATATTTACATAATTTTAAAAAAAAATAAGTATGTTATAATTTCACAAAATTATTAAGAATTTCCTGAAAAATATATTTTGTCAGGTAAATTATAGGAATAAATGTTTACTTTTTTTTGATAAATATTCATTATATAAATGAAATAATCTTTAAAATTACAGGAAATATTATTAATTATAAATATGTTAAAAATGGATTTATATTAAAAATCTCCATTTTAATTTCTGTATATTTCATGGTATATTTAAAATAACTATTTGGTTAAAAAAAATGGCCAAATTAAAAAAAATACAAAGTTTCAAAGTTTATGTTTTATATACAAAATTATTTGAATACATTGCAGAACTAAATAGGGATAGTAAAATTGTTCAATATCACCCTTGCGATCAATAACATTTTAGTTGTGGTAGTGTTAGTGTTAGTGGTAGCAGTAGTAGTGGTGGTTGTTGTGTATGTAGTAGTAGTAGTAGTAGTAGTAGTAGTGGTAGTGTTAGTGGTAGTGGTAGTGGTAGTAGTACTAGTGGCAGTGTTAGTGGTAGTGGTAGTAGTAGTGGTAGTAGTTTTAGTGGTAGTGGAGGTAGTAGTGGTAGTAGTGGTGGTTGTTGTGTATGTAGTAGTAGTGGTAGTGGTAGTGGTAGTAGTTGTGATAATAGTAGTGGTAGTGGTGGAGGTGTTGGTAGTTATGGTGGTGGTATGGTAGTGGTGAGGGTATAGTAATTGGTGTTTTGGGTAAGTATAGGTGGAGTTTAAGCATTTGTGAGATGAAGATATCGAGCAGATCTAAGTACAATGACTTGTATTAGGGGAATAAGGCATTGAGAGATATGGATTTCAAGTGGGATTTGGGAATCTGGGGTTAGTGTCGATATAGGACATGTATAACCTTTCCATTGGTAGCTGGTAGGCAGAGGTCCGGTCTGTTTAGTGTTGAACCACTCGTACCATTTCTTGAGACGAGGATATGCAGTCAAAAAGAAAATGTCGTCCTGTAATGATGTAACAATTTGTAACTAAATAGTGATGTGACGGAGAGATGTAGTAGGGATGTGACGGTATAACATAGTAGGGATGTGATGGTAGAACATAGTAGGGATGTGACGGTATAACATAGTAGGGATGTGATGGTAGAACATAGTAGGGATGTGACGGTATAACATAGTAGGGATGTGATGGTGGAACATAGTAGGGATGTGATGATATAACATAGTAGGGATGTGATGGTAGAACATAGTAGGGATTTGACAGTGATAACTATTAGGAATTTGACAGTGAAACCTAGTAGGGATGTGACGTTTAGATATAGTAGGGATATCATAGTGTGAAGCTAAGTAGGGAAGTTATGGTGCAAATATAGGTAGGGATGTGACAGTGTACAGGAGATAGGTATATGAAATTTTGAAACAAGATATAGATGTGAAGGAGCGACGATGTAAGAATGTGGTGTGAAGAAATGGGAGCAGGAATGTGAACTTGAGATGAAAGTTATGTAATGATGCAAAGTAATGGCTTGAAGGAAAACAGTGATGTAATGGTGTTAATGCGAAAATAACTGTAATAGTGATGCGATGGTGTAGTAGGTAGTTATGTGATGGTGTACTATGTAGTAATGTGACGGTGTAGTAGGTAGTGATGTGACGATGTAGTAGGTAGTAATGTGATGGTGTATCAGATAGTGATGTGATGGGGTAGTATGTAGAGATGTGATGGTATAGTGGGTAGTGATGTAATGGTAGTGAAGGCAGTAAGGTGACGGTGTAGTAGGTAGTGATGTGACGGCGTAGTAGGTAGTGATGTGAATAACCTCATTGTCATTAAATTCCAGAATCTTTTCCAATGCGAGAAAAAGACTAGGTGGGTTGGCTGCAGTATTCACTTGCACCACAAACTCATCTGGTACCTATACAATGTACAATGTATAGTGTACAATGTATAGTGTACAATGTATAGTGTACAATGTATAGTGTACAATGTATAGTGTACAATATATAGTGTACAGTGTACAATGTACAGTGTACAATGTACAGTGTACAATGTATAGTGTACAATGTACAATGTACAATGTACAGTGTACAATGTACAATATACAGTGTACAGTGTACAATGTACAATATACAGTGTACAATGTACAGTGTACAATGTATAGTGTACAATGTATAGTGTATAATATCAGTTTACAGTAAATAATGAAGTGACCACACCCACAAAGTGGAGTGACCACAACCACAAAGTGGTGTAACCACACCCACAAAGTGGAGTGACCACACCCACAAAGTGGAGTGACCACACCCACAAAGTGGTGTAACAACACCCACAAAGTGGAGTGACTATTCCCCGGGTTCAAGTAAACCTTAGCCCTAGATTCCGGTCCCAGTATCTGTTCCCGCGGAATCCATCCTTGTGTGTTCATCAGATCTAGCCAACTCGCAATGATCTCTTTACTGATACCTTTGTTCCAATGAGCTGTGGGCGTGGCTTAAATTAGCAGAGAGGCGTGGCTTCAATTATCTTTTGTCAATATAGACGTGGGTTTATGTTATCCCTTATCGAGATGTGTGAAGAAATTACTGGTCAGCTAGATTTGTATTAAGTTATCGCAGGTCAAGTTTATACTGATGAATGAGCTCAGATAACCTATGACAAGATATTGGTCAGATAAACTATGACAAGATAGTATCAGATAACCTATGACAAGATAGTAATCGGATAACCTATGATAAGATAGTAATCGGATAACCTATGATAAGATAGTAATCGGATAACCTATGATAAGATAGTGTTGAGATAATTTAGAAAGATAGTGGTGAAAAAAACCAATGACGAGCTGATGGAAGCCTTCATCCCAGAGGAATCCACGAGGGAAGAACGACCTCGAAGGAACAGCGGTCAAGAGTTCGGCTGGCCAGTAGAGTTGAGGCGGCAAAGGGGTCGTGGTGCGGCCGGACTTGACCAGCGATTGTCCGTAGAAGTGACCGACGCCACCGATCAAGTTAGAGAAGGTACAGGACGCTGCGGTCTTGGAAGAAGATGGCACCTTCGAGTCCAGCGGGAAGGAATTGGAGAAACGAGTTCTGAAGTTCAATCTCTTAGCTTTGAGTTGATTTGTGTAGTGCAGTTCTTGTAAACTATTGATAGGAGGTGAAGTGATGAGGGAGTGGGGCTATAGAAGTGGGGTTTGTAGGGGGAGTAGTGTATGTAGTGAGTGGGGTGTGTAGAGGGAGTAGTGTGTGTGGGGGGAGTGGGGTGTGTAGAGGGAGTGGGGTGTGTAGGGGGAGTGGGGTGTGTAGAGGGAGTGGGGTGTGTAGGGGGAGTGGGGTGTGTAGGGGTGTGGGGTGTGTAGGGGGAGTGGGGTGTGTAGGGGTGTGGGGTGTGTAGGGGTGTGGGGTGTGTAGGGGTGTGGGGTGTGTAGAGGGAGTGGGGTGTGTGTAGAGGGAGTGGGGTGTGTAGGGGGAGTAGTGTGTGTAAGGGTGTGGGGTGTGTAGAGGGAGTGGGGTGTGTAGGGGGAGTGGGGTGTGTAGGGGTGTGGGGTGTGTAGGGGTGTGGGGTGTGTAGAGGGAGTGGGGTGTGTGTAGAGGGAGTAGGGTGTGTAGGGGGAGTAGTGTGTGTAAGGGTGTGGGGTGTGTAGAGGGAGTGGGGTGTGTAGGGGGAGTAGTGTGTGTAGTGAGTGGGGTGTGTAGGGGTGTGGTGTGTGTAGAGGGAGTGGGTGTGTGGGGAATTGTGTGTAGGGGGAGTGGTGTCTGAAGAGGGAGTGGGGTGTGTAGGGGGAGTAGTGTATGTAGGGGGAGTAGTGTGTGTAGGGGTGTGGTGTGTGTAGAGGGAGTGGGGTGTGTAGGGGGAGTAGTGTGTGTAAGGGTGTGGTGGGTGTAGAGGGAGTGGGTGTGTAGGGGGAGTGGTGTGTGTAGGGGAGCGGGGTGTGTAGAGGGAGTGGAGGGTGTAGGCGGAGTGGAGTGTGTAGGGGGAGTGGGGTGTGTAGGGGGAGTAGTGTGTGTAGGGGTGTGGGGTGTGTAGGGGAGTGGAGTGTGTAGGGGGAGTGGGGAGTGTAGGGGGAGTAGTGTGTGTAGAGGGAGTGGAGTGTGTAGGGGAGTGGGGTGTGTAGAGGGAGTGGTGTGTAGGGGAAGTGGTGTGTGTAGAGGTGTGGGGGTGTGTAGGAGGAGTGGGGTCTGTAGGGAGAGTGGGGGTGTGTAGGGAGAGTGGGGTGTGTAGGAAGAGTGGAGTCTGTAGGGAGAGTGGGGTATGTTGGAGGAGTGGTGTGTGTAGAGGGAGAGGGGTATGTAGAGGTGTGGGGTGTGTAGGAGGAGTGGGGTCTGTAGGGAGAGTGGGGTGTGTAGGGAGAGTGGGGTGTGTAGAGGAAGTGGAGTGTGTAGGGGGAGTGGGGTATATTGGAGGAGTGGTGTGTGTAGAGGGAGAGTGGTATGTAGAGGTGTGGGGTGTGGTGTGTGTAGAGGGAGTGGGGTGTGTAGGGGGAGTGGGGTATGTTGGAGGAGTGGTGTGTAGGGTGAGTGGGGTGTGTAGGGGGAGTAGTGTGTGTAGAGGAAGTGGAGTGTGTAGGGGGAGTGGGGTATGTTGGAGGAGTGGTGTGTGTAGGGGAGCGGGGTGTGTAGAGGAAGTGGGGTGTGTAGGGGTGTGGTGTGTGTAGAGGGAGTGGGTGTGTGGGGAATTGTGTATAGGGGGAGTGGGGTATGTTGGAGGAGTGGTGTGTAGGGTGAGTGGGGTGTGTAGGGGGAGTAGTGTGTGTAGAGGAAGTGGAGTGTGTAGGGGGAGTGGGGTATGTTGGAGGAGTGGTGTGTGTAGGGGAGCGGGGTGTGTAGAGGAAGTGGGGTGTGTAAGGGTGTGGTGTGTGTAGAGGGAGTGGGTGTGTGGGGAATTGTGTGTAGGGGGAGTGGTGTCTGAAGAGGGAGTGGGGTGTGTAGGGGGAGTAGTGTATGTAGGGGGAGTAGTGTGTGTAGGGGTGTGGTGTGTGTAGAGGGAGTGGGGTGTGTAGGGGGAGTAATGTGTGTAAGGGTGTGGTGGGTGTAGAGGGAGTGGGTGTGTAGGGGGAGTGGGGTGTGTAGGGGAGCGGGGTGTGTAGAGGGAGTGGAGGGTGTAGAGGGAATGGAGTGTGTAGGGGGAGTGGGGTGTGTAGGGGGAGTAGTGTGTGTAGGGGTATGGGGTGTGTAGGGGAGTGGAGTGTGTAGAGGGAGTAGGGAGTTTAGGGGGAGTAGTGTGTGTAGAGGGAGTGGAGTGTGTAGGGGAGTGGGGTGTGTAGAGGGAGTGGTGTGTGTAGGGGAGTGGGGTGTGTAGAGGGAGTGGTGTGTGTAGGGGAAGTGGTGTGTGTAGAGGTGTGGGGTGTGTAGGAGGAGTGGGGTCTGTAGGGAGAGTGGGGTGTGTAGGGAGAGTGGGGTGTGTAGAGGAAGTGGAGTGTGTAGGGGGAGTGGGGTATGTTGGAGGAGTGGTGTGTGTAGGAGGAGTGGGGTCTGTAGGGAGAGTGTGGTGTGTAAGGGGAGTGGGGTGTGTAGGGGGAGTAGTGTGTGTAGGGGTGTGGGGTATTTAGAGGGAGTGGAGTGTGTAGGGGGAGTGGGGTATGTAGGAGGAATGGTATGCATATAGGGAGTGTGTAGAGGGAGAGGGATATGTAGGGGGAGTGGGGTGTGTAGGGGGAATGGGGTGTGTAGGGGGAGTAGTGTGTAGGGGTCTGATGTATTTAGAGGGAGTGGGGTGTGTAGGGGGAGTGGGGTATGTAGGAGGAATGGTGTGCATATAGGGAGTGTGTAGAGGGAGAGGGATATGTAGGGGGAGTGGGGTGTGTAGGGGGAATGGGGTGTGTAGGGGGAGTAGTGTGTGTAGGGGTGTGATGTATTTAGAGGGAGTGGGGTGTGTAGGGGGAGTGGGGTATGTAGGAGGAATGGTGTGCATATAGGGAGTGTGTAGAGGGAGAGGGATATGTAGGGGGAGTGGGGTGTGTAGGGGGAGTAGTGTGTGTAGGGGTGTGATGTATTTAGAGGGAGTGGGGTGTGTAGGGAGAGTGGGGTGTGTAGGGGGATCGTGTATAGAGAGATAGGAGATGATAGGCTATTATACTTATGGCAAAATCCTCATGACAGAATTAATACAACATGATACATAACACCTGAATATATACCTCACTATACCTCATTACACACCACTACACCCTACTACACCACACTATACTCCATTACACCTTCACTACACCTCACTATACCCCACTACACCCCCACTATACCCCACTAAACCCCACTAAACCCCCACTACACCCCACTAAACCACACTATACTCCATTACATTCCACTGCACCCTACTTCACCCCCATATACTCCATTACACCCACTACACCCCACTAAACCCCACTATACCTCACTATACCTCATTACACCCCACTACACATATACTACTTCTTGTCATACTTTGATATATTTATTTAACAAGTTCTAGATTTGTTGTAATCACAACAAAAGAGAAGATTGTATGAAATTATTCTTCGTAGAGTACAAATCTCACTCCCATAATAACTCCTAACTTTTTCTTCTTACTCTAATTTATCTATTTAGTAGTGTACGGGACTTCACATATTTACACCTTCTAAGATGATAGATTTACACCGAACTTATCAATGCTGAAGATAACAAGAAGATATTAAACCACTTAATTACCAAGAACTTACCAAGTCTATTGTTATAATACTTACCAAGTCTATTGTTATAATACTTACCAAGTCTATTGTTATAATACTTCCCAAGTCAATTGTTATAATACTTACCAAGTCTATTGTTATAATACTTACCAAGTCTATTGTTATAATACTTACCCTACTCTATTGTTATAATATTGTATATCCACTAGTATTGTTAACAATCGTACATTATCACATCCACTTAACAATAGGTCCGCAGGTTAACCTGAACTCACGACTGACATTCTTAGCTTCGTAAATAATGTCCACTTCAACTGGACCTTCTGCGACAATCTGTAATAGAATTCATATGGGTTAGAGTACAATACCCAAACCCAAACCCAGAATAAACTCTTACCTCAAACACACATATCACCACTTTAATTTCATCTCATCTCACATAACATCCTCTTCTCACCCCTGACCTCACCCTCTCCTCTCCTCACCTAACCCCCTTTCCCCACACTCTCTAATCAGCCCTCACCTCATACCCTCTTCTCATCTCACCTTGCTACTCGCCATCTCACCTCACCCCCAATACTGATCTCCTCACCCCACCCCACCCTCACCTCACAACTTCTCCTTAATACACCTCATGCCCACACCTCACCTCCTCTCCTCACCACATCACCTCACACATCCTCCTCACCTCACTTTTCCTAACCTAACCCCACGCCTCAGCCCACTCTTTACCCCTCACCTAGCACCAACCTGAAATACGACGAAATTAACGCTTTCATCAGTTTGCATTCTAAAGATCTGTTGTTGTTTTATGACCAGGTGGCCACCTAGGGAGAGGTATTCGCGAGGTTTCTCTTTCGCAGACTTCGCCTTCAGTTTGCTGACTTGCAGGGTGTGCTTTACGGTGTCGGAGAAATGAGACGGATTGTCGACCCGACTGTATTAACATAATGACATTAACATAATGACATTAACATAATGACATTAACATAATGACATTAAAATAATGACATTAACATAATTACATTAAAATAATGACATTAAAATAATGACATTAACATAATTACATTAACATAATGACATTAATATAATGACATTAACATAATAACATTAACATAATGACATTAACATAATGACATTAACATAATGACATTAACATAATGACATTAACATAATGACATTAACATAATGACATTAAAATAATGACATTAACATAATGACATTAACATAATGACATTAACATAATGACATTAAAATAATGACATTAACATAATTACATTAAAATAATGACATTAACATAATGACATTAAAATAATGACATTAACATAATTACATTAAAATAATGACATTAACATAATGACATTAACATAATGACATTAACATAATGGCATTAACATAATGACATTAACATAATGACATTAACATAATGACATTAACATAATGACATTAACATAATGACATTAAAATAATGACATTAACATAATGACATTAACATAATGACATTAAAATAATGACATTAACATAATGACATTAAAATAATGACATTAACATAATGACATTAACATAATGACATTAAAATAATGACATTAACATAATTACATTAAAATAATGACATTAACATAATGACATTAACATAATGACATTAACATAATGACATTAAAATAATGACATTAACATAATTACATTAACATAATGACATTAATATAATGACATTAACATAATGACATTAACATAATGACATTAATATAATGACATTAAAATAATGACATTAAAATAATGACATTAAAATAATGACATTAACATAATTACATTAACATAATGACATTAATATAATGACATTAACATAATAACATTAACATAATGACATTAACATAATGACACAAACATAATGACATTGACACCAGGCATGCAGCAATTTCCCGAGTAACCAGATTATGAAACAATTATAAATTCTTATGGAATTATTTAAAATATATAATTATAATATAATTTAAATCCAAATAAAATATATTTTCACTTTTATCATATAACAAAAAAACTAAAATCACTTAGATAGTTTCTTGGGTTGATTAACTTTCTAAAAATAATAGAGAAATAATGCTGAAATAATTAATATTTGAACTTTTTTTATAATAACGATAGGTTACTTAATAAAAAACTAGATTATTTAAAAATTATTAAATAAATATATATATTTTAATATAAATTTTTGTATTGAGTTGAATATAACTATTAAAGGTTGCAAATGAAAATTAAATATACATATAACCAATCCATTAACGTTGCTATTGAAATGAAAGTTATTTTATTATACGGTAGTTGTCATCTAGTTTATAAATACATACGCTATAAAGCTCCAATTTACTAAATATAACCCCCACAGGCAGAGTGATATAATTATTATATAAAATGTTTCGAACATAAATATATTCCACATATTTTTTCAATATCAAATAATATTTATAACATTATAGGAAATAAAAGATAAGATATTAAAAATAAAATCACCTGGAAAGTTTAATAAGAGTCTATAATTAAATCTTTAAGGGAACTCGGTACCTACCTAGCCAAGTAATGCTGGGCAACGACGTTTTTGGGATTTTTAGTGATCTTCAATTTCAGAGAGAATTCGCCTGGTTGTATTGTGAAACTATCATTTAAGGAACATTGAGATAGAAAGAAAGGAATTTACAAGACACACTAACTTTGATCGAATACCAGATGCTAACTTTATTTTAATATTTTGTTGGTGTAAATTAGAATTTAGAGCGAAAAGAATCTATTTACTAAATTTATAAATTTACAACTTCTAATCAGTCGTCAACGGATTCTAATCCATATTATTTCTAAACGCAGAAACCGCGCGTATAATTAATACAGCTTGAATTGCAAAGGAATTCGAGTAGCCAATAGCAGTCGTCGTTCATTTCACAGCAATCAATTGCGTCCATAGAACATCGCATGTTATCCGCCCGGATATCTGATCTATAATAGATCGAGGACAGAATCGCAAACGACCTCAATTGGCTACCAACCTAAACCGCCGTGGTATCCATCGACTCGCAGCTGTGTCGGATCGTCCAAGTGCAGCGCGCCAACGCCATCTAGTGCCACGTAGTAAAACAGAGAGAGCAACGGCGCCGATTTCCTCTGATGACATTATCGTAACGTTATCTACGTCCGTTGCCTAATTTGTGCGCGTTATTCATTCCATATAAAATCTCTCTGTTTACCTGGCTTCTCTTCGCATCGATTGCATTCCTCGAGTTACGCAATATATATATATACACGGTTAAACACAGAACAAACTAATCGCAGGCGTATCTACATAGATATAATAATGCAAACGACGCGTGCCTTGACGCGTGAAGTCAGGCGATTACTCCAATCGCGAGTGTTCTCCGATATTATGAAACTCGAATCGATTTCAAAATGTCCGTCCTCGACGCGATGGGTACCAAACGATTCGCCGTCATGTTCTATCCAACTGGAGGTAGAAGATAAGGTTAGGGGTGTGGCTAGGGGTTGGCGAGGGGTGCGGTTAGGGGTACGGTTAGGGGTACGGTTAGGGGTGCGGTTAGTGGTGCGGTTAGTGGTGCGGTTAGGGGTGCGGTTAGGGGTGCGGCTAGGGGTGCGGCTAGGGGTGCGGTTAGGGGTGCGGTTAGGGGTGTGGCTAGGGGTGTAGTTAGGGGTGCGGTTAGGGGTGCGGTTAGGGGTGCGGTTAGTGGTGCAGTTAGTGGTGCGGTTAGGGGTGCGGTTAGGGGTGCGGCTAGGGGTGCAGTTAGTGGTGCAGTTAGTGGTGCGGTTAGGGGTGTGGCTAGGGGTGTGGCTAGGGGTGTGGCTAGGGGTGCGGTTAGGGGTGCGGTTGGGGGTCCTGTTAGGGTGCGGTTAGTGGTGTGGTTAAGGGTGCGGTTAGGGGTGCGGTTAGGGGTGCGGTTAGTGATGCGGTTAGTGATGCAGTTAGTGATGCGGTTAGTGATGCGGTTAGGGGTGCGGTTAGGGGTGCGGTTAGTGATGCGGTTAGTGATGCGGTTAGTGATGCGGTTAGTGATGCGGTTAGTGATGCGGTTAGGGGTGCGGTTAATGCTGTGGTTAGTGGTGCGGTTGGGGGTCCTGTTAGGGGTGCAGTTAGGGGTATGGCTAAGGGTGCGGTTAGGGGTGCGGTTAGGGGTGCGGTTAGTGATGCGGTTAGGGGTGCGGTTAGGGGTGCGGCTAGGGGTGCGGCTAGGGGTGCGGTTAGGGGTGTGGCTAGGGGTGTAGTTAGTGATGCGGTTAGTGGTGCGGTTAGGGGTGCGGTTAGGGGTGCGGTTAGTGGTGCGGTTAGGAGTGCGGTTAATGCTGTGGTTAGTGGTGCGGTTGGGGGTCCTGTTAGGGGTGCAGTTAGGGGTATGGCTAAGGGTGCGGTTAGGGGTGCGGTTAGTGGTGCGGTTAGGGGTGCGGTTAGTGATGCGGTTAGGGGTGTAGTTAGTGATGCGGTTAGTGGTGCGGTTAGGGGTGCGGTTAGGGGTGCGGTTAGTGGTGCGGTTAGGGGTGCGGTTAATGCTGTGGTTAGTGGTGCGGTTGGGGGTCCTGTTAGGGGTGCAGTTAGGGGTATGGCTAAGGGTGCGGTTAGGGGTGCGGTTAGTGGTGCGGTTAGTGATGCGGTTAGTGATGCGGTTAGGGGTGCGGTTAGGGGTGCGGTTAATGCTGTGGTTAGTGGTGCGGTTGGGGGTCCTGTTAGGGGTGCAGTTAGGGATATGGCTAAGGGTGCGGTTAGGGGTGCGGTTAGTGGTGCGGTTAGTGATGCGGTTAGTGATGCGGTTAGTGATGCGGTTAGTGATCCGGTTAGGGGTGCGGTTAATGCTGTGGTTAGTGGTGCGGTTGGGGGTCCTGTTAGGGGTGCAGTTAGGGATATGGCTAAGGGTGCGGTTAGGGGTGCGGTTAGTGGTGCGGTTAGGGGTGCGGTTAGGGATGTGGTTAGGGGTATGATGCGATGAGGTTGGGACTTATTTTAGGAATCAACTTACTCTACACTGTAAATAGGTATACCACAACCAAAGCGTATACTCTATAGTGTAAAGTGTATACTGTATAGTGTAAACTGTATAGTGTAAACTGTATAGTGTAAACTGTATAGTGTAAACGGTAGAGTGTACACTTTATAGAGTGTAAAGTATAAATTGTACACTGTACATTGTACACTGTACAATGTACAGTGTACAATGTAGATTATTAAGTATATACTGTAGAGTGTAAAGTCTACACTACAGAGTTTAAAGCGTACACCGTAGAGTGTTAAGCTTACACTGTAAAGTGTATAAGTGAATGCATCGACAATATATTAGATACACAACACACATGAGAAAGGTATTTAGTTCTAGCGAACGGTGACCTGTAGTAGTCGAGGCCATCTGCTGCGTCGCACCAATGCCGCAGTCTCGAGGTTCGGAGGTCACCGACTCCAGACATCCACATGGAGCCGAAGAGCGGTGAATGGGGTAAACGCGCCTTGAAGCCAAAGTAGGTATTCGGCCGATACGAGCCCCAGAGACGCGATGGTGATAAAACTACTGGCGCCACCAGGAGTGCGGCGAATGGCAAGTTTACCGCTCTTTCTTCGGGGTACTACGAGGCGGAGGTATTGTATGATAGGCGAGGTTGGAACTAGTGTGCATTCAATTAAATATATTTACATTATTAAAAACGTTATTAAAGAGCAATTAAATATTAAAATAATTCTTTTTAAAAGTTGTTTATTTTATAAGATAGTAAAATAACTAACATAAGTGTAGACAATATATGATACTATCATCGGTACGAATAAGAAGGCGAGTTTCTTATAAATACTGATTTCAGTTGTTTTTTCTAATTTTTTTGGGCGAATTCGCCTTTTTTTATCGACTGCCATTTATACTATTGAAATATTATCTGTGATATAAATAATTAAAGGCTTATATAATTAAGCTTATTTTAAAATATTATATATATTGTTTATTAGAGTACTTGTTTAATAAATATATATAAGGTTATTAAAATTTCTTACTTATTAAAATTTCAAATTATTTAATTTATTTTTATTCAATATAGCTAACGATCTCTAAGGTTATCTTTAATATAACTAACTAGCAAATTCTCTACAATTAATTAATCATTAATTATATATAAATTCTAGCATATTATCTGACTTTATTTATGTGTTAAATTTTAAAACAAATATACTTATTTAGGCGCATAACCATTTTTACCATTAATATTGTTAATATTTTAAATACCACAAATGGAAATAAACAAAATCATTTTGAAAAGTTGATTATTATAATTACAAGTTTTCTATTATGAATAACTTATAAATTATTCTTTGTATTATAATAAATATACATTTTCCCCATTAGAAAATAATTATTTGATATAATTGTATATGTATTTTTTATGAATCACATTTTAGTTACTTCAAAAAACTATTTTTAAATAAATTATATTATCATAATGATAATATAATTATACAAAAATATATGTAATTCAGGATATAATAAATGTAATTTAAGAGATAATTTAATGGATTTATAAAATAATGTTTGGTAAAATTCAAAAATTACCTATATGTGAGTTGGCAAATACATTAATTATAATAATTAACGAAATAAATATTAATCATAGATAAATAAAAATATTTATATTTATATAGTTTTAGTATCATACAAATTGATAATTAATATATTTTATTGATAACTAGGGGTACTTATTGTACTATATTTTAAAGTATAATGTATAGCATATGCCATTTATCAGCATATATATTCTAAAGTATACTCAACCTATAGAGAATTTGGTGGAATATAGAGTTTGATTATTATAAGTAAGATGACATAAACTTTGATATTAATATAGAACGTAACGCAGATAAATACAGAAAGAATTACATAATAATGTGTACGATGAATGCATTAATATTTATATATATATTCTTGAGGAATTTAAGTACAATATAGGCCTACATAATATATAATAATTAAAGTTTCCTAACTTAGAGAGTATATCTGATTAAGATATAAATTACTCTATCTAGTAACACGAAATATTAAATACATTTTCAATACATATAAACAAAATAATATCGCTATTGTAAAAATACCATTTTGTGTGGTGAAATATATAATAATGTGATTACTACTGTAAATAATAACTATGTGCAATTGGATAATATAATTCATGATTAGTAATTTAGTATGTATGCATTTTGATCAGTTATATTATATCTTTCATTTGTATACATTAGAATATAGAGTATACTCCTTATAAATAAATGGCTATTACAAATTTGTAGACAATACATTTGCATTAATTAGAACTGACTACAATTAACATACTTCTTTGACTTGGATAATAGTTGTAAGTTGGTAATATATTCAAACAATAGTACGTATGAGGATTGTTTTAACTTTTTTATATAATATAATATCCTAGTATTGTTTATTCGCCGATTATTAATGAACTTTTAAATGCAACATATATACATTTTTTTTCGGTATTCATTAGAAAATATCGCGACAAATCTGCAAAAAAGTACTATTAAACACTAATTTCACAGTACCATGAATCTGGTATAAATTCAAGTTAACGTTAAGTATTAATTTCTCATTGCCTTTTCATAACTAGCAATATAAATAGTTAGCCTTAAGGATGTATACTTTTTTTATTATAAAATTGTGATCTCGTTTTCAAAATGATAATGAATAGGTCGCAGCATATCAAATAAATCAAATAAATTCCAAGTAAATTGTTTAACTAGTACTCTAACTAATATATATATATATATATATATATATAAATACAATACTTAGAGTATGAAAACGCATACCTATGTAATAGAAGTATTATAATTATATAATTGTTCGACTTTTTAATACCAGGATCCCAATGAATAAATATTCAAAGGTAGAACTTATAAATGTAATAGTTGATATATTAAATTTCATATTATTCTAGTTTCTTGTTCTGGTATTATAAATTGTGGAATTTAAATATTTGATTATATCAGTTTAGAGAATAATTTAGTGGTAACCATACGTGAATTTAACTAAATATGTATACATAAACGTGTTAAGTTAATGATCCAATTAAGTATCGATTAATGATCCAATTAGTTATTGATGATCAATTAAACAAGATGAATTAATATAAGAAATTAATATACTAATACAGATACAGAGTTATTATTTATAGGTGGGGAAAACATTTTTAACTTGAAATATTATTTTCATTTTAGGTAAAAAAAAAAGGTACATCACTTATATAATAGATAGTACATTTTATGTAACATTCGATACCATAATATTATTCGATACCCAACATTATTCTTGGATAATACTAATAATTGAAATAAATACAAAATTATGACGGTATTTTTTATATATTGGAAATTATCAAGTTTATATATAGTTATTCATTATCGAGTATGAATATTTTGTATTAACATATGTATAGAAACATATTATCCTATATATATTACCTAATCTTGGTTATTATCCAACATTACCTATAATCTTGGATATTATTATGAATCTAATAATCTGATATGTATTTTATGTTTCTTTGTATTTATCATTATTCTTGTTATTTATTTTTCATTAATTTGGCAGAATTCTAGCATTTCGTAACTATGTGAATTATAATTCTAATTTATAGTATAATATCTATTTTAAACATTATAAAATGAGGAAATTTTTCAATAGTTTTAGTAAAGATAAGAAGAGAAGAAGTTCTTCGGCTAATAAAAGCTGTAATTATGATATTGAAGCTGATCCAGTAAAATTCAAAAAATTACCAAAATTGCATCTTGCTGCATGGAAAGGAGACGTTGATAAAGTGATATCTTATGCCAAAAAGAATCCAAATGTTGCCGATAAGAGTAACAGGTTGATTTAAGTGTATTTTATAGCATCATTACATTGAACATATATTTTATTTGTTCTGAATAACAGTTAATTCGAGACTAAAAACTTAGGTTACAATTAAAACACGCTTATTAAATAAACAACCCGGTACTATTGGCTTAATATCCCACATATTATTAATAATTTATTTATTAAAGATAAAACACATGAAATTAATAAAACCTAAATATTGCTACGTAAAACTTATAAAATACAATGATAATTTGATCTCTGAAATGAATATGACACCAGTAACCCAAAAAAGAAATACAATTGAAATAAATATAATAAAATTTAGTTTTTACAGTAATTCAATAAATACACAATTATTACATAATATGTAATAACATATTATGTAACAATAATTAACTATGATTATTATAGTAAACTAATGAATAATGCATCAAATGTGTTTGTGATACTTTTTATTCCTTAACTATTTACGAGAGGTAAATATTTATTTATTATGTGATTCATACTGTGGCATGAGAAACTATTAGCAGATATTTTTTATTGTATTATATATATATATATATAATTACAATGTTACTAACATTTCATTAACATTATGCTATGTGTATATTTTCTATTATAATAGAATTTTTTTCATAATATAAAGTACAATTTAAAAATGATAACTATAAATTACATGTATTGCTAATTTTTCAAACTTTATATTAGCATGTTAGTTCTATTGCAATTAAATTGAATGAAAATAATTAATCCGTTTATAAAATTGGTTTGATATTATTTATTCTACTTTTATATATTCTCCTGCACACTATTAAATTCACAATACTTTTTATAATAAATATTATATAAGTTTATTTAATGACAAATGAATAGTTAATTGAAGAATACCAGCATTTGTATATATATAATTAAAAATATAATATTATATTTAATAAAAAACATTTTATTAATATAATATAATATATTATATTTTATAATAAAACATATATATATATATATATATATATATATATATATATGTATATATATATCAGATACTTAATCATATTTGCCTTTTGTATTATTTGTTGATTTACGGAGAAACGTAATTTGTCAAATTGCCTATTTATAGAAAATATTTTTGTAATACATTGTAGTATATGATAGCAGATAACTGGCATAAATTCATGTGATAGACAGAAAATATATAACTTTTAATTTGCATAGTTTATAAAAGCTAAAACGATTATCAAATTAGTTTTGTCCCCTCACTCCAACTGCATCGAAATTTCTAGAAAGGAGTTACCCCCATTATATATTGGGGATCCAAAAGTATGCTGGCATCTTTATACTCCCCGGGGCATATTATTAGTTTTTGTTTGTGTTTCGATAGCATTTGTTTAAATGTGAACAAGAGAGAATCGAATAAAAAATATAATAATTTATGAATATAATATCATATAAAGTAAAAGACTAGAATTGAGATATGAAATTATAATATATTTAACATCATTTTAAACACTTACTAATCTCTTGTATTGCATAGTTCTTTTTAAAGTAAGCTCTAAAGTAAGATCTAATTAAGAAGGATATTCCAGATGTTGGTAAAAAAAAGTTCATTGGATTTTTTTACAATTAGAAACCTATCAACATATAAATTAAAATAAGTGTTGAAATTTCATTATGGAATTAATTCCTAGATATTAATATCTAATAATTACGT
The DNA here is from genome assembly GCA_964035775.1 of Osedax frankpressi. NCBI lineage: Eukaryota > Metazoa > Annelida > Polychaeta > Sabellida > Siboglinidae > Osedax > Osedax frankpressi. Next base: position 35,176,597 of record OZ038313.1, read on the forward strand.
AAATATAAATATCACATAGATTATGTAATCTTCAAGTTTACTTTATAAATGTTCTATTTTATTTTACAAAAAAAAATATCGCCTATATAAATAGCAAAGTATTATATTCAAGAATGTTAAATTCATATGATGCACGTGATTTATGAATTATATGATAATTACCAGAACAAAAATAATGGGGTATCATATAAATAATTATCCAGGACAAATAAGTTTACTATTTATTTGAGTATAAAAATAAAATTGATCCTATGAAGAGAATTTGATATTTTGTACAGGAGTGCAATATCTTTACTACGTAGGAAGTGAAACTGTTTATAGGTGTGCCCCCGTATATCATTATTTAACAGTTATATTATAACAGTGTGGATTTCCATGCGTTCATCCTGATATAAATAACCTATGCTACATATATATAGTATGTGTATATGATATATGTAACTTATGATATATATATATATATATATATATATATATATCATAAGTATATATATTATATATGATAAATATATATATACGTATTACCTATGATATGTATATAGTTATTATTTTAAAATTCACAGAAGTAATAACAAATCTCTCAATGAATTTAACACTAAGATATATGTTTTGTTTTCAATATATCATTTAAATACACGTAAGGTAAACGAATTGATTTAATTGTTTGGCTTGAGATGATAACTAATGGTAAGACAATCATTTATAACAATGTTATTAAACACAATAACAAATATTTGTATGTTTAAAACATTTATTCATAGAAATATATATTAAATATTAAAATCTATATATTTATTTGAAATTTAAATATTACAGAGTGTTTTTGTAGATAAGTTAAAATTAAATTCTTCAAAGTTACCATTATGAAATTGGGAACTCCGCTGAATACAGCTGAATACAATAGCTTGCTACTTGACCAGTCTGATACTCATCTCTTAATTCATTTGGACATCTTTACTTCTTATTCGTTTGCCTCTCTCACCAGAAATGTTTAAATATTTCGCATATTAATTATGTTGGTCATCTCCCGAACTGCTTTCCCCTACAAACAACTAATTCCTTATCAGGAAGTTCTTCATTTCCGGTCATTAGTACATATGTACTTCGCCTGTTCTACTTTTAATTAATTCACCTATTCGCCACCAGGACTGCTTTACACTTCGCCTGCAGACAAGGCCATGAAGAGGTTGTTAGGGAGTTACTTTCGTGGAAAGCAAAAACTGATCTTGTTGATGATGATGGATGTTCTCCTCTTATGATTGTTAGAACAATTTCTAGGGAGAGATGGATATCTTATGATGAAGGAAGTCAGATAGCTTATGATAAAGGAAGACGGGTAGCTTATGTTATAGGGGATAGCTTATGATAAAGGGAGATGGATAGCTTATGTTATAGGGAGATGGATAGCTTATGATAAAGGGAGATAGATAGCTTATGATAAAGGGAGATAGCTTATGATAAAGGGAGATGGATAGCTTATGATAAAGGGAGATGGGTAGCTTATGATAAAGGGAGATGGATAGCTTATGATAAAGGGAGATGGATAGCTTATGATAAAGGGAGATAGATAGCTTATGATAAAGGGAGATGGATAGCTTATGATAAAGGAAGTCAAATAGCTTATGATAAAGGGAGATGGATAGCTTATGATAAAGGGAGATGGATAGCTTATGATAAAGGGAGATGGATAGCTTATGATAAAGGGAGATGGATAGCTTATGATAAAGGGAGATGGATAGCTTATGATAAAGGGAGATGGATAGCTTATGATAAAGGGGATAGCTTATGATATAGGGAGATGGATAGCTTATGATAAAGGAAGTCAAATAGCTTATGATAAAGGGAGATGGATAGCTTATGATAAAGGGAGATAGATAGCTTATGATAAAGGGAGATGGATAGCTTATGATAAAGGGAGATGGATAGCTTATGATAAAGGAAGTCAAATAGCTTATGATAAAGGGAGATGGATAGCTTATGATAAAGGGAGATCGATAGCTTATGACATAACCATGGTAATTAGAAATATTTCTAAGGGTAGAGGATAGCTTACGATATATTCATGTCATTAGAAATAGAAAATGATATAGAAACTACTGTTTTCGTAGATATGAAAATATGTAAATTAATTTTAATATTTAAGAATTCTATTCTATTTCCTGCTTTTTATCCATTTATTTACTTTACCTTTTTGATATCAATAATCAGACACTGTTCTTAAGTTGATCTAGAATTGGTATTAAGTATTTGTCAAACCTCATCACCACTTCCTTCACCGTTTATTTATATCACACCCCCAAATCACACATATTTATTAGACACCCTTATTTAATTACACCCTCATCAATCCCCCTCACTATACACGCCCGTTAACCACACCCACCAATCAAGTATCCTCAATAACTGCTCACTCCACCATTTTAAAACAAATCAGCACACTCCTAACCACTCCTCCTAACCACTCCTCCTAACCACGCCCCCCTCGCTCCCTCAACAAGCCCCATCACCATGCCCTGTCCATAGGTTGTCCGCTATAACCACATCAGCACACTCCTCCTAACCACGCCCCCTACCCTCGCTCCCTCAACAAGCCCCATCGCCATGCCATCTCCATAGGCTGTCCGCTATAACCACATCAGCACACTCCTCCTAACCACGCCCCCCTCGCTCCCTCAACAAGCCCCATCACCATGCCCTGTCCATAGGCTGTCCGCTATAACCACATCAGCACACTCCTCCTCACCACGCCCACTAACCTCGCCCCCTACCCTCGCTCCCTCAACAAGCCCCATCGCCATGCCATCTCCATAGGCTGTACGCTATAACCACATCAGCAGACTCCTCCTCACCACCCCACTAACCACGCCCCCCTACCCTCGCCCCCTACCCTCGCACCCTACCCTCGCTCCCTCAACAAGCCCCATCACCATGCCCCCTCCATAGGCTGTCCGCTATAACCACATTGGTTGCACGACTGCCCTGGTGGAGTCTCGCGCTTCTCCCAACTGCGTCGATTGCAATGAGGAGACCGTGGTACATTACGCCGCCAGACTTGACCTTGCCGAACACCTAGCGGCCATATCGCGTGGGTCTAACCCCGCCTCCCTCGACTCTCAGAACAAGGTAGGCCATTGCATGCTTGCTTATTAATGTTATGGCTTATTAATGTTATGGCTCCTACAGCTAACCACGCCTCCTATAGGTAACCACGCCTCCTAGAGCTAACCACACCTTTTATAGTGTAACTTCTTATAGTAAACACCTTCACATGAAAAAGCACCCCTATACATATAACATCACTACTTATTTTACATAACACCCTTAATCTCTTAACCACATTCCTTACACCTTTTTTTTAATATTGCTTCTCTTAACCACAATCCTTACCCCTTTTTTTTAATATTGCATCTCTTAACCACAATCCTTACCCCTTTTTCTTAATATTGCATCTCTTAACCACAATCCTTACCTCTTTTTTTAATATTGCTTCTCTTAACCACAATCCTTACCCCTTTTTCTTAATATTGCATCTCTTAACCACAATCCTTACCCCTTTTTCATAATATTGCTTCTCTTAACCACAATCCTTACACCTTTTTCTTAATATTGCTTCTCTTAACCACAATCCTTACACCTTTTTCTTAATATTGCTTCTTTTAACCATAATCCTTACCCCTTTTTCTTAATATTGCTTCTTTTAACCACAATCCTTACCCCTTTTTCTTAATATTGCTTCTCTTAACCACAATCCTTACACCTTTTTCTTAATATTGCTTCTTTTAACCACAATCCTTACCCCTTTTTCATAATATTGCTTCTCTTAACCACAATCCTTACACCTTTTTCTTAATATTGCTTCTCTTAACCACAATCCTTACACCTTTTCTTAATATTGCATTTCTTAACCACACTCCTTACAACCTTTTCTAAATATTGCTTCTCTTAACCACAATCCTAACCCTTTTTCTTAATATTGCTTCTTTTAACCACAATCCTTACACCTTTTTCTTAATATTGCTTCTCTTAACCACAATCCTTACAACCTTTTCTTAATATTGCTTATCGTAACCACATTCCTTGCAGCTCGGCGAAACTCCTCTATGGCTCGCTACTGCCAACGGTTGCCTGTCCGTCGTACGTCAATTGCTGCGACTCGGAGCTCTTGTCAACGTCGCCGACGACGACGACCGTTCCGCTCTGATGATTGCGTGCGAACGCGACCACCACGAGGTCGTAGGCTTGCTGCTCGAGCACGGCAGCGACTGGAAAACTACCGACAAAAACGGTAACATAGTTAACCTTTGACCCTGCTCAGATTTTCCGATATATATTTATTTCGGGATATAAATAGATATATATATATAACCCATTTAAGATTCACAATGTCTCGCATTGAATGTTGCATCTATTAGGTAACACTATTTAATTAGTTAAGGTTATGATGTCACACATATTTGCTTATGTTGATATGTGTGCATAATTCATAGTGTAAAAATGCCTTACAAATGTGTAAATTATAAATATTCAGTATATATAAAGGTGTAAATATGTATTATTAATGTATAAATATTAATATATATAAAGGTGTAAATATACATTATAGATTTGTATATTATATATTATAAAGATGTAAATATCATCACTATATATACTAAAACATAAATTATAGATTATAGAAATGAATCTTTTTATATATATTTAATTATGTATTATTAATATTATTATTTAACTATTATTAATACTATTATTAATACTATAATGAATATTCTTATTAATACAATTATTAATCATATTAATAGTATTATTAATACTATTATTAAACATATTAATACTACTATTAATACTATTAATACTATTATTAATACTATTATTAATACTATTAATAATACTATTATTAATATTATTATTAATAATATTATTAATATTATTATTAATATTATTATTAATATTATTATTAATATTATTATTAATACTATTATTAATATTATTATTAATAATATTATTAATTCTATTATTTAATCTACGAGAATTCTGCACTGAGATCAAAATGTAGAATTGTTAATTGAATTAAAGCTTGTTTTGATAAGGATCCCTAAAAAATATCAAGTATATTACATAATATATTCCACCTGTACCATGCGAAAAGAAAATAACCTATGTTAAGATAGGCATGTTTGTCAAATAAATGTTTGTCAAATGAATCAAGGGCAGTTCATTGTTTTAAAATATAAATACATATTTCTATCTTTACTGAATTAGAAGTTTATAGATACAATAATGTGGTATTGTAATTGATATGTGTTGTATGTTATACAAATATTAATTAGTTATTAATTACAAAATTAGCTTAATGAATATTATAATATTCCATTACTAGGTTAATTATTAATTATTTTATTTATTTTACGCATTCTTCATAAATCTAAAGAATACATTTTAAATGTATTCTTAAGATTTTATTCTGTAGATATAGCGCATGCGATTTAATTATTAATATCAATTTGAAACGGACACACAATAATACATGCCACTTCTATTACTGAAAGATAATGCAGTAGATAATGAATTATGAATTTCTAGGATCAAGTTTGAACCCATATGTTCAATATTTAATAAATATGCTACACTTAGTATGTAATGTCATGTAATAGGAATTTATTTCTATGTTTAATAATACTAAGATGACATTTAATATACACACACATATATATATATATATATTATAATTTATTGAAAATCTATTGGATAGTCATTATAAATCTATTATGATAGTCATTATAAATATTATAAGGTAAGATTATAAGTAAGATTACAAGTTAAGATTATATGTTAAGATTATAAGTAAGATTATAAGTAAGATTATAAGTAAGATTATAAGTTAAGATTATAAGTTAAGATTATATGTTAAGATTATAAGTAAGATTATAAGTAAGATTATAAGTAAGATTATAAGTTAAGATTATAAGTTAAGATTATAAGTAAGATTATAAGTAAGATTATAAGTAAGATTATGAGTAAGATTATAAGTTAAGATTATATGTTAAGATTATAAGTAAGATTATAAGTTAAAAATATAAGTTAAGATTATAAGTAAGATTATAAGTTAAGATTATAAGTAAGATTATAAGTAAGATTATAAGTAAGATTATAAGTAAGATTATAAGTAAGATTATAAATAAGATTATAAGATAAGATTATAAGTAAGATTATAAGTTATGATTATAAGTTATGATTATAAGTTAAGATTATAAGTTAAGAATATAAGTTAAGAATATAAGTTAAGATTATAAGTTAAGATTATAAGTAAGATTATAAGTAAGATTACAAGTTAAGATTATAAGTTAAGATTATAAGTTATGATTATAAGTTAAGATTATAAGTTAAGATTATAAGTAAGATTATAAGTAAGATTATAAGTAAGATTATAAGATCATAGAATGAAATAGAGTGTAGTTTAGTAAAGACAGTCAGAGTTTAGGAATTAATGCAAGTGTTTATTTTTATATTTTTATTTATATTAATATAATGCATAGAGTTTTTTTTTATGTTATTCGATAGTCCAACGACAAATATCCTTCTCTTGATACCATGACCTCATCACGACCTTGTATCATCTTACAGGAACTAAAGCAAATCACTTTCTTCCCCTTCTAGTGTATGTTTCCCTAATAACATTTTTATTTTGCTACCCTACCCACCTTTATATATATATATATATATATTACATATATATAAACTAAGTCAATTCACTTCGTGAACTAATTTGCCATAAATCTCTTTAAAATAAGTCAAACATTTCTTTTTTGGTAACTAATATATATTTTTATTTTGTTTACATATACCCAAGAAACCAGATGATAATATCTATTAAAAATAGTTACATCATTTTAAATGAAAAAAAAACTATCCTGTAAACAGAGTAATAATAGAAGTACAAATAATTATATAAATTGTAAAAAGTAGAAAAATATAAAATTTTTTCTAATATTATTTCTCGATATAAAAAATAAATTATTTGTATTATTTACTGGGTCCCTAAATCTGATAAAAAAGTAATGTAATAACTTTTTTTATAAAATACGATCATATCTTACAAAAAAAATTGGTTAATATAAAAATATATATTATGTTAATTTTGTATTTAAAGTACTCAAAAACCAGATGATATAATTATTATACAATCTTAAATAATTATTTTAAATAAAACAAACATAATTTATTATTAATACAATAAATATACAATAAAAATATATTTCTACTTTGATTATATAATAAAAAAACTAAATGACCTGGATAGTTTTTTAGGAATTTAGTTAACTATATTAGAATTTACACTAATGGCATAATCTTGTTTCTTTGGTATTAATATAGGACAAAAAAACTTGGTTTACCTCTCTGACCTGCCATCCAGGTCATTTTATATTTAGTTATAAATAAAAGATAAAATATATTTTATTGCATCATAATATATTATATTTATTTTTTATAAGATTGCATAATAATTACATCATCTGTTTCTCCTGGTTATATTAATACCCACATCCCGTTGCAGGCAAGACTGTTTTCGATTACACCCACCCTGGCGCCGATTGCCTGGACGTCCTACGAAACCACGGAGCCACGCCTTCGAAACCGGGTCGCAAGCACAGCGATGCCGACCAATCAGAAACGCCGCAACTAGGTCAAACTTACGCGGAGGGAAGGGAGAGTAGAGATGAGAGGGAAGGGAGAGTAGAGATGAGAGAGAAGGGTGTAGAGATGACGAAGGAAGTGAGGGGGAATGTGACGAGGTTGCATGTCCGGAAAGTAAGGAATTGAAGGTGGATGTAATGGTACTTTTATATTATAATATAGATAATTGTATATATATATATATATATATATATATATATAAACATGATTTCTGAGATAATTATTAAAACTAATTCATTTATCCTTCCTATTAGATACAGTAAGCTACCGAGAAGACAGCCAGGTATGTTACATGATGTAATAGGCGATGTTATGCAATAGCTCATCAATATTAGTGTATATTAACTTTCTGACATTGCGCATATTTACAACCACCTGCTTAAACTAATTAATCTAACCCCCCGACGCTAACCTAACAGCCTACGCTAACCTAACAGCCTACGCTAACCTAACCCATCATTGTCTTTCAGTCTATGATTCCCGCTTTACTAATAATTTAAATGCTTCCTCAACTCGCAGGATTCTGATTCTGATAAACCTAACAACACAACTCTTGCTAAGGTATAGAAATGTATAGCACTGATATATATATATATATATATATTTATATATATATATATATATATATATATATATATATATATAGACATATATATTTATATATATATATATATATATATAAATATATATATATATATATCTGTATACATATATATATATATATATATATTTATATATATATCTGTATACATATATATATATATATATATATATATATATATATATATATATATCTGTATACATATATATATATATATATATATATATATATATATATATATATATACATTTACACATATATATCCATATTACTGTGTGAATAAGTCTACCATTATACTTTCTCAGATCTTCGCTATGTGGGTGGTCTCTCTGTATTTCTATTTCTGTGAAAGATAAGGGGAGTGTTTAAATGCATGGGTGGTCCTTTCTTGTTCTACGTCGGTGTTTACGTCGGAGTACGTCGAAGTGTGCGTGGGTGGGTCGGAACCGAATGTAGTGAGGTGGAGATGGGTCTCCTTATACTCCCTGGTTACATGTGGGCGGAATCCAATCCGATTAAATAAATACCTTGTTACAAATATAATATAATTAGTGAAATTGATTAGAACACTTTAAATCTTGATAGATACATACACAGATACATATATATATATATATATATATATATACATATATATATATATATACATACATATATATGTATATATATATATACACATATACATATATATATATATATATGTATATGTGTATATATAAATATATTTGTTATGTATTCAATTCTTTATTTATCCATTTTTCATATTTAATTGTATTTTCGTTTGTACTTTAACTAACTGTATTACCAAAGTGAGGTTTATACCACAATACATCGCCCTACCTTACCCCCATTATATACCTTATTTACACTACCACTACCATACAGACTCGACAAGCTATTGCTAAGATGAATCTTTCTCCTTCCTTAAACAACCAAGAATTAGGTTTGTACAGAGTTAAGTTATGGATTCGATTTTTAGGTTATATTTGAGATTGAAAGTAAGGATATGGGTTTATGTTTATGATTGGAATATGGGTTAAGATTATGGTGGATAGCTGGTGTGATAGATATGATGATTGGGTTTTTGGCTAGACTTATGTATAGAATTTTGTATGAAGTTGTATCTTTTGGAATTTGTAGTCTTTAGTTATCTATTATTTAATACATTAATTGTTTTTATATTATTTATCTTTAATCTAATCCACTCTTAAATCTACTCCTATATCTATTCATAAATCTATTCTTAAATCTACTACTAAATTTAATCATAAATTTATTACTTAATTTACTTCTAAATTTACTCCTATATCTACTCCAATATCTTGTCCTAAATCTACTCATAGATCTACTCAAATATCTACTCTTAAATCTACTCCAATATCTTGTCCTAAATCTACTCCAATATCTAGCCCTAAATCTACTCATAAATCTACTCATAAATCTAGTCATAAATCTAGTTCTAAATCAATTCATAAATCTACGCATAAATCTAGGCTTATGATATTAATTTGTAATCCTCATTCTGATCCAGCTTTCATTGTTATTAAACTTATGTTATGTAACCATGTCTAATAGATAAGACTAAATACACAATCCATACAATAACATAACTTTATAGAGTATCTCACTCCATTAAGATTGATCTTTGCCAAGTTAGATATATCTCACTCCATTAAGATTGATCTTACCCAAGTAGGATATATCTCACTCCATTAAGATTGATCTTACCTAAGTAGGATATATCTCACCCCATTAAGATATATCTCACCCAAGTAGGATATATCTCACCCCATTAAGATTGATCTTACCTAAGTAGGATATATCTCACCCCATTAAGATATATCTCACCCAAGTAGGATATATCTCACCCCATTAAGATTGATCTTACCCAAGTAGGATATATCTCAATCCATTAAGATTGATCTTAGCCAAGTAGGATATATCTCACTCCATTAAGATTGATCTTACCCAAGTAGGATACATCACACTCCATTAAGATTGATCTTACCCAAGTAGGATATATCTCACTCCATTAAGATTGATCTTAGCCAAGTAGGATATATCTCACTCCATTAAGATTGATCTTACCCAAGTAGGATATATCTCACTCCATTAAGATTGATCTTAGCCAAGTAGGATATATCTCACCCCATTAAGATTGATCTTACCCAAGTAGGATATATCTCACCCCATTAAGATTGATCTTAGCCAAGTAGGCTATATCTCACTCCATTAAGATTGATCTTACCCAAGTAGGATATATCTCACTCCATTAAGATTGATCTTACCCAAGTAGGATATATCTCACTCCATTAAGATTGATCTTACCCGAGTAGGATATACCTCACCCCATTAAGATTGATCTTTAAGTGGTATCGCTAACCCCACCATAACCCGCACCTCAGGGGAAGGCTCCGGTTTACAGGATGACCCTTCCTCGGCATCTCGGCCTCCCGTGGACAGCGACTGGGGAGATAGTACTTTGGCATCTGACGCAGTTCTATCTCAACATACCCGTCGTTCCCCGACACTCGGACAGAAACTCAAGGCACTCGAAGCTACTGTGCAGGTCGGTTCCATTTGGAGGTCTGCGGCCCGAGGTGGTGTTTATGTGGCATTTGGATTTGTGGTTTTTTAAAATGGTGGGTCTTTATGGTGGATCTATAATTTATGGTGGGTCTTCTATCCAATGATCCATCACCATTTAAACTTGAAACCTGAGTCGGGTCATTTGTATCTTTAGAACCTGTGTTGATTATTATTCAAATCTAGGTCTTTTTTGTGGGTCCGGAAGCTTGTTGGGTCTTTTCTGACTATAGAAACTGCAATGAGTTTTGTAATTATCTGTGTTTGGTGTTTCGTTGGTCTAGAAAGTGTTGGGTTTTTTGTGAAAATGTAAATCTTTGACATGTATTTTAATTATCTTTTTGTTATCTTCCAACATTTGAACTTGGAAAATGGACACAAATTATTATTATTACGCAAAGCTCTGATATATTTCTATCTGATATATTAATCATTAATCTTTATTAATCCCCGAACATTACACCGAACCTCTCACTTCAACTCACAACCCTAGCCTACGCTAACTCCTAAATTTCTACACCCCTAACCTATACACCTACACTACACCCACTCCTCGCTACCCTTGGTAACTCGGCGCAGATTTAATCACACCGCTACATTACGCCGCTATAACTCTAACACCAAAAGCCTACACTCCTACAGCCCGGAGATGATTGGGATGATACCGACGATGAATCGGAGTCTGACTCTAAAAATCAAGACAATCACAATTTGCATATATCGCTCAAGGTCGTATCCTAACCTTCGCTCTATAAATATAAATAATCGTTATTGATCTATAAATGCAGACACACTTCACCGCTGCTATAAATAGAAAAGAGTCGGTCAAATTAATTAGAAAATATACCATCCTATAAATAGAATACACCGGAAATGAAAACCGTTGCCAATTCTTCCATGTCTGATCAACAAAGAGCTCAAATGAGTACGTATAATACATTTTTTATTAATATTTTAATTTTATTAATTTTATGTTAAATTATAAAATCAATGTTTGACTTTTCAAGATTTATTTTCTACATTCTTCGTTTTAGAAATTACATTAATTGATCATTTGTTACCAGCGATTCGCGCGAATTCAACCCAACACCTATCTTGTCATCGTGTCAGGATCTAGCCTGACCCTAAACCCTAGTAGCGCCCCGTGCGTTCGGTCGGACCCGGATTTGCGTTTTTGAGTGTTCCGCGTAAACATGTGTACACATTATCGTCTATTTCAGTAGTCCGCGAAGGGTCGCCAGATGTCGCCTCTACGACATCTCCGCCTGCGCGTCCGTCACTGAAAACTGGTAATTTCACTGAAAACTGATTGCATTCGTGTCGTTCGTTTATGACACCTCGGCATCTTTACTTCACCTTTTTTGTTTTATTTACGACTTCCGCACAAAACACTTTGTATATTTCTTACCTAAATTTTCCTTTCGCACCGAAATGTTCACTTTTGATTTCCAGTTCGATTCGACTTTCGCAGATTTTTTCTAATCTTTCGGTGCCGTGTAGATTTCATTCTTCATTTCTATCATTTCCGTCTTCGTTTTCCACTAGGTTTTCATTGCGGTAACCCGTCATTGCGTAATGTTTATTCCGTCGTATCACATGGTTTTCATAAACAGAGTTAGTCTCCGAATTGGGAATGAGCTCCGGGGATGATTCGGAAGAAGATGGTCCGGGAGATTTGAAACAATCTCTAGAGCCGCCGAAATCGGATATGCCTTCGCTTTCAGAAACTATTAATAAGAAGTTTAATGGCAGTCGCACCGATAAGGTAAATGTTTGTAGTATTTTTATCGTGAATTAACTAAAGATGTTTTATGATTAATTTTGATAAAAATAAGTTAATATATAAATTGTTAAATAAATATTTAATTTTGTGATATTTTCGCCAATTCATGATAATTTTAAATTTCAATAAATACATAATTCATATTAACTTGAGATATATTAAAAGATAGAAAGTATACAATACTACGACGATAGGTGTTCAACGACGACGAGTGGGATTCTTCCAACGATGAGCAAACGGATATCGAGGAAGCCGTAGCCATTCAAAACACGAGTCTGTCGGAGCACGTAATCGCGGAGAGAGCGAAATACGAACCTTACGATTCCACGGTTTTCTACCATACGGTTCCAGTTAATCTATAAGTATTGTTACTCCGTAATCTAGTTACTTATCTATTCTTTGCACTTTTTAAGGACGTCATCGATGAAACTTTACTGCACGTAAATCCGGTAAGTCGGTCGTTATTTAAATTCGATTTTCTTGTTAGTTAGTATTTTTTCTGATTTCACGTAAAAGAAAACTGCGTAATACCAATAGAAATTCGCCGTAACAATCCATAGAATAAGTGATATGCTCAATATTACTCATTAATAGTTATCCAGATTTTTGATAATCATTTTAAAAAAAACCAAATAACAAATTAATGATCTGCAGTTTTCCTTTACAAAATTCTATTTATTTTTAAGTTACAGCAAAGTATCCTCGATCGAGTGGAAATGTTTACACCACCGCCAGGATATGTTCCGACTCAAGAGGTTTGAACTAATACTCGAAACGAAGGCCCCTCGAAACGTTACAATTTCAATTCTTTATCGTTTTTCTCGCGTTCCATTTACTCTCCGCAATTTTCGTCGGTCTTTTAACGTTCCGTTGCGCCGCCGTTACGTCTTGCGTCGTAAGCCCCGCGATCGCCACCCAGGTCATCGGCAAGGCCGCCGAGGTCACCGTCGCCGAGGTCACCAGCGACCAATGGGACAGCGAGTCCGAACAGATCTCCGACGTCGAACTTTCCAATTCGCTGCGCACCTCGACGTCGCCTCCTCCGCCAGAAGCCGCGGTCCCAGCGTCCTCCTCGAAGCCGCTCGACGTCGACGTCGTCGTCGCCTCTACGCCGGAGCGTCGCGTCTCCACCCCGCGACGAAGTCAAGCGACGACCTCCGAAGAGCCGTCGTTTTCGCAGGCCGTGACGTCGACGCCGCGATTGGACGGAATCGTCGGTCGCGTCGACGATGAAAACGACGACGACGAGTTCGACAGCGAAGATGAAATTAATAGCGACGAGGATAAGGTTTGCGTTTGAAATCCGACTCCGCGGACGTCGTCGAAACGCTTTTTACGAACTGAATCCCATTTCTTCGATTTCTCTTTTCATCGTAACTAATAACATTCTGTTAATAACCAACCAAAACGCTTGTTCTAGTTTTTACTAGTTTGTAAATACAATTTAATAAATAATTAATCATATAATGTTGTTATAATTTATTCATTGGATATTTTATTAGATTGGTGATATTGAAGAATTGGATGACACATTGGAAAACATAAGAGTAAGTGTTTATTATAAATATCATTGCTAATTTGATTATATATATACATAAGATCATATCAAAAAAGATATAGCAATTAATTAGATTTTCTCTAATCTATAGATACTCTTTTTACATCACATTATTATTGTATCATTTTTTTTTCTTTTACAAATATATATTCATTTATTTTTACTTAAATTTCATGTATTATTTTTTATTTCAAATACATAGCACACTGGAATTGAAAGTGAATTGAAGGTAGTTCGTGAGGCAGCAATTGTAAACAATATTTTATCCCACCTTTCGGTTGAGATCCCTATTAAGTCTAGAAATATCCCTATACTGCTTTGCGAAGAGATAATCAGCGGAAATTTAAGAAAGAAGAAAGAAGACGCAGACATCGCCTTAAAACATATCGCTAGTTCAGCCGAGAGTGGCGAGGAGCCAACTCCTAACAATGACGCAATAGGTTGCGACCATACTACCGATGTCACTCCCATACACCAATTGATCACCAATGGATTACAAACCGGACTTACCATACGTTACGACAGATCCAGCCAGGTGGCGCCACCTCCTTCGACGAGGGAGAGATACCTACCTGGTTACGGTGGCACAGTGGCCCCACCGCCACCACCACCACCACCGCCCCCACCGCCACCACCGCCACCACCGCCCCCACCACCCCCACCACCGCCACCACCACCACCGCCCTCTAGGGAGTGCGCGCGAATTCCGGCTTCGGTGCGAAACCGCCGCCATTCTTTTCCGATCAAGAGTCTACGACATTCGTTCATTTCGACGATGCCGCAGTTCGCCGCCGCCGTGGTGTGCTGCCCTCCGCGACACCCGCCACACGCTGCTGTCGCCTGCGACGACGTCAGCGACGACTTCAGCGACGCGTCTTCGCTCCACTCGAGTTTCGCGACCGATTTCAGCTGCTCGTCGTCGAGTCAGCATTCCTACGCGACCTCAACGGGTGTCAACGACGCGCTGATATCGACCTCTGCTTCTCCTGGCTCCTCCGCGACTCCCTTACTTCCGGGTGGTACCACGACCGGAAGTCCTAGCGGTGGGTGCGCGGGGCAACTCCGCCTGGATTGGGACGCCGTCGACGACGACGAATCGACTCTCGTGGAATACGACGCCGACAACTTGGGCTCCGGCGGATTCGCGGCGTCGCGAGCTTTTCTGGAGTCGCGCGAAAACGACTCGACGTTCGACGTAGACACCACGGCCGGGGATTCGCGGCGTTCGACGGACCACGACCTCGACGGCTCCGCTTACGTCCTCGGCGTTCTCGACGACTTTCGGTCGGTTGTCGACGCCTTCCAAGATATCCGATTGGACGAGGGCGCCGCGGAAAAGAAATTCCCGCCGGAAGTCGATTCGTTGTTCTCCACGGAAAACGATTGCGCGGAGGATGAAACTTTCGTTATTGACATCGTCGGCGTAAATACTGATTGCGATAATTTCGGAATTCCCGAAGCCTACAGTGGTTCCAGTTTCCAGATTCCGCGGTGCCGTGAAACCTCCTTCCTCGACGAAACATTGGATTGCACCCGACCTAGTGGATCGACCAACGAAAGCTTATCGGACTCTTTTGCGGACATTGAACAATACCCGCGGAATAGTATTTTCCTTAAAGAGAGTTTAATGTTCGGTAGAAAACCATTAGTAACTGCGACGTCAAACTTGGAAGGAGATACTAAGTCCTACCCAAAATGTACTTATTTGAAGGTGATTTTTATTGTTTTCTTTCTCTATATTTATTAACGATGTTTTCATTCGAATTATTTTTATATATCGTTTTATTTCGTATTTATTTTGTTGAGTATTTATCTACAAAATTGTTTATGTTTACTTTTTGTTACTTTTTGTTACTTTATATATTCGTAGAGTAACTATTTAGCACTTACTCTTTTCTACTATTAAATGAAACTTTTTCCAAACCAAAACTTATAGGAGAAAGAAAGTAATAAAGTTTCAAATGCGGGAGATTATTCTATTAATAAGGTAAATTTTCGAATTTTAGAACTAAGAAATTATTACGTTAACTAGATTATTAATTATTCATATATTTATATTAAATAACAATAAACACAGGATGATCACATGAGTACTGCTTATCCAATAACATCAAATATTACTTCGCCTCTTCTGAACTCTGCTAATGCGAATGGTGCATTTTCTCCCCATTCCAATAGTAAACACTCATCTCCTGCACTTTCATTGACATCTCTTCAACGAAATAAGTGAGTGTTGTATGAATATAACGTATTTTAATATACTTTATAAAAATATGCTGTATTTACGATAAAATAGTATTATTTGAAATTCATTTACTTTTAAATTTCTAAATTTTCATATTTTCAGTAAAATTTCGGCTTACGATAGCGATAGTGATTCTGAATTGGAAGAACTTGCAGGCAATATTTCTTACTCTGCCATTATTAATACCTCTCACCATCATTCGGTTTGTATACAATACAATACAGTACAATATACGTATTCAATTCTCTATTTATATTTATCTGACTTAATCTCGTAAGTAGAAGATGTTTTGGTATATGCTATTAATATCATTATTTTTCATAATTGTAATTAAATATAACAATTTATGTGATATTCTTACGTATAAACAGACGGATATTTTATAATTGTATTTAAATATTGTGAGACAAAAATTTTATAATTTATAAATAAATTAAATATTTAATTGAGCATTTTCAAAATTAAATATTTAATTATTTTATATAAAAATATATAAATTTTATGCATTAAATTAAATTTTCATCTGGGAAAACTAATATTAGAACAATACAATATGAGTAAAGATAATAAACCGCAAAAAAATCGCGTATCGCTATTTTCTGGTAGTAGTATTGATACGATTGACGTAAAGGTAATTCAATATAATATAACATCGTTGCATTATAATAGTTGGTTCAATATTACACAAACGTTGAATTAAACGCAACCTACAGGTGAATCAAAATGCAGAAAAAACCAAAAGTTCTTTGGAATCGAAGATAGCTTCCGAAGTAACCAAGTTAGTGGAATGAATGATTAGAGTTATGGATTTGTCTCACTTCGGAGACAAATCAAAACCGTTTCGTTATCGGTTGGCGTGTTGCGTTTAACGTTGTTCATTCGTTGAAACCGCGGCAGGGACCTGCGTTCGCACTTGCAACACGAAAACGACTCGTTTAACCTGAAGTCGAATCGCAAGGAGGACCTATCGAGGCCGCCTATCGTCGTCGACGGCAAAGTCCTCAACACCAAGTCGATTGACGCGCAGACCCTTGTAATACACCAGCAACTGAAGCCGCTGTCCCCGGACTCCGCCAACCAATCCGGCTCCCCGTTGCAGGTCGCCGAAGACTTCTGGAACTCGTCGGCGATCGCGCGCGCTTTCACCGCCGAGCCGGCGACTTCGCGCCGCGACTGGACGATTCGCTTGACCGCTCCGGACGACGTGCACAGCCTGAGGTCGGCCGAGGTGTCGCTCGAGTACTTCTCGTTCGTGATTCCGCCCGATGACAACAACTCGGCGGCGTCGAGTCCGGCTTCGAGGTGCGCTTCGTCGGTTTCGTACGCGATGAATTCGATTACGGCGCCGACTTCGGCGTCGCAGATGACGCTGAGTCCCGTCGACTTGCCGATTCACTACGCCGACGACCAGAAGGCGGCGAAGGAGGCCAAAAAGAAGAAAGTGAAACTGTCCACCGACGCGCCGGCGTTGCGATCGGGTTCGTCGGAGTTCATGCGCAGCATGCAGTTCATGCGCAAAACCGACGCAGACGATATGAAAGCGGCGCCGGCGGAACTCTGCGATTTGAACGATACGATCGCGATTAAGAAGTCGCCTGAAAAAAAGGATTTGTTGGAAAAAAAAGAAATTCGCGAAAAAAAAGTCGTCGCAAAAAAACATAATCTTTTACACGGACAACCTCGACGAACGGTTGTTGACAATGTAGAGAGGATGAAACCGAAGTATTTCGGTCAAACTACTTCTGCGGATAATCATAGACATAACGTCGATACAATTAATAGTACTTCTATTGGTTTATCCGAAGACATTAAAATATTTAATAAAATGATAACCAAAAAAAGACTAGATTCTTTGCATCCTTCGAAAAGTCCTCATCGGAAATATTGTAAAAATGTTGTATCGGTACCAAAAAATATATTAAAGGGCGACAATATTGTTCATTTAACATCTAATGATTCTATAGCCGAAGATTCGCAAATAATAATTAGACATAGAAAAAGACTAGATTCTTTGCATCCTTCAAAAAGTCCTCATCGGAGATATAGTAAAAAAAAAACAAACAATTTAAATAAGCCAATTAGTAAAAAGAAATCATCTGATTCTATTATAAATTCTGAAAATCAAGATACTATTGAATCGAATGAAAATATCGAACTTATTAATCTAATGAAATCAAGAAACCGGACAGATTCACTTCATCCTTTGCGGAGTCAACATCAAAGATATAAATACCAGGATAATAAAGAATTTGTTGAAAACAAACATAATAATGATAACAAAGTAGTAAAAAGAAATACAAAACTCAGATTCGACAAAAATCAATCAGATTACAACGATTCTATAAATTCTCCCGAAGAGGAAATATCTAATATTATTAATGAATTTATAGAGAAACAACAAAAAGTAAATAAAACAAATTCCACCAAATATAAATGGAGAAAGAAACCATGCATAGGAAATAAATGTACTAAAGCTAGAAATGCGTCGTTATCTCCTCAAAGAATTCAACAACCTTATGAACATAGCACTACCGCGTCTCGTAATAAATCGGCGGACACTAGAATGGTATACTCTCCCAAACCGCGTAAACGATTTATTTCAACGAATGAAACTTATGAGAGGATTCCAGAGCAGAGACGTTTGAATTATAGATCTAAAAAAAATCGCGTCCAATTCGACAGCAATATCTCCGTCGAAACTATCTCGGAGAGTGAGATGTCGAATGGTGAGTACGAAACGTTGCCAGCAGTCACTAAACATGCGTCAAAATATCCCACCGTAACCGACTTGGAGAATACCGACGTCGAAGATAGTAAACTGGTCGTCGAAAACAGGAAATCGACAATGGTCGTCGAGGGAGCAGCCGACGTAAACTATTTATCGTCGTTTCATTCGGTTTCGCCCGCCGTAGAAACTCAAGTACTCACTCCGCGAGTCCAACGAGAGTGCATGTTCGATTCCCCGGTCGAAATCGCCTACAAGTATTCCGTACCCTCTCTGGCGAAACACCTTTACTCGTACGCGGCGAAATCGAAAATCGACAGGGTTTCGAGTTTCGAACACGAATTGCATAACGGTAATTCCTCGACGCTCGGCGACAATCAATTTTATTATAAGCAACCGATTGTAGAGAACGCAGCCAATTTAACCGAATCCATGTACTGCGAACGAGCCAACTACAGCGAGCAAATTCTGCCGGACCCCGTTTCAAAACAATCCACCGTCTACGACGATGCAAATTCGAAAGAGTCGCTTTTATTGCCGTCCGGACGTCGGTGCAATCAGTCGGAGAATGTTTGCAAACCGTCGGTGGATAAGGCGCGTCGAGCCGACGACGAAAATGTCGAGTTTTACGGTTCCGCCGGTATTCTCGACGCAGAACTACCCAAAAAAGCCTCCAGGGTGTTCTGCGATAAAACGAAGAGCAATAACTCCGTTATTAACGAGTACGGCGATAACGGAATCAGTGGCGGCCGTTGCAGTTACGAGGACGCGGTGAATTCGATCGGCAAGAACTTGTCCTCGCGACTAACGCTCGTCGAAAACGAGGTGGTCGCGAAAACCGCCGGTTTGCTCTTCGAAGCGAAACCGCCCGACCTCCGTTCAAACCACTTTACGTCGCCGAATATGCCAACAGCGCCGCCGAAACCCTGCAAACGACATCGAAACGTCGCCACCGTCGCCGTTTCTTCGGTTTCGGATACGGAATCCACCGAGGAAGGCGATCCAATCGTAGAGTCGGCGAGGCCTAATCGATTGCGCGAAATGAAACCGATTCTCAAAAAGCAAACTTTCGACATACGTTTGTGTAACATCTGCCGCGAGCGATTGGTCAGGGAGACTAGAGATAATGCGTCGTCCAAGGGAAGCCGTCGTCGTTCCGGCAGAAGTCGTAGGAGACGGAGTCGTCGAATATCGGCATCCCGTAAACACGGATGCCGTTGCCGTGGTTACTCGACGAGTTCGCGCGATAAGACGCATCCTCGCCGTCGCCGTTGTTCCGCGAAATCTCCGCGACGAAGTCGTCGGACTTCGTCGAATCACTCGTCGAATCACTCGTCGACTGGCGGACGTAGGACGCATCGACAACGGAACGGCGAAACAATGCAAACTGTTCGTAAGTCGACGCAACAGTCGTCGGCGGCCGCTCTGGAGCACATCGTAAAGCTCGACATCGGCGACTTCGCCGAACGACTCGGCAGGACTATCCACGAGTTGCGATCCGCGACCAAATCGCGGAATGGCAACACGATTCCTTCCGCGGCCAGGACAAACGGCGAACCTTCGAACGCGCCGCGGACCGCCGATGCTTTCGCTTACTACGAGAGTTTCGACTGTCCGCTCGACCTGCCCGACTACTACGACTCCGAGGCGACTGTTGTCGGCGAATTCGTCTGTTCGCCTTTCGACGACTACAAGTTATCGTCGTTTAAAGAACTCGATTTCAACAATTCGAACAATTCTCTCGGACAGCAAAACATCCGCGAATCTCCATCTCATCGACACTCCGGCAAAGGAATAGATTCCATCAATTTCGGCTCAAACCGCGGCAACAATAAAACATACGACGTATCTACAACGATTGTAGAAGATTTCGCTCCTTCGGACTCGGAATATTCGCAGGATTCGGAAGAAAAGCGTACGGACGACGTTCGCGATAAGATTGTTTGGGAATCTAACTTTCGCTCCCGCGGAGTGGGAAACATTGCGAAGCCGACGTCAACGCCGGTCAGCGAGTATGCATTCAACGCGGCTTGGAGCGACGTTTCAACGGAAGAGTCCGGGTTGCAGACCTATTATCCGGAAGCCACCGAGTGGGACCTGCAGACGGCCAACATCCCCGTAAAGGATATCATGTTGCACCTGCCGAAGTCGTGCTCGAAGTCGTTTGAAGCCGATCTCGCGATTAGCGAATGTGTAATCGCGTCTCGCGACGTTGATAGAGTAGACGCGATGTTCAAGATGGAAATGTTATAGAAGACTTGTTTATTTTATACGGCTGTTAGTTGAATTAAAATTTTAATTCATTGTATTTATTGTTTTATTATTTATTTATCATAATCGTTGTGTTTTTTAGAAATAAGTTAATTAAGATATTAACTTTCCATTGTGCATTACTTTGTGATATTTTATTAATTATGGTATTATCTCTTAATTTGGATATATAAACATTTGTATCACTCTACCATTCATGTATGTAATCCATATTTCTCTAAATCTCTCTAAATATCTCTTCAAATATCTCTTCAAATATCTCTTCAACTATCTCTTCAAATATCTCTTCGACTATCTCTTCAACTATCTCTTCAAATATCTCTTCAAATATCTCTTCACCTATTGCACTCTATTAACTAGTTTGTCGACATATTGACATCCTTATCTTAATCTCTCTTTCTACCTATTTATATCCTTATCTTAATCTCTCTTTCTACATATTGATATCCATATCTTAATCTCTCTTTCTATATATTGATATCCATATATGTTTGTATCTATTAATTCGCCTCTCTCTTTCTCTCTCTACACCTCCAACTGATTTTACCTCTCAAATGATCTTTATCAATTTCTCAGCAATCGCTTCATAAGCACTTCTTTTGTTCTCGATGCGAAAGTTTCGACTGCCGACAAAGATGGCCTTTCTTATTCCTCGTCCGACGGCTCTATTCATGGCGACAGTCCACTGAAATACATCCTAGGTAGAGTTTCATCCGCAACATTATTTAATTGCCTAGTAGTACATTTAGTGTCATAATTCGATAACGTTGCTATAATTGATATTTCGATAAATAGCCGAGAAAAATGATACGTCGAGATTTCAAGTACAATTGCGTGAATTGCAAAGGAAACTCGACCGCGAAAGAACAATGCGTCTCACGTTGGAAACTCAGCAGAATATTCTAGAAAAGGATTCCTCGGATTTGAATAGGTTTTCGTGTTTGCTGAAAGAAAAATTTACTACGGAATAAATATTCAAATATGATAATGATATTATTGATATTAATATTTATTTACTTTTTATATGTAATTATAGAATTACAAAAAATATTCATTTCAAACATTAATGATTTTTTTAGATATTGATATTTTTATAAAATATATTAGTATTATATTTACATTTTATACATCAATTCCATTACAACACAGTATATAATAAATGTTATCTATTTTACTTTAATCTACTAATCATGATTTAAATGAAATTGATATCATCCAATTACATGCTTTCATATTATACGAATAGAAAATTAAAATCTGTCATGGATGCAAAATCAATTTTGGAAGGAGTAAAAATTGATTTGGAAAGTCAAATAAGATCTTTAACGTTAGTCTGTCTTATGATTTTGATTATTGATCCTGTTAATTCATTATAAATAAGTATCCTTAACTACCATTAATTCGGTATAAGGTATTCCAATAAGAGGGAGTCCGATGAAAAGGGCGGAGTTGAGGTTTGCCTCGAAAAGGCTAGAGAACAACTTTGTCAAAAAGATAAACAAATCACAACGTTTGAACATATCAAATTGATATCAAAATTCTCCATAAAAACTTGATATTCTTTTATATTTTAGTTACAAATTTACTTTTTAAACTTACTTCAACTTATCTAATAAATATTTAAGAAATCATAAGATATAATTGCAACATTTAGCTTATCCGGAGAAATACATTCGTTGAAAATGATAAACACCCAGCACATTATTGAAGTTGAGACTCTTTCTGTTGCTATTCGACATGTTAGCTTTACAAACAATTAGATAATCATTGAAATATGATATTTGAACAGGTTTCCTTATAACTCACATTGTCTGTTTGTATGCGAATAGGCTGAAAATGATAGAGATGACGCAGTTCGAGATTTATCTCACGAGAAGATGGCTCGAGGACTTCAACAAATGCATCTTCAGAAGATTGTAGATTTAAAAACACAAATTCGTCAAGATGGTAATTTATTTCCTACGCATTTCTTAAATCCATTAATGTTTTGTACTTTTAATATAAATTATGATTTGTATTACATAAATATTCTGTATCGACACTGACATTTTTATTATATATTTCAATATTTCCGTAATAAAATATCATAATAAAATATGTGGTCGCTCTCTAACTTAAATTTTCCCATAAACATTCCGAATAGACGACACAGACGACATAGGCGATGAAAATAAGATGGAAATGATGGAACACATGAATATAGCTGTAAACGGAATTATTGAGGTAACAACGAATAGTAAACAATGGAA
This sequence comes from Osedax frankpressi, assembly GCA_964035775.1. Lineage (NCBI taxonomy): Eukaryota > Metazoa > Annelida > Polychaeta > Sabellida > Siboglinidae > Osedax > Osedax frankpressi. Next base: position 35,200,307 of record OZ038313.1, read on the forward strand.
TAGTAAATATAAATGAAGAGTTGTTATTTTGTACAAAATTCATCTGAAAGTGTATCGAATAGCAGAATGTTCTAAAATTAGTTATTAATTCCGATTAAACTTACGATTAAGCTTACGATTTACTAACATCCTACAGAAGGTGTCCAATCAAAGCGCTCATAATAATCACAGCGAGTCGACGACGAAGTTACGAGATGAACGTGAACACCTCGTGGTAAGTCTTCGTATCTTATTCCGACTAAACTAAAGCTTTCTCTAGATAACCGACAAGATAACTCGTTGATTGCTTTGTGCGTAACTCGCGACTCCGTGTAAACGCACCGCCCACCTCAGAATGCCATAGAACGCGAGCGTCAACAGAACAACCACGAACGCTCGATGATGACTCTGGAAACTGAAGAGGGATTCAGAAAAATTGAAGAACTCAAAATGCAAATTGTTTGTTAACTAATTTCTGAGTTGTCTTTATAGAAATGTATTACTATATCTCTGTAACAACGTCCCGTAGACTTTAGCCAAAGATGCCTTGACTAATTCCAACGTAGAATATAACTTGCAAGTGAGTTCTTTAAAGCAAAATATCGATGGTTTACAATCCTCTCTGCGAACAGAAAAAACAACACGAGAAAAATATGAAATTGATGTTAGTTTTTTTAACTTAAATATTTAATAATACAACTTGGTCTAATTGTAATTGAAGTGACACATCGACACATCGAATTTTACAGATGAAATTAACAAATGACCTCTTACAAAGTGCCAGCCACGATCTTGAAAAATCTTTAAATTCTCATGCGGAAATGCAAAAGTTTAAAATTCATATATTATAAATATTATATAAAATTTAATATAAATACAATAAGAACATCTAAATTAAATCAGTCACTAATTAATATTTTCGTAAAAAGAAATAAACAAAATGAAATTGAAAGACTGAACATAGAAATTGAGAAGCAAGAACGTTTTTTAACTTTGAAAACCGAAACTATAAATGTTAACTACATATTTATTACGTAATTCATTAATTATTGTTATTTTTAATACTTGAATGAATTTATATACATTTGTTTACAGTCATTAAATTTACAATTGAAAGAAACCGAGACAAGATTGATTAAAATTGAAAATGAGGTTGTTGATATAATTATTTTAAAATTTTTATCAGGAATTATTGTTAATATTTTTATATAATTTAATCTTTTCTAATTCAATATAGTTGCAAATTTCATCTACTACATTGTTCGAAAGATCTTCTCTGATAACGAACTTGAAACAGGATATTGAGGCCAAGATATGTGCAGAAAAATTAAACTCAGATACGCTGCGTATTCAAAAAGTAAATCACCAATTACCATATACAATTATCAATTACAATTATCATATAATTATTGATGAAATCATTTTAATAATTAATATAATTTACCTTAAATGGCTACATAATGATTATTACAGGATGAGAATATCAGATTGAATGTTCGACTTGAAGCTAACTTAGAAAAGTCCGTACATTATCTCAAATATGCGATAATTAATTTTAATCATTTTTGTAAATATTTTTAAAGAGATATCTATAATTTATATCAACGATTTGGGTTATATTCTAAATAACTACATCTAATTTGAATTTAGATTAAATTCTGTCCAACACGACAACGTGAATTTGAAGGTAGCTATTGATACAATGCAAGCTAATTCAGCTAATTCAACTTCGAGTGCTGATGTAGAATCAATAATTCAACGACTACACAATGATCAAGATAAGGTTTTATTCAAGTTTTGTTTTTATTAATTAATAATCCATACAATTATTAAGTTATCCATACAATTATTAAGTTATCCATACAATTATTAAGTTATACATAGAATTTTTATAAACTTTAAATAAATACTTGACATTTATATAGTTATTTTTGTTATATATATCTTTTTTGTATATTATGTATTCGTATATATTAATCCATTTTTTTCTGATTTATTAATTATTAATAAAAGAGATTAATAATAAATCATTAATCAAAAAATATTTTTTAAATTACACAAAATTGAAATCAAAAAATATTATATTTATTTTTTTAAGTAAATATTCTATTTACTTTTCATATTTGTTTCCCTGTAACTATAATAAATTAGTAATTTTAATTATATTGTAATAATCCATTTACATATGTATTATAGTCGATACACACTTATATTATTTAATTAATATAAGTATTTATAATCTATTCAATGATATGATATGGAAGTATTGTGTAATTGTATAATATCTTAGTTATATTTTTGTATTTAATCACAAATCCATAATTTTAAATGTTTAAATGAACTCAATTATTTTATGATCAATTTTTAATTATTTAATTATATTTTAAATCTTGGTAGCGAGAGAAGTCGAGCGAACAGATTGTCAATGGGTTCAAGGAGCAGGTGCGCAGTCTTCGAGAGGAGGTGTCGCTCAAGCAAGGCGTCGAAAAGGAACAGAACATACAGAACCTGGATCTCGAGAAACGCGTCGCCCAATCGGAAGCTAGCCTTTCGGCCGAACGTCAGGTGATGAATACGATTTCGGATCGTCGTAACCAATGAAATAGCCGCCGGCGGTTCACATATAACTGTTCGGTGTCAGTCCTTTGAGTCTATCTTTATAAGTGAGATAGACGAAGATGATTACTTTTATATGATAAATTTGATGATGTATATTTAATGCTTATGAAGAAAAATACATTTATTTATCGAATTTTAAATTATAGAATCGCGATCAATTTCTATTGGATAAAAAGGAGTACAAGCAAACCATTAAGGAGTTGGAATCCAAACTTTCGTCGTATTATGAAAAAAGAGTTACCGAACAGGTTTTTAAACTCTAGTCCGTGAAAATATAATTTAAATTATTTTTATTTTTAATGTCACATTGAATTCATCTCTCTACGTCTCAATAAATACATCAAAAGATTCTGTAACTCCATTCAGACAGCTCTTGCAATTCAAAGAGAAAAGTACGAACGAATTGAAGATACTCGCAACCAAACAGTGCAGTCTTCAATTATCGAACAAACTAAAACGCAGGTAACTTTTCCAGATTTCTTTCTCATCCTAATCCAAATATAATTCACGATGTTTTATTGATGAATATTTATCCTTTTATGATTTAGCCAAGACAAATATTGAACCAAGTGAGTATAACTTCTTGTGCAGTGTCCATAAACTACCTTTGCATGTAATTCCATATTTTAATATCCTTTCGACTCATCTTCAAGCGTGATACAAGTTTTTCAAAAAGAGTGCTTTTCCACTACTTATTTGCATGTATTTCATTATATATCTTTTGATTCCACCTCACCTTTATCATTTACTCTCGCTCGCTATTTCGCCGTAGTTATTAAAGCGTTCGATTATTTAGAGCGATCATTTCGAGTCGCAGAAATTTCTGACGTTGGAAAAGGATCGCCTCAACAATCTGTACAACGCCGAGAAGTCGAAGAACGATAAACTGAAAATGGACAACGAGAATATCGACAGAGTAAGTAAAAACGGAAGGTGGAGACGTTGCTTTGCATTTTGTGTTATCGACATCGTCGTAGGTTACATAATCTTCGTTGTTGTTCCACTCAGTTGCGAGAAGAAAACCTGCGAATGCATAGCATGAACACCGAACTTAAATGTGAATTAAATGTAAGCATACACCGGATGCCTTTTTCTAGAAAACGTCAATAATATTAATTAAGTTAAATAACTAAATAAAATCTAACAATTTTCTTTTACAAATTTATATTATTTTATTTACTAATATATTATCTACATTAAAATGAATCTTCTTTACAACAAATTCAACATTTCTTGACTAATACATTTCAATGCCGTATCTATTAATTCAATATTTCTAACAATAGAATACATTTATACTATACATCTATTTTTAAATTTTCACACAAAATTACTACAAATTAATTTACTAAGGGTATAAGGACAAAAATATCAATTTAAAACTAACAACCTAATCCACTAACAAACATCACATTACTATACTTTCATATGTACTTATATACTTACAACGCTTAATGGGATTAACATCTTTTTCAATTTGAAGATGAACCTATAATATATTCATTAAACTTTTGTAGCGACAAAATACAATTCGTTCCTTAGCTGTAACAGATGCAGATGATACGAGAATTTTATGGGAAAATGAAGTCAAATCTAGAAACCAATGTAGTAAGAAAGTATGTTTTTAGAATAGTAAAGATTTTTTGTAAGTCATTTTTGTAAGTTACAAAGTAATTTTCAAGTAATATTTTGAAAAATATCATTTGGATGCAAATTTTCATTTTTAATTTCCTCTTATGATAGTATTAAAACCTATTGTCATATTCAATGTCCATTGTTCGTTATCGTTGCCCTGGTTAGGTTGCCGAACTGCAGCAATCTTGTACCAACGGTGAGGATAAGGTCGTCGAGGTTCGTATTCTCACCCACGCTTGTCGAGAAATAATGTTTAACTATTGTAATAACGTTTATTGTATCTGTACTCATCTACGCTCTTCTAGATCAAACGCAAATACAGGAGATTGATGGACGTTAAAAACGATGCAGAGCAGAAAATTAATGATTTCCAAGAAAAGTTTGAACCCATTAATTAAACTATTTATTTGAACTTTATAATTATCTTATGGTGATATTAATTATAGAAATTATCTTAAAGTGATATTAATTATAGAAATGCGTAGGTTATAGTAAAATTATATTAATGTATGTTAATTAATAATAATATGTTATCTAATATCATTCATTAATACAATGTATTACTTCGAAACTCATTCCAGTATTGCTATCCGTGATAAAGAAATTGTTCTTTTAAAAATACACCTAAAATCTTATAAGAAAAAACTCAAGGTTTTCAATAATTACATTTACATAATCATCGTTAATAATATTTCGCGTTAGAATTAATTTTGATAAAATTCCATGCATCACTTATTCGCATTAAATACGTTTGATCGCGTCGTTTAATGTCGTTACGTCAAATTATCATCGTCGAAGCATGTCACCCTCACGTCGACAGGAAACGGCGTCGCCCGTCAATCAAGATTCGCTCCACGGCCACGAAATGATTGCGCCGTCGGCCGCCGCCGTTGCCCACCAGGTGGCTCCGGGTGCCCCGACCCACCTCCACTCGCACAATAACAATCAGTTCGCCGGGCAACACCGGCAAATCAACAACAACGCCAACGCGCTCTCCTACCACCAGATGGCGTTGCCGCAGGATTCCCTAGATAGTTTATTCGTTAGTCGACCTCCGACCTCCTCCGTCCGTTTCGCTCGACTCTCCTCGCGTTCGTTTCGCGTTCGTAAATGTATCGGCCCGTTGACCGTTGACCCCGCTCGACCGTTGTAGCAAACTGCGCTCGACCTCGAGGTCGTAGAGTTGTTTCCGGTTTGCGGAACCCGACGTCGGCGTCGTTTGCATGATACGTAGGCCAGCGCCGTAGCGAATGAAACCTGGCGATAGACGAGCCTGCGAGTGTCCGCGAACCCGAGAGGTACTAATCTAATTCCTATCGCAGTCGATGAAAGAAAATAACAGCATCGACCAAGAAACTCTGATGAAAACCGTGAGAATGCAGTTCAACGAACAGTTATCTCAGGTCAGTTAATCGGTACCCCGTCATTCCCGTCATCTATCCATTCACGTTATCTATTTAACTCTTCTATCTATCAATACGTATCATCTATGCATCCCTTCTATCCCAGTTAACTATTTATCCCTATTATATAATCATCTCCGCTATCCGTGTGATCTCTCCGACACCGTGCTGGCCTCCTCACCTTACCTCGACCTCGACCCCGCAGGTCAACAAATTCCTTTCGGAGCAGGCTCAGGCCCGCGAAGATCTCGATAGAATTCGCGAGCAACGCGAAAACGAAACCAGACTCAACGTGGACAACATGCGAAAGGCTTTCGAGGTCTCACGCGAAACACCGCAAATTAGACCTTTAGTAAAGCTTTAGCGCAGACGACCTCTAGTAAAGCTCTAGTGCAGATGACCTCTAACCTCGTGCATATCCAATACAACTTGGTCATAGTAAATTAAATATCGGTACGAAATAGAACTATATAAATATATTATTATAAATTACACGTAATAATATTCATTGACTGGATTGTATATATTATTATTGAAATAATAATCCTTTCGCGTGAGAAAATATGCATGAGAGATATGCATACAATATATTCCTTTTCTAATGTCCAATCAATTTGTTTCGAGAGTTCTTATTTCGACGTATTTGCAGACTCAAGTTCAGACTTTACAGAGTCGGCTGCGCGACGTCCAACTACACATGGAGAGTAAAGACATGCAGTACTTGAGGTCGCAACAGTCTGCTTTTTCCCATTTCAACCTGTCCACTTCGGTTCCTCCTCAACAGGCGGCGCCTCCGTCGATGCTGGGCGTCTACGCTAGTCAAGTCCGCAAAAATGACTGGCTCGACAGGTAATTCGTATATTTAGGTATTCGTAGTTAAATTACGACTTATTAAGAATATATATACTAAGAAATGCGAGATTAATTGTTTTTGTAATGCATCATTTAATTCTATGATTAAGTTCATTAAATTAATTATATAATTAAGTTATTTAATAATATTCAAATTCAGTAAATTTCAAATTTTACAAAATATACAAATATTCATTAAAAAAAATTGTTTGAAAATGTTCATTATATTTTTTTATGTAAATTATAAAGTTTAACTTTGATTTGCTAAATTATATAAATTTTAAAATTATTATTAATTTATATGAAATATTACAAAAAATATGCTACACAAAGGGATTATAATATAATAAAAGAAATATAATATATTAAAGGAAACATAATATATTTATTATCTCATTATATAATTACTGTATAACAAATTTTACCTAATTAATAATAATAATCTTATTATTTATAGTTAAAAATTATATAATCAAATAACTTATTTTAAATAAATATTAATTGACCTAATTGAATTCAATGAATTTTAATACAAATAAAAGATAATTACTATTAAATATATCAGTTTTTAAACATTTTTTAATAGATAAAAAATAATACAACTTATATAAGATATATAACAGTTTAAATAAGTATCATTTAAAATAAATTAAATGTTATTATTTAGAGAATTATAAATATATTTATAAAATTCAATTCCACCAAATTGACATTATCTGAAGTAATCTCTATTTTTTAAATTTTAATTTCAATTTATAATTTAGATTTTGATTTATTTTCAGACATTAAAAAAAACTCTAATCCAAATGTATTATTTAGGCCTTGAATTTATTTAAATATATAATGAATATCATTCAAAAATTTTAATATGAAATATTTATACTATATTTGTTAATGAATTGAATTTCAAATGAGTCAAATATTTAGTATTTGTTACTAAGATATTTAATATTCAACACCTCAAGGTCAAATGTTAATATCGGCCCTCCGGTGACCTTGGATGTTTCGCTCCAACGTGAATTGGACAAATCAATCGAGAAACATCTCACAAAAGGTTCAATTTTAGTTCAATTTAGTCGATTTTACTACTAAATAAATTAATATATACACACATACACATACAATAGAGATATTTATATATATATACATGTATATATACATATATATATATATATATATATATATCTATATATATATATCTATATATAAATGTATATATATATATACATATATATATAATACACACAATTACTAAGTCTACCTACTAAGTAAACCATATATCAAATATTCATAATTTTGTAATTGATGAGTCTAAATGTTTTCATTTTTCAGATTTACTCGCAAAGAAAGATAATAGACAGGTTTACTCATCGCTGTACAAAAACTCTGAGTACATCGATGGCTTGAAGAGGGATTATACGGCATAGACCACATAGTAGACCTATAATGAAAGAAATACAACTCCATTTAACTAAAATTATTTTGATAGTATTATATTTTACCAAACAAATTTTATTACGAAATATTCGATTCGATAATTTTATTTTAAAGAATATATTTACAAAATCATATTTTATGCATTCTGTACATTTTAAATTTCAATTTATATTTCCTTTGCATATTCCATATGGTATTTATAGTGCCATTTATTAATAGTTAATAGTAAATTTATTTATGATGTGATAATATATTAAATATAGAGGTATACATTTTATAGTACAACAAAATTAAATAAGATTATTATATTTTTATTAATAGTATTATATTTGAGTATTTATATTTTAATAATTACAAGCGAACAGCCCTTTGATCCCTCAACAATTTATATTGTATTCATTTATATTCTTATTTTACTAAGTGATTTATATCTTTCTATAGAAATAAATATATTATAATTAATCTTACATTTCTCTCAAATGGTGGAAACATAATAAGAAAATTTGTATTTCATAGTTGTTAAATGGTGTTATCATGTGACTTATGTTAATATCCTATCATTTATATGTCAATTGCGTGTTAATATCCATTGGTTCGTATTCATTCTTTTATCGTTAGGATTTTTTCGTTGATTTATTGGGATATCAATATTTTTAAATAAATAAATTATTTACTGCTTATTTCGGTAATCGTCAAAAATAATAAAAATGGTCATTTCTAATTAGAGTTATCTTATAATAATATATTATATTTATTAATTATGATTTCAATATTTTTTCAATAAAAATGCATTACATTCACTATTATATAAAATTGGTGCCTGTGATGGATAGAGTGTTAGGAAGATAAATATATACATATCGTTATGCATATAGAAACATCTAATATATGCAGTATAGTTAGGTTAATAGGTAAGTGGATAAGTGGATAAGTGGTTGGATAATCAGATTGTATTATTGAATGTGATCAAATAAGCTATAGCTCGGCATATAATATATTATTATTAATTTATGATAATTCCAATACAAAAAACCATCTCCAATCTAATGAACAGTTTCTAAAATGTACCTATATAAATTTGTTTTTAATAATAAAATAATTTTTGATTTAATTCCCAATAAATCACCGACAAAATTATAATGAAATCAAACATTGCCATATGCATCTTATGATATTGAGATATAAGACATTTGATATTAACATGTTACCGTATGATATTAACTTCTGACATGTTATTCAATCAAGGTATTCAAAACACTAACAAAATCATTCAAAAAGAGAAATCCGTAATATTATTAAATGTATACTATACATTGTGTAGCATAATTCTATATATATAATTATAGTGTGAATATTGACTTGTTATTACATTATATTGATATATTGTTTTAATTACTTATTTAATGTAAGTTATTTTAAGAGTAAATATTTCTTATTGAATAATCTTATTATATTTTTTTCCTATTACACGATAAAAAAAATCGATTTTTTTTTATAAATTCACAATAAAATATAAATAATAATTTTAGTTCAAAAAAAGTATCGAATTATTCTATTATCGCTCTATTATGACAAATAGAATAAAATAAATTTCAATTAACAAAATAAACCATGAACATTCAATATTAATAATAGCATATTGTTCACATTATACATTCCTCTCCACATATTTAACTATTTATTAAACCTTGGCTATTTGTATGCAGTATTATATCATCATATTTAATATTTAATATACTAAATTGTATATTTATTCTTCACTATACGTTTTCAGCTTTTTGCAATTTATTATACACGTACCCTAATATTATTATATGCATATCTTACTTTTATTTAAAACCTTTTACATTAAAATGATACCTACATATATTTAATTTAACTACGTCTTAATCTAAAACACAGTAAATGATTAGAGTCATTCAGTTAATTGTTAAAACAACATTATCTTTTGTACCACATACATTATATATATATATATATATATATATATATGACGTTAGTATATATATGTTAGTTAGGCATATTATAGAAATATACATATATATATATATATATATGTATAAATTATGTGAATTGGGACACATTATAGCCAATATATTTGCAATACACCTGTTTACAGGATATCCACTTTCTATTCAATACTTTCCTGGAACTATTGTTTAAGATTTCTTTTGTTATTGATCGAACTCCGTATCAACAGTTTTTATATTCTGGAATGCTTTATTAGTGTGTCGCATTTCACATATGTAGGAGATACCTTATAATTTACTATACACAAATGTTTAATTTATTATTTAACAACTAACTATTAATCATTTCCTAAGTCTTATACCTAAAGATGAAGTGTAACGCGTTGTCATGACAATAAATGCATTTACTTAAGGATTATATGGATAATAAAATGATCTATATAAATAAAGGTATTTAAAATATAATTAATTAATAAAATTACTTATTAGTATTATACTCACTATATATATATATATATATATATATATATGTATATATATATATATATTGCAGTATGTACGTAGTAAAACCTATCATACTCGTCATATCACATCCGTAGTAAAAAATAGACCTGTATAGTTTCAATATATGTATTCCCTGTATAGTTTCAATATATCAATATATTGATGTCATCAATAATTGTTTAAAATTATTAATCACTGGTAGAAATTCTCAATTGGAAATTGTAATGCATGTAAACATTAAATTAAATGAATGTAAACGTATTAAAATGTACATTTTATAAAATATATATATATATACATTATTTATATATATATATATATATACATTATTTATAAAATGTACATTCTAATACGTTTACATTCATTTAATTTAATATGTATGTATATATATATATATATATATATATATATATATATTTATATATGCCGACGTGATAGTGATATTTTAGTTAGGTATATTATAATATAAAGTGATTTTGTATGTATAACTATACAATCATTTATAATACATGATAGAACGCCGTTATAGTATATAGTATACATCGTATACAAAGAATTTCTCCTGTGATTTAAATATGTGTTCTAATCTTACTTTTCTTAATAAATAGATCTCTGCATAAAAAATAATTTACCCTTCATTCATATATCAACTATCCTTTTATTTTCTTATTTCACTACGTATGAAATTCTAAAGAATTTCTATTTGACCCGTGGGCCATTGATACATTGTTTTGATCTGTTCAAACTTCTTGATATACAACTCTAAAGTAATGCGATTATATTCTAGTATTCGAGAAAACATTTATAATTTTACACTCAACTATATAGTTATATAACTAGTTATTGCAATTCACACATTACATGTTAATACAGTATATGTGCGTTTAAGTTTCTTAACGTTGACATTCATATTAGAAATGCACATATCGTCCAAAAGTAAGTTATATTATAATTTAATGATTTCCTATTAATTATTACAAACTATTTATTATTTATTACTAGAGCATTACATTTGTAGATCATTAAACATTAGATATATATATTATCCGTTTAACTATAATATAATATAATATATTATAATATATATATATATATATTGCGAGACTGTACGTACTTTTCATATATATAGATATACTTTTCATACATATGATATATTTTATTATTAAATATCCTCCTACATATATGAAGACTTTATGACACGCGGTTTATGTCTTACATTATATGATTATCTGTTAAATTGTATGTTATCTGTCAAAGGCATACGTTGCTAACAATACAAAAAGGCTTTCAATATTTATTTTATAAAAATTAAAAAGACTTTAATCGGTGATAATCATTAAAATTAATCCACGTAGATTACAAAATATCGGCGAATTAAACAGGAAGTCAGTTTTATGAGACTGCAATGACTATAGCCATTACATATATCGCGTGATGTAATATCGTGTCACGTATATATTGTTCAATTGTAGACGAGGGTGTAGCTAACATGGTATAAAGAGGTGAACACATCAGACGATGCCACCGAGAAGCATCCTTAAGATAATATTTGACTGGCATGAAGTCATGCCGTATAAAAATATATCACATTTGATACGAAATTCTTCTTCCGCCCAGCTATTCGGTAGAAAAATAATTTCGCTGAATTCTTTCGTTTTATTTGAAGATTTTTCAAAAAGTGTGACTCATAACGCTACTGTTATATAACACGCCGACATTTTCAGCGCGTATTTCTTTGAACATATGGGCATCTATAAATCCAATGGATTTACTTTAAAAAAAGTTATATATATATATATATATATAATAGAACCTCGGGTTTATTACGTACCCTATACATAGTAAGATTCACGTGTAAACAATATACATTGCTGGACTAGATTAGTTATCTCGCATATTATTTGATACGTTAGTCGATGGTAATGTTGATGCAAATATTTTACTTAATGAATACATATGTTATACATTATAGGCACGTATAGTTAAACATTTCTGTTTTTCGTATTGTCTACAAGTAAATGTTCTATCTTATCTAGTCGGCACCTTTACATCGCCGGGAAAATATTTGAATAGATACGGGGATGTATGGGATGTACGTATAGGTCTTATAAATATCCACTATAAATATATTCAGTATATTATAGATTTAACATTAAATCGCGATCTGTGATTATCCCTCAACCTAAAATCAACCCGATTTCGAATAGTAATTAATTTGAATATTATTATCCAACTAACGCATTCAATTATATATTAACAACAACGTATAAATCGGCGTGTATTATGTCGCGGCCGTGAGATACGGTACCTTCGATCAGCTGGAGTTATCCACTACGGTCACCGAGTACGTGTGCCGACATTTTCTGAGCCTGCGCGCGTGTTTACACCACACGACGCACGCCACGAATCCGCGCGCCACGATTCCCGCCAACGCTCTGCTACAGGTCACCGCCAATAACGGCTGCAGTGCGTAGCTAGCGTTGTAGCAGTGTATGGCGATGGCGTGTCGGTAGTGTAAACGCCGGCTGCCCGGATATCGAATGTCGGTGATGCCAAGTCTGTAGGCGGATATGGCAGCGAAACCTATGTCGCGACCACATCTACATGCGACATATGCTACTGCGAATACCACAGCGTGCCATCCACCTATTAGGGAGTGAGGAATGTGAGGAGAGGTGGGGTGAGGTGATGTGAGGTGATGTGAGGTGATGTGAGGTGACGTGAGATGATGTGAGGTGATGTGAGGTGATGTGAGATGAGGTAATGTGAGGTGATGTGAGGTGATGTGAGGTGATGTGAGGTGATGTGAGGTAATGTGAGGTAATGTGAGGTGATGTGAGGTGATGTGAGGTGATGTGAGGTGATGTGAGATGATGTGAGGTAATGTGAGGTGAGGTGAGGTGAGGTGATGTGAGGTGATGTGAGGTGATGTGAGGTGATGTGAGGTGATGTGAGGTGATGTGAGGTGATGTGAGGTGATGTGAGGTGATGTGAGGTGATGTGAGGTGATGTGAGGTGATGTGAGGTGATGTGAGGTGATGTGAGATAATGTGAGGTGATGTGAGGTGAGGTGATGTGAGGTGAGGTGAGGTGATGTGAGGTGAGGTGAGGTGAGGTGAGGTAATGTGAGGTGATGTGAGGTGATGTGAGGTGATGTGAGGTGATGTGAGGTGATGTGAGGTGATGTGAGGTGATGTGAGGTGATGTGAGGTAATGTGAGGTAATGTGAGGTGATGTGAGGTGATGTGAGGTGATGTGAGGTGATGTGAGATGATGTGAGGTAATGTGAGGTGATGTGATGTGAGGTGATGTGAGGTGATGTGAGGTGATGTGAGATGATGTGAGATGATGTGAGGTAATGTGAGGTAATGTGAGGTGATGTGATGTGAGGTGATGTGAGGTGATGTGAGGTGATGTGAGGTGATGTGAGGTGATGTGAGGTGATGTGAGGTGATGTGAGGTGATGTGAGGTGATGTGAGGTGATGTGAGGTGATGTGAGATGATGTGAGGTAATGTGAGGTGATGTGATGTGAGGTGATGTGAGGTGATGTGATGTGATGTGAGATGATGTGAGATGATGTGAGATGATGTGAGGTAATGTGAGGTAATGTGAGGTGATGTGATGTGAGGTGATGTGAGGTGATGTGAGGTGATGTGAGGTGATGTGAGGTGATGTGAGGTGAGGTGACGTGGGGTGATGTGATGTGAGGTGATGTGAGATGATGTGAGATGATGTGAGCTGATGTAACGTGTTGTGTGGTGAGGTGAGGTGTTGTGTGGTGAGGTAAGGTGATGTGAGGTGATGTGAGGTGAGGTGATGTGAGGTGATGTGAGATGAGGTGAGCTGATGTAACGTGTTGTGTGGTGAGGTGAGGTGTTGTGTGGTGAGGTGAGGTGATGTGAGGTGATGTGAGGTGATGTGAGATGAGGTGAGCTGATGTAACGTGTTGTGTGGTGAGGTGAGGTGTTGTGTGGTGAGGTGAGGTGATGTGAGGTGATGTGAGGTGATGTGAGGTGATGTGAGATGAGGTGAGCTGATGTAACGTGTTGTGTGGTGAGGTGAGGTGTTGTGAGGTGATGTGAGATGATGTGAGGTAATGTGAGGTGATGTGAGATGATGTGAGATGATGTGAGGTAATGTGAGGTAATGTGAGGTGATGTGATGTGAGGTGATGTGAGGTGATGTGAGGTGATGTGAGATGATGTGAGATGATGTGAGGTAATGTGAGGTAATGTGAGGTGATGTGATGTGAGGTGATGTGATGTGAGGTGATGTGAGGTGATGTGAGGTGATGTGAGGTGATGTGAGGTGATGTGAGGTGAGGTGACGTGAGGTGATGTGATGTGAGGTGATGTGAGGTGATGTGAGATGATGTGAGCTGATGTAACGTGTTGTGTGGTGAGGTGAGGTGTTGTGTGGTGAGGTGAGGTGATGTGAGGTGATGTGAGGTGATGTGAGATGAGGTGAGCTGATGTAACGTGTTGTGTGGTGAGGTGAGGTGTTGTGTGGTGTTGTGTGGTGAGGTGAGGTGATGTGAGGTGATGTGACGTGTTGTAACGTGTTGTAACGTGTTGTAACGTGTTGTGAGGTGATGTGATGTGAGGTGATGTGAGGTGATGTGAGGTGATGTGAGGTGATGTGAGGTGATGTGAGGTTAGGTGACGTGAGGTGATGTGATGTGAGGTGATGTGAGGTGATGTGAGATGATGTGAGCTGATGTAACGTGTTGTGTGGTGAGGTGAGGTGTTGTGTGGTGATGTGAGGTGATGTGAGGTGAGGTGACGTGAGGTGATGTGATGTGAGGTGATGTGAGGTGATGTGAGATGATGTGAGCTGATGTAACGTGTTGTGTGGTGAGGTGAGGTGTTGTGTGGTGATGTGAGGTGATGTGAGGTGATGTGAGGTGATGTGAGGTGATGTGAGGTGATGTGAGGTGACGTGAAGTGAGGTGAGGTGATGTAAGGTGAGGTGATGTGAGGTGATGCGAGGTGAGGTGAGGTGAGATGAGGTGAGGTGATGTGAGGTGATGTGAGGTGATGTGAGGTGATGTGAGGTGAGCTGATGTAACGTGTTGTGTGGTGAGGTGAATATAACCTATTGGTAGACTAATTCGAGTGTAAATTCTGCGGGCGACCATTAATCCTGCAGTGATTAGAATTATTGTATAAGGCAGAAATGCATTGACCATTACATCGGTCAATTCCAGGGTGTCCAGGGACTTGTGGAACTGATTCATAGGTCTACAGCGTAGTCTCCTTTTCATCTATGGTGTTGTAGAATCAAATTCACTTGACAGTTTAGAATACTTTTCAATTTAACACCTTAAATCACTAATAGGATAAGAAATTTCAATTTGTTGTCTAAAAATAAATTTACGATATTAATAATATCAGTATTGCAGTTATTAAAGTCTATGCTTTGAATATAGTTTAATACTTCTACGTCTTTTTAATACTGCTAATGTATGTAATGATATTCATATAAGATATAAGTGATACAATATATTATATATAACCCGGGAATGTTAAATCTAATGATCACTTTATTGTTATTACAATGTAACAAATATGTACATGAATTTTAATTTTTTCATATATAATTTATTTTCATAATTTTTATAGCTCAGGTAAGTAGAAAATATTACCCATGTTATAGATAAACTCTAAACATATATTTTTACATTTATGTAATATATTGTTATTATAAAAATAGTATTTGTTGAATAATAAGATTCTCCCGACTGGAAAATTTCCCAGTTTTAGTTTAAATATATTTTTTAAAAAATCAATATGACGAATATATTGCTTATAGGAAAGTATTGTTTAACTTTGAGCTTTTATAATGGTTGCAACCATGCCGTAAGAATGTATATATACACACTATCGAGCTTACATTGTTAATAATATCCTATTGTTATGTCATGGTACCATCGAGTGTAGTATAACACAAATAGAAAACGACATAAACTATGATATATATAAATATATTATTCACAATGTCTAATTTGCATTCCTAACTTCCAGGCATACGTAGACTAGATAGTATACTATGATTACACCATAAAGAGAGGTTGAGAGTTTCTTCGCATTTAGTGTAAGATATGTATCGGTGACGAATTGTTCTTTTAATCATCGAAGTGTAACCACAAATCCACAATACATTTGTGTTACGCCCATAATGCTTACATAATAAACCAACAATGCGCCGATAATACGCTAACAATACGCCCATAATCACACAATAAGTTCACTGTTATAACGGACTGTGGTCCTGGGTTATATAAGCGCGGTTCATAATAATCTACTAATTAGTAACGTTATCTCCGAACGGAAACATTCTTTATACATTATCGTAGGCGCGTGTAATCCGTTATTCCGTGCACTATGACCTTTGCAACCCCGGTTACAAAGGTCATAGTGTAGTCTACATATGTAGCTCGTACCACCAGGTATAGCGGTACGACGGCACTTTTCAGACACCATATGTCAACTAATCTAGGCCGCGTGTCACTGACCATGTAACGGGAGTTCACGTATCGTATTCTAAATGCCAAATAGTATGCTTATATAACATGCCGCCGCTGTAATGCCATGTTTTATGTAAGCGGTACCCGACATCTGTTGTATGTCTTATGCAACGCGTTAATTCCATATGTCAGATTTTCTATGTTGGCTATTATATGTCAAACGCTATACGCCCAATGGTAATTGGCAGTGCAGTATGGAGTATGCGCGACGTATGAAACACAGGTGAGTCGCGTGTCACGTGTCGGCTGTCACTAACTAGGAACACCCCGGAAGTCAGCGACATATTCACGAAGACGACCAGGGCCAACAGGAGGAGCACTGTGCACACGATCTTCGCGCGCACCAGGCTGCAGGGAGACCTGCCTCCCACGCACGACCTAGGCGATCCGTTTCGTAGTTCGTGCCTGGATCTGTCGACGGCGGAGTCGCCAGCCGTCGGGAGTAGTCGGCGTGCGTTCGAACATAACGGAGCGTTTCCGGGGTCGGCGTGCGTCGAACGTACCGAGGAATTGCCTCCCGTGTCTATCGGCCACGTGGTCAGATAGCAGATGTAGCGGTCGACTAGCAAAGATACCAGGAACCTGAATTGAGGTCGGGAAATCAAATCATACCTCATTACAGTTATATATATAGATAAATATTGTATTGTATTCAGATTAGGAGACTAATTCAGGTAATATATAGAAGCATAAACTTATCGAGTTTATCTCAAATTTGCACTCCTAATAATCTGGTAAGTGTGACTTATCTTGCATATTAATAATTTATACTAATTTCAAGATTTACATTATTCTTAAGTGAAATATATATTATTGATCTAAATTGATTTCAGCTCAAAAGAATATATTATTACATATTAATTACAATTTATATTTTATTGAATACATATTATATAATCTTTTACGGTTACATTTTTATCATCGTCGAATATTAATTTTTTCAGGACAACAAAACACCATATCATTATTGAGTATTAAAACAATTGAATCAAGAATATATCCTTGAATAACACCATAATCAACATAATCAACATTTGAAATGGTAACATTAAATTCAACATAATGGGTTTTACTTTTAGCTAATCAGTCAATTAATAGTAATAATCTCTCTAAATTCTTAAAACGTATCTGTTAAATAATACGTTTGCTAGAATATCATGGAATCAAATCAAAAGCTTTACTGAGATCAACAAATATTACAGCGCAGTTCTTGGAACCTAGCAATTAAAATATAATATTAATTAACATATCTATTGTATTATTTATAGTATTAATTAAAATATCTATTGTATTATTTATAGTATTAATTAACATATATATTGTATTATTTATAGTATTAAGTAACATATCTATTGTATTATTTATAGTATTAATTAACATATATATTGTATTATTTATAGTATTAATTAAAATATCTATTGTATTATTTATAGTATTAATTAACATATCTATTGTATTATTTATAGTATTAATTAAAATATATATTGTATTATTTATAGTATTAATTAACATTATTATTAACATTATTAACATTATTATTAACGTAATTAGCATATTTATAGTATTTATAGTATTAATATCTATTGTATTATTTATTGTATTATTTAACATATCTATTGTATCTAATGTTTTGAATTTTGTTTTATAACTATATTGAGAGTCATTAATATTATTCAATACTAATATACTTATTTAATACAAAAAGATAAAAATATATATGTAAATAATTGTTATAAATTTTTGAAAACTGAGATATTAATCTATACTTATATAGTCTGATTATTATGATAAACTTTGATTTTTAAAATAGTGTTAATCCTTGATCTCACTGAACAACTAGGAAAATCCTATTTCTAGATGATTATTAACAAGATAAATTAAGAGAATCGTAATCCAAGAATATAAGAAATTGATAAGATACATCGAAATATTCATATTTTGAAACTTTTTATGCAAATATCTTTTAAAATTTCTATATCTGGAAATTATACAGAATCATAGAATTTGAATTTCTACTATTAATTGGAAGATTCATTAATTAATTATCTAGAAATGAATTATTTGACAAGTCTTCAATAATTTCAGCAAATATGTTACCAAATTAGTTCATATTGTTATGCATATTACTAACTATAATTAATATTATAACTAACATCTTTTCATGTACATTATTTGATTTTCATGGAATTAGGATATTTTGGAGTATTATAGAATTCAACATAGACTAATAATACGTATCAGAATATTATTATATTTTATATTAATGTGTTTACTATTTCTATTATTAATACATTTTTTATAATTATTGTTTTTTTCTTATAAAATATGTTAATGATGTTAATTATCCAATGAGTTTTCTTTATATATTTTGGTATATCTAGTTTCAAGACGATATTAATCAATACAGTTTCATAGAGTGGTTTTAAATTGTTTACATAGACATATTAATAATATTTGATTTAATGAATGTTAAGTCAGTATTTAATAAACAGTTTTATATTTTGATAAATAATATTTACTCTAATGTTATGTTTAAAATGATTGATTTTATTTATTAGAGATTTTTGCATGAAGATTATTTATTTCCATTGTGATACATGCAGGAAGATGACCAATAAAACTACAATTTAAAATACCTTAAAATTAATGAATCATGAAAATTTATAATTTGAATCATTTGAATCATATATGTTTGGAAATTATTTAATGTATTGATGGTATAGCATGGAAATGATATATTAAAATAGAAATTCATATTTTCAGGAACACTATTATATGGAATATTATATGGAATATATATTTTAAATGGTTTAGAATATATCCATAAGAAATAGCAATTATATAACATATGTCTTTTATCTCTTATATATCTTTCTAAAAAATAACCTTTCAAAGTTATCAGTTTAAAATTTGCAATAATAGATTTCGTAATAATAGCTTATAGATAAATAAGAACAATTTAAAACACTTAATATGTTTTTATCGATTAATATTAAAACTAACAAAAAACCTATTTTAAATATTCATAATACACGTGTATCTACTATTAAATAACTTAATATATAGATGGAAATCATACATAGGAAAATATTAATTTAAATTATATATAGATTAGTTTAGATGGCTAATTTAATCAGACTGTAATTTAATTCTGATTATTTGATCAGATATATATATATATATATATTTATTAATATTTAACATCGAGTTATATTTAATATTGTTTCATTTTAATTAGTTGTAATTGTGTCATAGACTATAAATGTAATTGTGTCTATGACACAATTAAACTAATTAAAATGAAACAATATTAAATTACGAGATAGCCTTATATAGTTGTCAGTGCAAATATCCCATTCACCGAGATATTTCATGTATATATATATATATATATATATATAAATATATATAAATATATATATATATATATATATATTTATATATTTATATATATATATATATATAGCTATTATTAGATAAGCTAATCCGTCATTTACATTTTTATCACATCTCATCGCGTTATAATTAATTAATTTCTATATTTCCTTTTTACAATGCAACTGAAAATGATATATTAACATATAAACAAATATCCATATTACTAATACAAAATTAACGACTTTTACAT
>OZ038313.1:35223561-35226061 GCA_964035775.1 Osedax frankpressi
AATTATATTCGTAAATATTTTGAATTTCAAATACATTTTATTATAATATTACGTAACTTGTATAATATTATTTATTATAATATTACGTAACATTGCATTTCTTCATCATCATAATCATCATAATCCAATAAACCATTATGTAACTATTATACAATATTATATAATTATTTCAAGTACAAAATAATCATAATATATTTATAATGCAAATAAAATATATTTTCACTTATTTCACTTATAATAAATAATACTAAATTGACTCGTAAAGTTTATTTCTTATTTAGTTCATATTTTATAATCGTCCGTGGAAATTGCATACGAGATTATAATCTTGAAATTGAACGATGGTCAGCATATCGTTATGCATATGTTACTCTAATCTGGCTACTCCGGGAGCGTATGCTCTCCGGTCATCCGATAACTCCGCCACGCCATTGTACATCGGCCCACTAACCACGTAGACAGGAATGCGCTGGATCCCCGTACGAAGGAGCTGAGCTGGCAAACTCCGCCCCTATTGAACACCTCCACGTCGAACACTCGCAGCCAGTGCAGGAACAACCAGCCGAGGTACAGGCTATTGGAACAAGCGCATCCCACCACGTGTACCTATAGGACCAACGTGTGTCAGGTTAGTGGAGGAAGGGTGTTTAGATTATTATCAAGTAATTGGTATACATATATATATATATATATATATATATATATATATATATATATATACACCAAGTACTAGATAATTATCTTAACAAAACACAATATATTTTTTGGAAATAAACTTTATATTATGACAAAATGATACATTTTCATTTTGATTACTATAATCATATTGACAATACAAATATTAGAGCTGATGACTTTACAAATTATTTTACTACTATGATAAATAACTTACGAATAAAATTATTAATAAATTGTAAAAACTAAATATAACTGATCCATTTACAAACGACAAAGCACTAATTAATACTATACTACTAACTGATACTATATTATCTACTATTTACTATATTATCTACTAATTACTATATTATCTACTGATTACTATAGTATCTACTAATTACTATATTATCTACTACTTACTATATTATCTACTAATTACTATATTATCTACTATTACTTAATTTAGAATACTGATATAAAATCTCAAATCACCACTAAGAATAGATCCTTTATCGATAAACATAAAAATATTATAAAAATATAAACTATTAAGTTTCAACTTGATAAGACATCTTCTGAACTCAAATTTACCGACAACAAATTGCTTATGTATTTTCAAATATGTAACCACGGACCTAAACACAGATTTAACGCTGACCATGACTTAACCCCGACTTAAAAAATTGAATATCAATAATAATATTTTATAGAACAACCGACCAATATCTCAGTCACATGCATAACAAAAATACCTGGGAAAATACAATTAATATCACTATTTACTTACAAATAACTTACTCGATAATTATCATCCGAAAGCCGTCAACAACTCAGTATCGAAACATCACTTTTACATGTATTCAATGACCTACTAATTTATAATGATAAAAAATACCTACTCAACAAATACTACTAGATTTATCTTCTGCTTTCGATATAATTGACGGTGATATTCTAATCAACCGACTGAAACTATTACATATTATTGATAGCGCATAACTTCTACTAAATGACTACATACATAACAGAACATTCGAGCTTTTTAATACAAATGTTATATCATTATCTAACACTATGAATTTCAAAGTGGCGCAAGGATCTTAGATCATTATTATGTAATATATATATTCTTCCGGCAGTAAATATTTATAAGAATTACGCTCATAACACATCTTTTATATTCAAGTGCGATTTTAATTAACGCTTCTGTCACTAATTATCCACAAAATAATTGATTTCCCACCTACTTATTTAAATATATTATAATAATTATAATATATTGATATCACCATAGAACTAGACTAACTACTTAGGACCGGTAATTATTGATGACCTTACTGTGAATAAACACATAATTGAAATAACACAATAGGTGACTTTTCAACTTATAAACTTATGTAAAATACGGAAATCTCTGATACATTATACGAATCTACTGCTAGTTAATGTATTCGTATTTAATAGAATTGACTGTCCAGTGGACAGTGTCCACTATTACTGTCTAACTACAGGAAAACACTTATTAAACTTGACAAAATTATAAAATCAGAAACAAAACTAAATTTTAAAACTTTTTATAATAAGACGAATTTCAATGACGATTAATGAATATCACTTATGAGAAGATTAATTAGAACTTATCTCTTATCTACATGACTTACTTAATTTTAAAACCAATAACTTATCCTTGCATACTGATGACGAAAAGTAATTAATTAGTTAATTAGTTATTAATAATGTAACTATATAACTTGAAAAGGAAATCACAAACAATTAATATCGTTCATTTTTCTGTTTGGTTCAGTTGCCATATAACTCAATTCTACACAAAATATGCTTA
>OZ038313.1:35231061-35433518 GCA_964035775.1 Osedax frankpressi
TCAATTCTAAATATTTTAATTTATATCATATTCTTATTACTATTGTTATCGTGTTCTGTTTTATTTGATAGTACAATTTGATATATACAATTTGATATATACATGATACATTATACATATATCTATATATTCTTTTATGCCTGATAAATATAATTTTAATGTATTTGGATATAATTATTATGTCTTTGAGATATAATTGTTATGTCAGTTAAATTTATGTGTTATGTATTTAAGATATAATTGTTTTATCTGTTAGATAATATTGTTTTATCAGGTAGATCTAATTATATTATCATGTAGTGATAATATCTAACAATTATATCTTAAGAATGTTAACGTATGTTAGATGTAATTGCTATGTGAGTTAGATGTAATTAAACTACTTACAAACCGAGTACGACTGTTTACGGAGTGCATTGTCCTTTAGGTAAGCGGCGCACATGACACTGTTCCCTATGATGCCGATGACGACTATAGCGGGTGGACTATACAATCGCATGAAGGTCGCCAATTCTTGTAGCTATTGAGTAATCGAGGGTCAGAGGTCACCGGGGCAATAGCTTAGTGCAAACGCGCTAATGACGACTAATCGCATAGCCGGTGTTAATAATAGACTCCCGGATAGTGGTTTAGGTGTGTACACCTTACATAGCGTACGATACCGTATTAAGTAACGCGATACCGGGGTCGAAATACGGACGCGCGAATTCGCCGAACTATACGTAGTCGTCAACGATTGGTCAAGGGTCAACAAGTCAATTATAACGTGCAGACGCATTACGGTGTGGCTGGCTCGCAATACGTTAATTATCCACTGGTCAAATGCGCATATAGAGGGAGGTGCATTCGAGCAAACGGTCACTTCTAGATGTATGCGACATTCAGAAATCATTGTACGTTATTTGGTTTAAGAAGGAAGTTCGAGGAACAATCAGAAAATCACCCTATATTAAAGTATACACGTTATCTTTATTTATATCTCCGTGTTACGTCATTCTATAACCAGATTGGCTCAACAGTTATATAGAAGTTACGCAATGCGTTTGTTAGAATTTAAATAGATCATGAAATATGTATATTTATTTGCATGCGTTATTCATGATCAAATCATTTCAAAATGATCTCTTATAAACATCCATTTACAGTATTACTAATAAAATACAGTTATGTAAGTATTGTAAATAGATCAATGTAACAATACTTGAAAAATAATAATTTGAAAAAAAAAAATTGTAATGCAAATAATGAAATATCCGAAATATTGTTTGCTGATTTTATTTTTAAATGTGTATTCAAAATGTTTTATAAATGATTATAATTGTGAGTCGTACATAGAGATTATATTTTATTTTAATTCAGGTAAACTTTACAAATGTGCCTAGTTTAGTAAGGTAAATATATATATATATATATATATATATATAAATATATATATATATATATATACATATATATGGAGTCAGTAATATTATCGTTAAGACAAAGTCTATATAAATATCATTATTATTCTGATCAAAAAGTGTCTCAATAATAATCAATCGGTAGTAAATAACTGTGCTACCAATAACTGTCAATGTGTACTTACATAATTATAGAGTTTATGTACCCCTCTAGTAAATGGTGATGAGGATGCTGTTATATCTAGTTTAGATGTAATACAGGAAACTGTTACATGCGTAATAATAAGGAAATATGAATACGTTAATATTATGTTTGGATGGAGATCTAATCACTATCTATCTCAAAATTATGTTTCCTTATTTTTTTGTACGATATTGTATTATCTTCTGAAAGAAAAATTGATTATATAAAAATATACTCGTAACATCTCAAATGTTATAGATAAACTCAAATTAGAATGATATAATTAGCAACTATTAATTACTAATAAATCGTTTAATATATTCAATGATATCAAAATGGAACCAGTTGTAACGTTAGTTTATCTTGAGAATGAGTTGTCAGATGAGAGATGAGTATTCGTTGAGCCTACGATACTACGAGTGAGATAATGAGATGGTAAGACTAGTGAGATGGTGAGATGGTGAGACTAGTGAGATGGTGAGACTAGTGAGATGGTGAGGTGGTGAGACTAGTGAGATGGTGAGATAAGTGAGATTGTGAGACTAGTGAGATGGTGAGACTAGTGAGATGGTGAGATAAGTGAGATTGTGAGACTAGTGAGATGGTGAGACTAGTGAGATGGTGAGACTAGTGAGATGGTAAGACTAGTGAGATGGTGAGACTAGTGAGATGGTGAGATGGTGAGACTAGTGAGATGGTGAGATAAGTGAGATTGTGAGACTAGTGAGATGGTGAGACTAGTGAGATGGTGAGATAAGTGAGATTGTGAGACTAGTGAGATGGTGAGACTAGTGAGATGGTGAGATAATGAGATGGTAAGACTAGTGAGATGGTGAGACTAGTGAGATGGTGAGATGGTGAGACTAGTGAGATGGTGAGATAAGTCAGATTGTGAGACTAGTGAGATGGTGAGACTAGTGAGATGGTGAGATAAGTGAGATTGTGAGACTAGTGAGATGGTGATACTAGTGAGATGGTAAGACTAGTGAGATGGTAAGACTAGTGAGATGGTGAGACTAGTGAGACTAGTGAGATGGTGAGACTAGTGAGATGGTGAGACTAGTGAGATGGTGAGACTAGTGAGATGGTAAGACTAGTGAGATGGTGAGACTAGTGAGATGGTGAGACTAGTGAGATGGTAAGACTAGTGAGATGGTAAGACTAGTGAGATGGTAAGACTAGTGAGATGGTGAGACTAGTGAGATGGTGAGACTAGTGAGATGGTGAGACTAGTGAGATGGTGAGACTAGTGAGATGGTAAGACTAGTGAGATGGTAAGACTAGTGAGATGGTAAGACTAGTGAGATGGTGAGACTAGTGAGATGGTGAGACTAGTGAGATGGTAAGACTAGTGAGATGGTAAGACTAGTGAGATGGTGAGACTATTGAGATGGTGAGACTAGTGAGATGGTGAGACTAGTGAGATGGTGAGACTAGTGAGATGGTAAGACTAGTGAGATGGTAAGACTAGTGAGATGGTAAGACTAGTGAGATGGTGAGACTAGTGAGATAGTGAGACTAGTGAGATGGTAAGACTAGTGAGATGGTGAGATAAGTGAGATTGTGAGACTAGTGAGATGGTGAGACTAGTGAGATGGTGAGATAAGTGAGATTGTGAGACTAGTGAGATGGTGAGACTAGTGAGATGGTGAGACTAGTGAGATGGTGAGACTAATGAGATGATGAGACTAGTGAGATGGTGAGACTAGTGAGATGGTGAGACTAATGAGATGGTGAGATAATGAGATAGTGAGACTAGTGAGATGGTGAGACTAGTGAGATAGTGAGATTAGTGAGATGGTGAGACTAGTGAGATGGTGAGACTAGTGAGATGGTAAGACTAGTGAGATGGTGAGACTAGTGAAATGGTGAGACTAGTGAGATGGTGAGACTAGTGAGATGGTGAGACTAGTGAGATGGTAAGACTAGTGAGATGGTAAGACTAGTGAGATGGTGAGACTAGTAAGATGGTGAGACTAGTGAGATGGTGAGACTAGTGAGATGGTGAGACTAGTGAGATGGTAAGACTAGTGAGATGGTAAGACTAGTGAGATGGTGAGACTAGTGAGATGGTGAGACTAGTGAGATGGTGAGACTAGTGAGATGGTAAGACTAGTGAGATGGTGAGATAAGTGAGATTGTGAGACTAGTGAGATGGTGAGACTAGTGAGATGGTGAGATAAGTGAGATTGTGAGACTAGTGAGATGGTGAGACTAGTGAGATGGTGAGACTAGTGAGATGGTGAGACTAATGAGATGGTGAGACTAGTGAGATGGTGAGACTAGTGAGATGGTGAGACTAATGAGATGGTAAGACTAGTGAAATGGTGAGACTAGTGAGATGGTGAGATAAATGAGATGGTGAGACTAGTGAGATGGTGAGACTAGTGAGATGGTAAGATAATGAGATGGTGAGACTAGTGAGATGGTATAACTAGTGAGATGGTGAGATAATGAGATAGTGAGACTAGTGAGATGGTGAGACTAGTGAGATAGTGAGATTAGTGAGATGGTGAGACTAGTGAGATGGTGAGACTAGTGAGATGGTAAGACTAGTGAGATGGTGAGACTAGTGAGATGGTGAGACTAGTGAGATGGTGAGACTAGTGAGATGGTGAGACTAGTGAGATGGTAAGACTAGTGAGATGGTGAGATAAGTGAGATTGTGAGACTAGTGAGATGGTGAGACTAGTGAGATAGTGAGATAAGTGAGATTGTGAGACTAGTGAGATGGTGAGACTAGTGAGATGGTGAGACTAGTGAGATGGTGAGACTAATGAGATGGTGAGACTAGTGAGATGGTGAGACTAGTGAGATGGTGAGACTAATGAGATGGTAAGACTAGTGAGATGGTGAGACTAGTGAGATGGTGAGACTAGTGAGATGGTGAGACTAGTGAGATGGTGAGACTAGTGAGATGGTAAGACTAGTGAGATGGTAAGACTAGTGAGATGGTAAGACTAGTGAGATGGTAAGACTAGTGAGATGGTGAGACTAGTGAGATGGTGAGACTAGTGAGATGGTGAGACTAGTGAGATGGTGAGACTAGTGAGATGGTAAGACTAGTGAGATGGTAAGACTAGTGAGATGGTGAGACTAGTGAGATGGTGAGACTAGTGAGATGGTAAGACTAGTGAGATGGTGAGACTAGTGAGATGGTGAGACTAATGAGATGGTGAGACTAGTGAGATGGTGAGACTAGTGAGATGGTGAGACTAGTGAGATGGTAAGACTAGTGAGATGGTAAGACTAGTGAGATGGTGAGACTAGTGAGATGGTGAGACTAGTGAGATGGTGAGACTAGTGAGATGGTAAGACTAGTGAGATGGTGAGATAAGTGAGATTGTGAGACTATTGAGATGGTGAGACTAGTGAGATGGTGAGATAAGTGAGATTGTGAGACTAGTGAGATGGTGAGACTAGTGAGATGGTGAGACTAGTGAGATGGTGAGACTAATGAGATGGTGAGACTAGTGAGATGGTGAGACTAGTGAGATGGTGAGACTAATGAGATGGTAAGACTAGTGAAATGGTGAGACTAGTGAGATGGTGAGATAAGTGAGATGGTGAGACTAGTGAGATGGTGAGACTAGTGAGATGGTAAGATAATGAGATGGTGAGACTAGTGAGATGGTATAACTAGTGAGATGGTGAGATAATGAGATGGTGAGACTAGTGAGATGGTGAGACTAGTGAGATAGTGAGATTAGTGAGATGGTGAGACTAGTGAGATGGTGAGACTAGTGAGATGGTAATACTAGTGAGATGGTGAGACTAGTGAGATGGTGAGACTAGTGAGATGGTGAGACTAGTGAGATGGTGAGACTAGTGAGATGGTAAGACTAGTGAG
Source organism: Osedax frankpressi (assembly GCA_964035775.1). Classification (NCBI taxonomy): domain Eukaryota; kingdom Metazoa; phylum Annelida; class Polychaeta; order Sabellida; family Siboglinidae; genus Osedax; species Osedax frankpressi. The sequence continues at coordinate 35,236,496 of OZ038313.1, forward strand.
ATGGTGAGATAAGTGAGATTGTGAGACTAGTGAGATGGTGAGACTAGTGAGATGGTGAGATAAGTGAGATTGTGAGACTAGTGAGATGGTGAGATTAGTGAGATGGTGAGACTAGTGAGATGGTGAGACTAGTGAGATGGTAAGACTAGTGAGATGGTGAGATAAGTGAGATTGTGAGACTAGTGAGATGGTGAGACTAGTGAGATGGTGAGATAAGTGAGATTGTGAGACTAGTGAGATGGTGAGACTAGTGAGATGGTGAGACTAGTGAGATGGTGAGACTAATGAGATGGTGAGACTAGTGAGATGGTGAGACTAGTGAGATGGTGATACTAATGAGATGGTAAGACTAGTGAAATGGTGAGACTAGTGAGATGGTGAGATAAGTGAGATTGTGAGACTAGTGAGATGGTGAGACTAGTGAGATGGTGAGATAAGTGAGATTGTGAGACTAGTGAGATGGTGAGACTAGTGAGATGGTGAGACTAGTGAGATGGTGAGACTAATGAGATGGTGAGACTAGTGAGATGGTGAGACTAGTGAGATGGTGAGACTAATGAGATGGTGAGATAATGAGATAGTGAGACTAGTGAGATGGTGAGACTAGTGAGATAGTGAGATTAGTGAGATGGTGAGACTAGTGAGATGGTGAGACTAGTGAGATGGTAAGACTAGTGAGATGGTGAGACTAGTGAAATGGTGAGACTAGTGAGATGGTGAGACTAGTGAGATGGTGAGACTAGTGAGATGGTAAGACTAGTGAGATGGTGAGATAAGTGAGATTGTGAGACTAGTGAGATGGTGAGACTAGTGAGATAGTGAGATAAGTGAGATTGTGAGACTAGTGAGATGGTGAGACTAGTGAGATGGTGAGACTAGTGAGATGGTGAGACTAATGAGATGGTGAGACTAGTGAGATGGTGAGACTAGTGAGATGGTGAGACTAATGAGATGGTAAGACTAGTGAGATGGTGAGACTAGTGAGATGGTGAGACTAGTGAGATTGTGAGACTAGTGAGATGGTGAGACTAGTGAGATGGTAAGACTAGTGAGATGGTAAGACTAGTGAGATGGTAAGACTAGTGAGATGGTAAGACTAGTGAGATGGTGAGACTAGTGAGATGGTGAGACTAGTGAGATGGTGAGACTAGTGAGATGGTGAGACTAGTGAGATGGTAAGACTAGTGAGATGGTAAGACTAGTGAGATGGTGAGACTAGTGAGATGGTGAGACTAGTGAGATGGTAAGACTAGTGAGATGGTGAGACTAGTGAGATGGTGAGACTAGTGAGATGGTGAGACTAGTGAGATGGTGAGACTAGTGAGATGGTGAGACTAGTGAGATGGTAAGACTAGTGAGATGGTAAGACTAGTGATATGGTGAGACTAGTGAGATGGTGAGACTAGTGAGATGGTGAGACTAGTGAGATGGTAAGACTAGTGAGATGGTGAGATAAGTGAGATTGTGAGACTAGTGAGATGGTGAGACTAGTGAGATGGTGAGATAAGTGAGATTGTGAGACTAGTGAGATGGTGAGACTAGTGAGATGGTGAGACTAGTGAGATGGTGAGACTAATGAGATGGTGAGACTAGTGAGATGGTGAGACTAGTGAGATGGTGAGACTAATGAGATGGTAAGACTAGTGAAATGGTGAGACTAGTGAGATGGTGAGATAAGTGAGATGGTGAGACTAGTGAGATGGTGAGACTAGTGAGATGGTAAGATAATGAGATGGTGAGACTAGTGAGATGGTATAACTAGTGAGATGGTGAGATAATGAGATGGTGAGACTAGTGAGATGGTGAGACTAGTGAGATAGTAAGATTAGTGAGATGGTGAGACTAGTGAGATGGTGAGACTAGTGAGATGGTAATACTAGTGAGATGGTGAGACTAGTGAGATGGTGAGACTAGTGAGATGGTGAGACTAGTGAGATGGTGAGACTAGTGAGATGGTAAGACTAGTGAGATGGTGAGATAAGTGAGATTGTGAGACTAGTGAGATGGTGAGACTAGTGAGATGGTGAGATAAGTGAGATTGTGAGACTAGTGAGATGGTGAGATTAGTGAGATGGTGAGACTAGTGAGATGGTGAGACTAGTGAGATGGTAAGACTAGTGAGATGGTGAGATAAGTGAGATTGTGAGACTAGTGAGATGGTGAGACTAGTGAGATGGTGAGATAAGTGAGATTGTGAGACTAGTGAGATGGTGAGACTAGTGAGATGGTGAGACTAGTGAGATGGTGAGACTAATGAGATGGTGAGACTAGTGAGATGGTGAGACTAGTGAGATGGTGAGACTAATGAGATGGTAAGACTAGTGAAATGGTGAGACTAGTGAGATGGTGAGATAAATGAGATGGTGAGACTAGTGAGATGGTAAGACTAATGAGAAGGTAAGACTAGTGAGATGGTGATACTAGTGAGATGGTGAGACTAGTGAGATGGTAAGACTAGTGAGATGGTAAGACTAATGAGATGGTAAGACTAATGAGATGGTAAGACTAGTGAGATGGTAAGACTAATGAGAAGGTAAGACTAGTGAGATGGTGATACTAGTGAGATGGTGAGACTAGTGAGATGGTAAGACTAGTGAGATGGTAAGACTAGTGAGATGGTAAGACTAGTGAGATGGTAAGACTAGTGAGATGGTAAGACTAGTGAGATGGTGAGACTAGTGAGATGGTGAGACTAGTGAGATGGTAAGACTAGTGAGATGATGAGACTAGTGAGATGGTAAGACTAGTGAGATGGTGAGACTAGTGAGATGGTAAGACTAATGAGATGGTGAGACTATTGAGATGGTGAGACTAGTGAGATGGTAAGACTAGTGAGATGGTGAGACTAGTGAGATGGTGAGACTAGTGAGATGGTGAGACTAGTGAGATGGTGAGACTAGTGAGATGGTGAGACTAGTGAGATGGTGAGACTAGTGAGATAGTGAGACTAGTGAGATGGTGAGACTAGTGAGATGGTAAGACTAGTGAGATGGTGAGACTAGTGAGATGGTGAGACTAATGAGATGGTAAGACTAGTGAGATGGTGAGATAATGAGATGGTGAGACTAATGAGATGGTGAGACTAGTGAGATGGTGAGACTAATGAGATGGTAAGACTAGTGAGATGGTAAGACTAGTGAGATGGTAAGACTAGTGAGATGGTAAGACTAGTGAGATGGTAAGACTAGTGAGATGGTAAGACTAGTGAGATGGTAAGACTAGTGAGATGGTGATACTAGTGAGATGGTGAGACTAGTGAGATGGTGAGACTAATGAGATGGTAAGACTAGTGAGATGGTGAGATAATGAGATGGTGAGACTAATGAGATGGTGAGACTAGTGAGATGGCAAGACTAGTGAGATGGTGAGACTAGTGAGATGGTGAGACTAGTGAGGTGGTGAGATAAGTGAAATGGTAAGACTAATGAGATGGTAAGACTAATGAGATGGTAAGACTAGTGAGATGGTGAGACTAGTGAGATGGTTAGACTAGTGAGATGGTGAGACTAGTGAGATGGTAAGACTAGTGAGATGGTGAGACTAGTGAGATGGTGAGATAATGAGATGGTGAGACTTATGAGAGTATTACAGAATACGTATTATACCGTAAATCGATTATACATAGTGCTCGCCCTTCATATCAATCTACTTTTCAGATCATCTAATCCTCCTCAAGATGTAAGTCACATAATAATATGAATTCTATATAATATCTGCTATAATATTCTATATAACTGTAATTATTATAACGCATGCCAATTTGCTATATTCTACTATATTAATATAGTACTACCATAGGTTACTTAGATATAGTTACCTACAGTACTAATATAGTACTACTGAAGGTAACTTATTTATATGTCCTTATATATCATTATTATAGATTACTCTAACTTATCTTAATTACGAAAAAAAAACAAAATATAACTAAAGAGGCTTATTTTTATTGTAGAATTATTTTTTAAATTCCCAACAGAATTTAAGAAGAATTTACAGTTCACATTACAGAAAAATCTCGACTAAAGTCTTTTTAACTATAGTACTATACGCAAGACTCTAAACACTATATACACCAATATATATGCTAACCAACATAGATGTACCAACGAGTCAGTTAAATATTATGATACAAATAATCTTAAGTAGTAACAATATCCTTTTCAAATACGATATACTGACTATAGTCAGTTATAACTACTCAACTATTTGGAATAAACTCCTGTGAAACTATAACTCATTTAAAATAGATTACTTAAATGATTACTTAAATGATTACTTAAATGATTACTTAAATGATTACCTCAAATGATTACCTCAATATTAAATAGCCCTCAACATTAAATAGCCCTCAACATTAAATAGCCCTCAACATAAAATAGCCCTCAATATTAAATAGCCCTCAACATTAAATAGACCTCAACATTAAATAGCCCTCAACATTAAATATCCCTCAACATTAAATAGACCTCAACATTAAATAGCCCTCAACATTAAATAGACCTCAACATTAAATATCCCTCAACATTAAATAGACCTCAACATTAAATAGCCCTCAACATTAAATAGCCCTCAACATTAAATAGCCCTCAACATTAAATAGCCCTCAATATTAAATAGCCCTCAACATTAAATATCCCTCAACATTAAATAGCCCTTAACATTAAATAGACCTCAACATTAAATAGCCCTCAACATTAAATAGCCCTCAACATTAAATAGACCTCAACATTAACTAGCCCTTGACATTAAAGAACCCTCAACATTAAATAGCCCTCAACATTAAATAGACCTTAACATTAAATAGCCCTCAACATTAAATATCCCTCAACATTAAATAGCCCTTGACATTAAATAGACCTCAACATTAAATAGCCCTCAACATTAAATATCCCTCAACATTAAATAGCCCTTAACATTAAATAGACCTCAACATTAAATAGCCCTCAACATTAAATAGCCCTCAACATTAAATAGACCTCAACATTAACTAGCCCTTGACATTAAAGAACCCTCAACATTAAATAGCCCTCAACATTAAATAGCCCTCAACATTAAATAGCTCTTGACATTAAATTGCCCTTGACATTAAATTGCCCTCAACATTAAATAGCCCTTAATATTAAATATCCCTCAACATTAAATAGCCCTCAACATTAATTAGTTCTTGACATTAAATAGCCCTCAACATTAAATAGCCCTTGACATTAAATAGCCCTTGACATTAAATAGCCCTCAACATTAAATATCCCTCAACATTAAATAGCCCTTAACATTAAATAGACCTCAACATAAAATAGCCCTCAACATTAAATAGCCCTCAACATTAAATAGCCCTTGACATTAAATAGCCCTTGACATTAAATAGCCCTCAACATTAAATAGCCCTCAACATTAAATATCCCTTGACATTAAATATACCTCATCATTAAATAGCCATCATCATTAAATAGCCCTTAACATTAAATAGCCCTTGACATTAAATAGCCCTCAACATTAAATAGCCCTCAACATTAAATAGCCCTTGACATTAAATAGCCCTTGACATTAAATAGCCCTCAACATTAAATAGCCCTTAACATTAAATAGCCCTTGACATTAAATATACCTCATCATTAAATAGCCCTCATCATTAAATAGCCCTCATCATTAAATAGCCCTTGACATTAAATAGTCCTTGACATTAAATAGCCCTCAACATTAAATAGTCCTTGACATTAAATAGCCCTCAACATTAAATAGCCCTCAACATTAAATATCCCTTGACATTAAATATACCTCATCATTAAATAGCCATCATCATTAAATAGCCCTTAACATTAAATAGCCCTTGACATTAAATAGCCCTCAACATTAAATAGCCCTCAACATTAAATAGCCCTTGACATTAAATAGCCCTTGACATTAAATAGCCCTCAACATTAAATAGCCCTTAACATTAAATAGCCCTTGACATTAAATATACCTCATCATTAAATAGCCCTCATCATTAAATAGCCCTCATCATTAAATAGCCCTTGACATTAAATAGTCCTTGACATTAAATAGCCCTCAACATTAAATAGTCCTTGACATTAAATAGCCCTCAACATTAAATAGACCTCAACATTAATTAGCCCTTAACATTAAATAGCCCTTGACATTAAATATACCTCATCATTAAATAGCCCTCATCATTAAATAGCCCTCAACATTAAATAGCCCTCAACATTAAATAGCCCTTAACATTAAATAGCCCTTGACATTAAATATACCTCATCATTAAATAGCCCTCATCATTAAATAGCCCTCATCATTAAATAGCCCTTGACATTAAATAGTCCTTGACATTAAATAGCCCTCAACATTAAATAGTCCTTGACATTAAATAGCCCTCAACATTAAATAGTCCTTGACATTAAATAGCCCTCAACATTAAATAGACCTCAACATTAATTAGCCCTTAACATTAAATAGCCCTTGACATTAAATATACCTCATCATTAAATAGCCCTCATCATTAAATAGCCCTCAACATTAAATAGCCCTCAACATTAAATAGCCCTTAACATTAAATAGCCCTTGACATTAAATATACCTCATCATTAAATAGCCCTCATCATTAAATAGCCCTCATCATTAAATAGCCCTTGACATTAAATAGTCCTTGACATTAAATAGCCCTCAACATTAAATAGACCTCAACATTAATTAGCCCTTAACATTAAATAGCCCTTGACATTAAATATACCTCATCATTAAATAGCCCTCATCATTAAATAGCCCTCAACATTAAATAGCCCTCAACATTAAATAGCCCTTAACATTAAATAGCCCTTGACATTAAATAGACCTCAACATTAAATATACCTCATCATTAAATAGCCCTCATCATTAAATAGCCCTTGACATTAAATAGTCCTTGACATTAAATAGCCCTCAACATTAAATAGTCCTTGACATTAAATAGCCCTCAACATTAAATAGTCCTTGACATTAAATAGCCCTCAACATTAAATAGACCTCAACATTAAATATACCTCAACATTAAATAGACCTCAACATTAAATAGCCCTTGACATTAAATAGCCCTCAACATTAAATAGTCCTTGACATTAAATAGCCCTCAACATTAAATAGACCTCAACATTAAATATACCTCAACATTAAATAGACCTCAACATTAAATAGCCCTTGACATTAAATAAATAAAAATAGCAAATATCAATAAACGTTTACAAACAAACTGTCTTGGATTAAAATTAGATACGGACTCATTATTTAATAGCCAACATTTCTAAATTGATAACAAATGGATTTACATCCTAATAAAGTTGACTTACGTGTAATAACTTACTTGAAAAATAATCTATGAAAATACTGATCATTTCAACTATACTGTCTACTCTAGATTACTGTAACAATACAATTATAAAATAATAATTAATACGACTCAACTAAATACTTAATACTTCGTATACACTTCAGAATTTATTAAAAATATGAAATAACAGTCTTTAAAGAAAGATGAAACTAAATAATAATTCACAGATTAATCCACTATCTCATTTCTTCATATCTTACTTTATAAAATAGCTCATCACCAAAATTAGATTTTATAAAAATTCTTTCAAAAAGAAACTATATTCATTCTAGCTACTCACCGCTACGTGACATTTTACTCATAACACGTGAAAGACGTACTTCTTTAATTGATTCTTCTTCTATTGATTATATAATGCTATACAACTAAAACAACAGTAGTTAAACAACGGCTGTTAAATAATCCTATGCTATCATTTACTGATGCAACCTATACCTCTATCTTAGCACCTTATTACACAACCTCTGATTACCGTTTACTATTTCAACAGCAAACTACCATTCCACATCCTTACGTACTTATCTACATATCATGAACACAATAGTATTGTATTAGTATCCTTATCGTTTCTTGGTTTAATAGATCATGACCTTATTATCTATGACCCACATCTAATACGTCATAAGCCTGGCAAATTGTATTTAAATTTTTAAAATCACATATGCACCTGTGTGTACACACACACATACACACACACATACACACATACACACACATATACACATACACACACATATACATATACACACATACACACACACATATATACACAAACACATACACACACTCGCACACAAACACATACACACATACACACACGCATACACACACATTCACACACACATACACACACTCACACGCACTCTCACACACACACACATACACACACATACACACACACACATACACACACATAAACATACATATATATATTACATATACAAATTTGCATATTACTTCATTAATAAAATTGATAAAATATATGCTAGATTAATTATAAAGAACACTAAACTAATAAACTTGATAAAAAGAAATATATGACTACAAATACTGTATTATCTATTTTTGACCTCCCGACTATAACTGAAATATACAACTTAATTGTTACAGCCAAGAATTCCTCTCCTAATGACCCATTACCCTTGACTATAACTAAATTAATTGCATCAACATTATCTCCTTTATTTAAAATAATAATTGATGATTCATTGACTTACGGAACAATACCTGACTTACTAAAACTTTCATTAATTACTCCACTACTAAAAAAACCTAAACTCGATAAAACTGAACTTTCCAATTATAGGCCTATCTCTCAGCTACCTCTTCTATCTAAAATATTAGAGAAGATAGTCTACAAACAACTTATTTAATACTTGACTAAATATAACTTACTTGATAATAGACAAAACGATTTCGATCAAACCATCTGACTCGACAAAATATCTTAAATTTGACAACAAATTAAACTTTGACCATCACATTATCTCACTGAAACAGACAACACACATACACACACAAACATACACATACACACACACATACACACACACACACATACACACACATATATATATATATATATATATATATATATATATATATAATATTAAACTTGATAATGCTTTTAGACTTTCTTTTTTAGACTAATTAATTAGGTTTGTATGTAATCATTACAAGCATAAGTGTATAGTAATTTACAATTCTAACTAGTATATAATATGCTACTAATAATATGCTACTATAATATAATATGCTGTGTTTTATAATTATACTAGACATTTATGAATATTTTACTATTATCTAATAGTCCGTTTTGTAAATAAATATAATAATAATAATTACTGATGTTTAACGATTGGTGGACGACTATTTAGTTTAACATATGAATTAATAAATGGTAAGATATAGTAACATACGAATATTAAGAGGAGTAAATTACGTAATATCAAGTGATATGACTTACAGATATATTATATGTTATAATGTTTGTATATCTATCGTTAAAAACTATGCGCCATCGGAAGAGAGGGTACATAGTTTTTATACATGAAACGCATTGGATTGTATCCATTAAAGTGAATGATTTGAAAAGTGTTGGTAAAATAAAATGCAATGTAGAAATAATATGCAGTGTAATAATGACTCAGTGATAAAGTCCGTGTTCTCCGTTATATAATACTTCTACACGTCACGCAGGTGAGTACATACTCATAAATGGTACCGTGGTCTGTTTTACGTTTGATAATATATTTTCCTTCGTATTCGTGTTACTTCCCTTCGCTGCTTCCCCGATCTCCCTCTCAAATGGTCACCGGCGATGGTATGCCGATGGTAATTGAATGATAATAATAGAGTTATCACGTATCACGTGATCACGATTCCCGATATCATTCTCAGTCTCAAAATCACCAATACTATAATTAATAATAATAATATTTACTGCGAACAGAATTTACTCCCAGTCGTAAATTAGCAAATGGAAGATTTACGGACGAAGTCTCATATACGCATTTAAACTAACACATGCACACTGTACAGTGTACATTGTACATTGTACATTGTACAGTGTACATTGTACATTGTACATTGTACATTGTACAGTGTACAGTGTACATTGTACAGTGTACATTGTACAGTGTATATTGTACGGTGTACATTGTACGGTGTACATTGTACGGTGTACATTGTACGGTGTACATTGTACGGTGTAAATTGTATGGTGTACATTGTACGGTGTACATTGTACGGTGTACATTGTACGGTGTACATTGTACGGTGTACATTGCACGGTGTACATTGTACGGTGTACATTGTACGGTGTACATTGTACGGTGTACATTGTACGGTGTAAATTGTATGGTGTACATTGTACGGTGTACATTGTACGGTGTACATTGTACGGTGTACATTGTACGGTGTACATTGTACGGTGTACATTGTACAGTGTACATTGTACAGTGTACATTGTACGGTGTACATTGTACGGTGTACATTGTACGGTGTACATTGTATAAGTACAGAGTTAAAAAATTAGAAATATATATATATTTTCTTATTTTTATCGGAGTTTGAAATTATCCTCTACGAATATAACATAGTTTATTAATGTATTGATTAAACTATTCTTTAACAAAAGACGACATGTTAAAATTTGGAATAATAAAAATGTACTATACTAAATAAAATATATAAGACATATATCATTCAATTCAAAGTATAGATGGATACTCGACTTTATGGATGTGGTTTTTCCATTAACAATACCCCTGGGATTCGTATACAAATGTATCCTTGATCCTAGTAACTTAATAAATCCTCTAGATAAATCAATAAAACTGGATTACATTTGAAATTAAAAATAAAGTTAAACGTATTCTATAGTATTCTAAATATAATATTGTAACTTCGTGTACAGTGTATCCTATAGCAATTTAAATAACCCTGGGTCTTACAATAGCATTCTCTTTATCATATAGCTGGCCGAACCCCGATGAAGACACGGCAGTCTGGGTATATCGGGTAGCGTATCCCATAACGTTTAACTAGATGCATATGTTTGTTTGCATTTGATAAAGGCCGTTCCCTGTGTACCTACTATTGGCCGCGATAAACAGTACGCCGACACAATAACGGCCGATATAATAACAACCCAATTAATTGTTTGCGTTTCGCGCGTATCTCTTACGGCTATAGCTTACGTTTTACTCTTGCAATTACTCCTGCAATAGGCGACCGTATAGTGTAAGCACCTCGGCGACTTGTAGAGCTCTGTATCGTGTTACTTAGAGTATAAGGTGTAGGGTGTAAATTATAAGGTATAAGGTGTAGGGTGTAAATTATAAGGTATAAGGTGTAGGGTGTAAAGTATAAGTTTTAAGGTATAAGGTGTATACTATAGGGTGTAAGGTATACAGTGTAGAGTGTATCATGGATACTAGACTATATAATACATACCGTACATTGTACATTGTATACTGTATATTATAAGAAATACTAGTTAGGTATAGATTAATGTAGATATTTACATAATATTACCTATAATGAACTATTATTAATAACACTTGATGTATATATACAGGTATACCAAACTAAACTTACAGGTGTTTTAATGTACTTGATAGTTACGTCTTAAAAGCTGGTTTCATGGTCATGACGAAAAATATTGATTATTAATAATTATTGAATAGCTAGTGCTTTATTTTTGTTTTGTTTAGTTTTGTTAATGTAATATTTATTCCGTATTTCTTGTTTACTAATTCATTGTTGATTTTCATAACATAACTTCCTCCGACTTATATGTATTCGTTCTTATGACAGAATATGGCTTCAATCCAAAGATATATATATATATCTATATATAACATATATATATGTGATTAATGTAAATATAAGTGTAATCAGTATATTAATATAAAATGGAATGGGAGATCAGATCAATAATTCTTATAATATTTGATAAGTAAGACAATTGAGATAATTTCAAAAAGTATGTAATTCTTATTACATCAATACAATGCCATTAAACTAATACCAAGACATTACATCAATGCCACCAAATTACACCAACACCTTGACATTACAAATTACCACTAAATTACACAAACAACGCCAAATTACACAAATACTGCTATAGTACATAAATACTACCAAAGTACACTAACATCGCTTTAAAATATACAATAACTTAAAATTATGATATTGAATGAAATTTAAGGTAACGCTTATATATATATATATATATATATATATATATATATATATATATATATATATATACATATATATATATATATATACATATATATATAAATATATATAAATATATAATATTATAAATGATAATAGTTGACGTTTGTATCAATAATTAAGAGTGTGAATTCAGGAAATAATAAATATTCCCAGGGGAAGATATTCTATTATATATTCATGGAGCTGTTGGTAAATTGCTACAGTAATCTATAGATGCAACCTCGTTGGCATTTAGAAATAAAAACGTAAAGTAAATGTAGCATTAGATAGAGAAGATATGTTGCAGATTTGCCATGGCTTTGAGACAAGTACTTAATAACAATGCATATGATCATGATATAGAGGCCTTGGTAATAAGTATTAATCTCCTCTCCTCTCCTCTCCTCTCCTCTCCTCTCCTCTCCTCTCCTCTCCTCTCCTCTCCTCTCCTCTCCTCTCCTCTCCTCTCCTCTCCTCTCCTCTCCTCTCCTCTCCTCTCCTCTCCTCTCCTCTCCTCTCCTCTCCTCTCCTCTCCTCTCCTCTCCTCTCCTCTCCTCTCCTCTCCTCTCCTCTCCTCTCCTCTCCTCTCCTCTCCTCTCCTCTCCTCTCCTCTCCTCTCCTCTCCTCTCCTCTCCTCTCCTCTCCTCTCCTCTCCTCTCCTCTCCTCTCCTCTCCTCTCCTCTCCTCTCCTCTCCTCTCCTCTCCTCTCCTCTCCTCATGAAGAAATAGATGTAGTGTAAAACAAAAGTAGTTGACTATTTATTTTAGAAATATCATGGATATTATTATACTTTACTTATAATTATATATAGAATACCCTATATATACACATGTCTACATATATTATCACACACACATACATATAGTTATACATACATACATATATATATATATATATATATATATATATATATATATATATAACAAGTAATCTAGCTTTCAGCGCAGTTATGTAATATTTTTCAAAATTCTTTTATGCGCTAACAAAATTATAAATAATATATATGACATTATGTAATGTATATAATGAAATTACCTGGTTTACGTTCAGAATAGCCTGATAAACGTTGCATAATATTAGTATTACTATTATATAATATCAATAATTATATATATAATATTAGTATATATAATATGTAAATATTATCCATATTATGTATGTTATGTAAATATATAATATATGCAATCGTAATTTCTTTATAGACATTATAAACATTAATATGCATTAACAATATTCTTGTGACAATAAATATTATAATTTTATTAAAATATTGAATATTGAGTAAATGTGACAATATTGTTATACATGTCCATGGTTTAGTATATAATGTTACATAACACGTAGTCGAGATTATTAAAACAAATTTATGATTTCGTTAGATATTATTAAATTGGAATTGTCTCTACACTGTGAATTCAGAAATCTATATACACAATTGCTGGAATTATTAATTCATTTGGTTACATTTACTCTTGATAGACCGGTAAATTGAATTTCTATTATGATCAATATATATTATATAATAATATAGTTTAACTATTGTTGGGTAAACTGACCATCACGTGATCGTAACGGTTCCGAATAAGTCGAACTCCGTTGGACGCTGCAGTCACGTTGTCCATGATAATTCGTAAGCGCGATTGAATACGTCGAACTACCCTATATGCTTTTATAGTCGACAGCGTGCTGAATCCTAGAAATCGAGAAGGCGTGTCCCGTACGTCCAAGATGCCCCGCCCCCTTCATTCGCGCCACGCCTACCCTACGCACGTCGGCATGCATAGAATGTTGATCTTATTAGCTTTACACTCTGCCTCGGGTTCTCACCTGTACGCGTTCTCGCGTATCGTCTGGTGCCGTACGCACGGACACTGTATTCATACTCCGAGGGTGATTCATTTTATAATCGTGAGTCATAGAGATGTCAACGGCATCATTTCGATAAAGAATAAAGCACGGCATGAGTTGTTGATAACTAGATAATGTATTATATATAAATATATATATGTATATATATACATATATATATACACATACATATATATATATATATATATATATATATATATATTATATATATATGTATATATATATATATATATGTATATATGTATATATGTATATATTCCTATATGTCAAATATATCCTTAGAATTCGAATTTACGTAGAAAATATAGATATATTTGGATATCGAAGCATCTCTGAGAAATAGCCAAACATAATTATAAATAGTTAATATAAAGGTAAAAATAAATAAAATGATATAAATATAAATATTGTTACGGATAATTATGCTATACAATATCTGAACAAATCATTATAATATATAAAATCTATAATGTTTGATGATTGGGACTCTATGTAGTATATATAGTATACTTATTAGATCAAATTAAACCCTATAGTCAAGAGTACCTTATAATGCCTATATGTTGTAATCTATAAGTATTAATATACTGTCAGTTGAAATTGATTTGGTTTATTGTTTTGGTTTAGTAACTACAGTAAAACAAACAAATAACATAAAGTTAATATATTATAGTAAACATAGTTAATCACATAACTTATATTCACGAATATAAAATGAATTTTTATTATTTTACATATAATATGCATATACCTATATATGTAATTATATATATATATATATGTGTGTGTGTGTATGTGTGTGTATGCGTGTGTTTGTGTATGTATATGTGCGTGTGTATATATATGCGTGTGTGTGCGTTTGTGTATATATAATTAATTAGCAATATAGTTATTATTATTAATTTATTACTTGAATTTGTAATTAATATATAAATACATATATATAATAACGGAATAATTAATTAAATATATTTTAATTAAAATGAATATATAGGTAACATTCATTATTGAAATCCTTAATTTTATATAATGTATTGAATATCATATAGAAATAATATCATATATTAATTATAATCTTACTCGAGTAAAATATAGATTAAATTAGTATTATATATAATATATATAATTAAAATTATTTATAATAATTAAGTATTATTCTAGGCATTAATAATTAATTAAAATTGTTTGAAGCATTTCTAAAATAACTACATTCTATCATATGGTACAATACATTACTATAGTACAAGAGTATATATATATCAGCTGTGTGATAATACTAATCCTGACCACTTCATAATATCGGATAAGTAAATAACAAATTAATTAAAATTAAATAAATAACGTATATATAGTAAACATGGTATATGATGCAATGTGATAAAACATTATTAATAAACAAAGAAATCAAAGAAATCAAATCAAATATAAGATATCAAATATAATATTTTATATAAAATGCTAATATGTTTTTTTAAACTTTAAAATAGTCAAATAAATAAAGTAAACACATACACACATAATTTATTTAGAAGCTGTGGTATATATTTTAAATTTTATATATTTCATTAAAAAAATTACATGTTTTCTTTTATATTCATTATATATGAAGGAAATCATATTGTTCATTTATAGTATGGTCATTTATTTTTAGAGTAACTTTTCTTGTATCATAATTTAAGTTTCTTTAATAATAACAATTAGATAAAATATCGTCTTTTTTAAGAGTTTATGTTATGGCAGTCAAATGTACTTTATAAATATATTAAGATATCTAAATACAACAGTATTTTGTTTATAGATATTATTTAAGTAAGTATTCATAATATCTGTATAGACTAAATTGTTATTTATTAAATTAATTATTATATTAGCAATACTATTATGTTGGGGTATCCTAATTTTCTTCTCATTTTAGTGTTATTAATATCAATATTAAAATGAATAATCATATATTATTATTCTTTAGTGAATGTGCAATAATTAGTTTATTATTAATATTGTATTTGATATTATTTATAAGCCATTTCCATGAAAAATTTCTGTTTACACAAATATCAACTAAACAAATGATGTCATTATGTTTAATTTAATTAAGTTTTGTATTCATTCAGATATACTAACAGACTGTGAGATTCAGAGTACAAATTAACTAGCGCAGTTATGTTGGTATTAATTATGTTATTAATGACTTTTCTATGGATATGATAATATGATAATTTAACGTAAATTTAGACAAAAAGCAAAACCTGTACATTTTGTTTAAGTTAAACGCAGGCCATGCGTCGTAGGGCTATGGTTTAATACGAATATATGTGTATAGTGTTGGTGCTATGTTAAAATTAGTATTATCAGTGTTCTTATAGAAACATTATTGTTGATATTATAATATATATATATATAAACTATAGTTTAATATATGTAAGGCCTAATAGTATTTAACTCAAGATGTTTAAATGCCCAACATTTTTTTAATTTATTTTTAATTTTCAATATCACCATATTTTGCTCTTTTATACAATTAAATATTAATTTTCGTAAAAAAACGTAAATGAATATTTTTTAAAATACACCGCAATTCTATTTATAAATATTATGTATATAATAAAATATAACTGTAGTTAAATACATTCCTATAATTCTCTACATTCAAAAATATGTTATCTCATAAATTAATGTTGATATAGATTATGAAATAACATAATAATAATTATACATTATAAAAATTAGAGTATAAAATGAATAATTCAGAAATCTATAGATACATATTATATTGAATTATTTATCATATATAAGTTTTATTTTTAAATGTTAAATTATACATATTATCTTTTAAACGGAAATCAATTCAATGCATACTTAATTTTACATAAATACAACATTCATTTACATTAAATAAAATTAAAATACGTTTAACATAATATAGAACAGTACTATAGTATATTTAGTGTCAAGTATGTAGATATGCAATAAATTAGATAATTAAAAAAATAAATATGTTAAATTGTTATTTTCTGTATCTACAATTGCTATGAATGATATGGTAATACCAATATATACTTTAAGAAAATAGATTATTATAAAAAGATAAATATATAAATATAATAACTATATTAATAAAGTTTATATCTCAAATTAAATAATAAATTATTTGAATTTAATAATAAATATAGTTAATTTTAAACCAATAAAATAGTACAATTTTAAATAATTTTAGATAATTAAAACATTTATTTAGACATTTAGTTAAACATAAGATATACAAAAGGTCCGGTCAGTTGCATGTTTTCTTTAAAAGTGTTTGCAGCTGAGGTAGACTAGTGTTTCCAGTTTTATGATTACGAGGAACTGTTATAGATGGCGTCGATTTCGAATATTGTTCTAAGTTGTCCTGTTAAATTAGCTATTTTTTGTAATCTAATAAATGTAATTTTCGAGCCACATTGGCCCTTTTTTAAATATAAAATAAATGAGTTAATCATAGAAATATTGAACATGTAATATAATAAGTATTTCCAATATGTTCTCATCATTTTGTAATAACTGCGTACTTTATCCATTTTGGTCAACGCCGCCGATATATTTATTATAATCTAATAGCATGTCCGGTTTCTTTTTTCGGTCGTCTACATTGAATGGACTTTCCGAAATATCCACATCTGTTCCTGGTATTATCGTTGAAAGAGAGTATACATATATTTTATCTGCATAACGACAGATGATGATTACCTTATCAGCCAATTTAAAATGATCTCTTCGTCCGATACGAACGCAATCTGAGGAATGAGGAAATTATCAGGTATTGCTTATAGTGCCGACAAGATCTGTAATCTGAGAAATCTCGCAATATTCAGATATTTATAAATAAAATCTTTCATCAACTCTTAAACTATATTGAATGTAACGCCTTCACCAGATGAGAACTTTTCGTCCCTAACAGTAAAGGCAAAGGGCTTTAAACAATAATTAATTATCACTGAATCACATAAAGAGTAGAATTTAATTCTTCTCTTTATGGGTTTCAGCGGTATTTATCGTAAACAAATCTCAAACGTCCTTTGAATTTTATCATACATATCTATCGCTAAATGCTGTCCAGGTGTATAACTCTTTCTAAGCGATTTGTCCATTTTATCTAATACACGCAGAAATAACAATATTACTAATTTTATAAAACTTAGACATAGACTTTTAACAAATTTAATATATTATAAAAAGACTGAATTTCTAACCTTATAAATCTATTCGCTGATATTGACTACAATATAAGATAGACATGTTTTGGTCAGTATATACCGATTCCGGGATATTCTTTCTCGAACTTATTAATTTTGGTAGATGATATCGTTTGACTTATATAATCCACTATTCAACGTTTTGATATATTCCCATTTAATAGTAAAAACTCGAAATAAAATATCAATTCATTACAATTATTTTGAGGAATGCACCTGTAAATTAAAATTAATTAAATGAGTTATCATATAACGCTTTACTTTATATATATGTAATATCATGAGTTAGTCTTATTATTTGTTTAGTATGAATAACCGTTTACTTCCAAACGGTCGATGTAAATCGATGTTGAAATATTCGTTTTAAAATTATTATAACTCAATAAATAATTAACCCCTAAGGTAATAATGTTTACCTTTGAAGATACTTAGTTCGTTAAAATATCACATATATTATATATGTCATTTTAGTTTCTATTATTTTATATTAAGTAGTTTCAATTCGAGGTTATAGTTTTAGTATTTTAGTATTCAATTTAATATAAGTAGCCGTTCTATAAATATTATTGGTAATTAATAATTATATATATAGCATTTACTTAATTATTAATATGGAGAAAAAGTATATCTATGCTATATATCAATGGTAATCTTTGGCTTTATAATATATATATATATATATAATATATATGACATTAGAGATTTTAAATATTATTTATTTGAACGATCTATAAATGGTTATCTCAAATAGGTTTTTATGTCTGTTCACATTTTTAAATCAGAAACTTTTAATGGAATCATAACAAATTCAAATAATTGTGAACACATTTTTATGTTCATTATATATTTTAAAATATAATTGTACACACTAAGTTATATTTCACTTGTGATTATATATTTAGTAATTTAAATATTTCATTTGTTTAATTTTAATTTAGATTATAATAACATGGTTAATCACTACTATATTTAATAGTTTTATATATATTTAATATACTATATTTAATACTATATTTATTAATTTATAATTTATATATTCATATATATATATATCACATGGGTATTATATAAATATTAAATATATAGCAAGATCGTTATTGGAAATAATACAGACACAGTTAAACATGATCTAGGTCAGATGGTTGATATTATTTGTTGATATTATTATTTGTTGAAATGTATATTTAAAATATAAAAAATTCTATATTTATATACAATATAATATAATATACAAAATATCTACATACTATTATAGTGACTATATATTTATCTATAATTAAATTCATTTATGTAATGTATATTTTAAAAATATATTAAGTATATACTGTAATATCCAGAATTTAGATATACATTGATTCAATACTTAACTTAATATATTATCTATTTCACCTCCTATTAAAATCTCATTGTGTGTTGCATAATGTAATTTATACTATATGACATATTTTTAAATACTTTTTTGTAAAAATTTAATTCTTCAAATGTAAATTCTAATTTTTATTTTATTCTGTTTTGATAAATAATTTCATGAGGAATGTCATTTTCCTTGTATATTAAATTGTTACTCATATATTATTTATTCGGCAAATAGTATAAATGAATTAAGTCAAATTAATAATGTATTGTAGTTATTTGGCATTTTTTTTTCAAGTACATCAATATTATATTTTGTATAATTCTATGTCGTTGTTATGGAGATATATAACCTAATTGAAGTGGTGGGTATATTTGTGTACACAAATATACCCTGTAAAATATAATAAATACAAATATATATCAATTATGACTGATATGATTACACTCACAATTCCTCGTCAAATTCAATATAAATAATTATTATACACTAAATTAATAATTTATATTATTCTATAAATTGTAGTCAGGTAAAATATATAATAAAATATTAATGAATGGGATTATGTATTATCCCATAGCATCTTTGTCTAAAAGTAAAATCTAATTTTTTTTTTTAAAACCAGTTTTTTGTATTTAGATTAAAGCTTTGTAGAACACTGTTACATGTAAAAGAATTTCACACATCTAAATTATCCATATTACGATTGGTAGTGTTGCAATTGTAGTTAATTTTGTGGAATCCATTTAGCAGTATCATGAAGGATTATAGTTTTAATTTTGTAATCATCTTCGTAGACTTAAGCCAGTTGAGTTGTCTTCATATTTCAGTTTTTATTATTTGGTGTACGGTGAATTTGAGAATTTATATTTTATGATATATATTTCTTAACTGTGTAGAGATGAGTTTAGTAGGTTAATGTTTTCAGTTAGTAGGTTGTTAAAACATACACATAGGTAGGACTATAATGCAGAATTTGGTGATTATCAACATTGTTTTTCCATTAAATTAGTATTTTAAAATTTTCACTAATTTTCTTTTAATTCATATAGAATAAGCTTTTTGAATAAACGTAATTTAGTTTTTTTCATGCATTTGACTTTGCTGTGTTCTCAAATTTAGATTATTATTTAGTAAATATTTGTTTACATATTAATTTATATGATTAAGTTCATTTGTATCATGAAGTGAATTATTGAATATATTAGTTAAACAGTTTATGTTAAGATTTAGATTTGATAAGAATGTGTTACCTAGAGATAGAACAATACATTATGTAAGACACAATGATGTATTAGTTGACTACATTATTGTGGTTTTTTTATGGGCAAGTTTATCTGTTTTTAGGAAATTCTATAATAATAAGGAGAAATTGCATTAGTAGATATTTGATTAGTATTTAAATCTTTTACTAAATTAGTATATATATATAGATAGTGGTCAATCTGCATTTTATTGTATTGTTAATCTGTAGCTAGTAAGACTTCTTGATTTTCAAGTTAACCTGAAACAGGTATTTGAATTAAATTGATGCTTACCTCCTATAGGATTTTTTTATATTTAGACTAATTCAAATACCATACATATGTAATAATATCTGTATATCTAAAATCTTATTTTGCTATTCTACAATATTATCATACTCTTAGTAACACAAGTAAAGGAATTACACAAGTAAAGGAATTATATTATGTTATACTATATTGTACAGGTTATAGTACGAGGTAATGTAATTTATTGAATTCCTATTCCTACATAAATCTAAATTATATTTAATAATCCTAGTATACTGAAAAGTGAATCATGATATATGATATATAATAAATCATGTTTATTTATTAGAACTTATTATCTATAGTTATTCATATTGTTTATAATATAAATTTAAATATGAATATAAATTTACTTGAGACATTCACTTTAATCCGATAAATACTTTTGTTACTAATTAATAAATAGATTTATTGATAACATATACTGAATAATATTGATTTATAAACAATATATACTTAATAATATTGATTTATAAACAATACATACTTAATAATATTGATTTATAAACAATATATACTGAATAATATTGATTTATAAACAATATATACTTAATAATATTGATTTATAAACAATATATAGTTAATAATATTGATTTATAAACAATATATACTTAATAATATTGATTTATAAACAATATAAACTTAATAATATTGATTTATAAACAATATATAGTTAATAATATTGATTTATAAACAATATATACTTAATAATATTGATTTATAAACAATATATACTTAATAATATTGATTTATAAACAATATAAACTTAATAATATTGATTTATAAACAATATATAGTTAATAATATTGATTTATAAACAATATATACTTAATAATATTGATTTATAAACAATATATACTTAATAATATTGATTTATAAACAATATATACTTAATAATATTGATTTATAAACAATATATATTTAATAATATTGATTTATAAACAATATATACTGAATAATATTGATTTATAAACAATATATACTTAATAATATTGATTTATAAACAATATATACTTAATAATATTGATTTATAAACAATATATACTTAATAATATTGATTTATAAACAATATATACTTAATAATATTTTTTTGATAAATAGACGTTGGATGAAGAAATAACAAATTTGAATAATCAAGATGATTCTAAAGAATTCAAATCTATTTCTCAGATAAGTGTAAATAAATATACACAATTTTGTCGAGCTGTTAAAAAAAGGGTAAATAAAGTTATACATATTATTAAAATTTAGTACTAAATTTTGTAATAGATACATATTCTTACAACCTCACACAAATGCACACAAATGCACACAAATGCACACCATCGTACAATTACACACCTAATCGCACTCAACAGACCCACTTCTCAGTATTATGTTGGAGTGTCTCGATACCCCTCGTGGTTCTGTTCAGTTTATTGACGGTCTGCGTCGTGCGTATGTATACGGTGATGGCAGTACCCGAGCTAGACGCTTGCATTCCACTCGGCGTTCATCACAATGTCGCCGGTCTCGACTCCGACGCAATCCACCGCTTTCAACAGGTCGTTACTTAAACTCGCTGACTTTGAAATTCAAGTTTCTTATCCAAAGTTCTTTATTTATAATAATCAGTTTTTGTGAGTATTTAATTACACACATAACTTGTTGCTTAAGTATACAGATTTCAATACCTATCTTATGAGTTCTAGTAGTTCAATACCTATCTTATAGCTAAGTTCTAGTATTTTAATACTTATTTTATAACTAAGTTCTAGTATTTTAATACAAAGTAGTGAATATGGTTTTGATCTAATGAATGTTTTTATTTAATATTATACATTTAAAAACATATTATTATATTTTCATTTTCATAAATATAATTTCTTAAATTTCCTTAAACTGGTATTATATTAACACGTGTTTATCAGTCAAGTTTTTTATCATGTTCTATTGGAGTTGATTTTTTCTATTAATAGAATACAAGTTAATCAAACGAAATAGCATTACGAATTTGAATTTACATAATGAAACAAGTTATTTCAAATAGAATAATTTCAAATAATATAAATGCCAATATATCTTCGAGAACAGATCCTGCGTGAACCTACAGTTTCATACGACGTTCACATCTATAACAATGCATCTTTCCTCCGACTGCATAAAACCCTGGAATTGTTATTTCCTCTTGTTCATTCCAGTCCACTGATCACCAGGACAGTTATTAATAAGTTCAGTCTTCTTTACAAGGTTATCATATCTACCTGTCTTACAAGGTTATCATATCTAGCTGTCTTACAAACTTATCATATCTACCTGTCTTACAAGGTTATCATATCTACCTGTCTTACAAGGTTATCATATCTACCTGTCTTACAAGGTTATCTTATCTACCTGTCTTACGAGGTTATCATATCTACCTGTCTTACAAGGTTATCATATCTACATGTCTTACAAGGTTATCATATCTACCTGTCTTACAAGGTTATCATATCTACCTATCTTACAAGGTTATTATATCTACCTGTCTTACAAGGTTATCATATCTACCTGTCTTACAAGGTTATCATATCTACCTATCTTACAAGGTTATTATATCTACCTGTCTTACAAGGTTATCATATCTACCTGTCTTACAAGGTTATCATATCTACCTGTCTTACAAGGTTATCATATCTACCTATCTTACAAGGTTATCATATCTACATGTCTTACAAGGTTATCATATCTACCTATCTTACAAGGTTACCATATCTACCTGTCTTACAAGGTTATCATATCTACCTGTCTTACATATCTACCTGTCTTACAAGGTTATCATATCTACTTGTCTTACAAGGTTATCATATCTACCTGTCTTACAAGGTTATCATATCTACCTTTCTTACAAGGTTATCATATCTACCTGTCTTACATATCTACCTGTCTTACAAGGTTATCATATCTACCTGTCTTACAAGGTTATCATATCTACCTGTCTTACATATCTACCTGTCTTACATATCTACCTGTCTTACAAGGTTATCATATCTACTTGTCTTACAAGGTTATCATATCTACCTGTTTTACAAGGTTATCATATCTACCTGTCTTACAAGGTTATCATATCTACCTGTCTTACATATCTACCTGTCTTACAAGGTTATCATATCTACCTGTCTTACAAAGTTCTCTCATCTCCTTCTCCTGAAATGCTCTCACCTCTGAATTTTCTACAAGGTTCTAACATCATCCATAACATCTTATATTATATAACATCTTATATTATATAACATCTTATATTATATAACATCTTATATTATATAACATCTTATATTATATAACATCTTATATTATATAACATCTTATATTATATAACATATCTGTATCTCCTTTACTCTCATTGCCCTGAAGTTATGATCAACACTATTTATCAATTCGAATAGATTTCCGGTCGTAACTCTGCCTTGAACCCTTACATGCTAAACGCTCACCTCGACGTGGTTCCAACCGAAGGTCAATCGTGGAAAAAGAATAGTTTTCAAAACGATATCGAAGACGGGTATATCTATGCACGCGGCACCACTGATATGAAGCACATCCTTGTGGTCTTACAACAGTCTTTATAACTAAATCACAATCTTAGATAAAGTTCTTAGTCTAACAATAGTCTTTATAACTAAATCACAATCTTAGATAAAGTTCTTAGTCTAACAATAGTCTTTATAACTAAATCACAATCTTAGATAAAGTTATTAGTCTAACAACAGTCTTTATAACTAAATCACAATCTTAGATAAAGTTCTTAGTCTAACAACAGTCTTTATAACTAAATCACAATCTTAGATAAAGTTCTTAGTCTAACAACAGTCTTTATAACTAAATAATAATCTTAGATAAAGTTCTTAGTCTAACAACAGTCTTTATAACTAAATCACAATCTTAGATAAAGTTCTTAGTCTAACAACAGTCTTTATAACTAAATCACAATCTTAGATAAAGTTCTTAGTCTAACAACAGTCTTTATAACTAAATCATAATCTTAGATAAAGTTCTTAGTCTAACAACAGTCTTTATAACTAAATCACAATCTTAGATAAAGTTCTAAATCTAACAACAGTCTTTATAACTAAATCACAATCTTAGATAAAGTTCTAAATCTAACAACAGTTTTTATAACTAAATCACAATCTTAGATAAAGTTCTTAGTCTAACAACAGTCTTTATAACTAAATCACAATCTTAGATGAAGTTCTTAGTCTAACAACAGTCTTTATAACTAAATCACAATCTTAGATAAAGTTCTTAGTCTAACAACAGTCTTTATTACTAAATCACAATCTTAGATAAAGTTCTAAATCTAACAACAGTCTTTATAACTAAATCACAATCTTAGATGAAGTTCTTAGTCTAACAACAGTCTTTATAACTAAATCACAATCTTAGATAAAGTTCTTAGTCTAACAACAGTCTTTATAACTAAATCACAATCTTAGATAAAGTTCTTAGTCTAACAACAGTCTTTATAACTAAATCACAATCTTAGATAAAGTTCTACAAGATTATTTTAGTCAATTATGTATTTATAAATTAATATATCTAATAATATATTTATAAATTATAACATCTATAAATATATGTTATGCCATCACTTTTTTGTTATTGTATTTTCATATTGTAAATTGATATTCTATTTATCATCCGTATATAAAATTCACATGAATAATACCAATAAATTATATATTTTTATTATATACTATTTGTTATTATTTTCAAAATAATTACAATTTACTAATCGATGAATCTTTCGTTCAGGGTATATTTGAATCTATGGAGAGGCTACTGAAAGAAGGGTATGTAATTGAAAGAACATTCTATCTATCTTGTGGTCACGACGAAGAAGTCTTGGGTAATTTCAATACAAACTAATTTGTTCTCTATGAATTATATTATACTAATTGTAATCTACTAATTTATCCTAATACTAATATAATCCCATAGAAATCAAATTATACTAATTATAATCTACTAATTTATACTAATATTTATTCTATACCTTATAGATTATATGTATACTCATTATAAATCTTAAGTTTATATTTAGGCTATATTATATATTTTATGTCTAAACTGATATTTGTTTATATAATTTTCTGTCAAAGTACAATTTTTCTAGATTAAAATTTCACTAGAGAATGTGAAATTTATATGTGTTATATTTCATGAATTTGTATACATCTTGTATCAATGATATTCAAATTATAATTTATATATAATGCATTATGTAAAATTCATATAATTATGACATTTATTTACCACATGTCTTTTACATACAGATAAATTGTATAGGGAAAAATTAAATATTATTTGATTGCCTCAATAGATATACTATAACAGATACCCATTACATTGATTGACAGGAGCCAGATTGCTTAACCCTTACTTAATATTTATTGACAATTAACTGCATATTATTTACAAAGAGAAGTAATACTAAGAATTGGTAAATAGTTTGGAAGGTATGTTGCTAGAACTAATTGTCCTATTCAATTTGCAATGCTAATGTTAACTCATTCCAATGAAATGATTCAAATACAGATATATAGAATGATTTTATAAACATATTTATTTTAAATGAATTTAGTTAAATACATAATTTATTACTTATGATTATAGAAATTGTTTTCTATATTCTATATTATATTTATTTTTTAATACTATAAACTCATTTTAATTATGAGTTTACATTATTATTAAAAGATACATTTTTTAAAAATCTAAAAATTTGCCCGAATACGTGGATAGGGCTACGGCGGGTCGTCAAAAATTTTGGAAATTTTTTTGACCGCGAAATCTTCGATATCGAAGTCGTAGGGTTATTGCTCGCGCTCGCTGGGATTTTCTCAACTCGTATTTTATTATTATAGATAAAAGATAAGTAAAATATAAAATATAAAATATACAAAAAATTTTATAATAATAAATAAAAACTTACGTATTTAACTAAATTACTTTAAATTAAATTATTTTTTTATTTGTACAAAAATATAGTTAAGTTTTTTCATTGACGTATATTTTAATAAATCATATTTAAAATTTACATGTTGATTATTATTTGTTTCATTGATATATTCATATTTTGTAAAAAAAAATCTGTTAATGCATATATGTGTTTTATCACATATATTTAGTTGTTTCTATGTACATTTTTAGTGTATTATCCGATTATAAATTAAATGTTTTATATCTAACATAAACTGTAATACTATTAAAAAATGTAATATTACAAAAATTACGTTATATGTAAAATAAAATTGATAAAAATATATATTAAACTCATTAGAATCTAATAAAGAATACAAATTTGAACAATTTCTCTAAATGGGAAATACAAATTATTTATTATTTTATTGTTCAAAAATTTAATTTAATTATCAATATTTGAATTGTAGTTTATTCCGTTTAAGTTTTCTATTGTTAGTATATATAGATTTAGTTTGTTGTGGTATTTTATATTGTTATTGGTGATTCTCTGTGTTTTTAGAAAATTTGTTATTAAGTATAAACTTATATAATGTATGTTTATTGCCTAATATTATATCTAATATGTACTTGGGAATATCCAACTGCATTAAATTAATGCTGAGAATAAATGTAAAAGTATTTCTCTATATGATGAAATCTAATATTTATATACAGTTATTTAATAATTATATAGAGTTATAGTTATATACAGTTATTTAATAGATATATACAGTTATGTAATAGTTATATACAGTTATTTAATAGATATATACAGTTATGTAATAGTTATATAGAGTTATTTAATAGATATATACAGTTATGTAATAGTTATATACAGTTATTTAATAGTTATATACAGTTATTTAATAGATATATACAGTTATTTAATAGTTATATACAGTTATTTAGTAGATATATACAGTTATTTAATAGTTATATACAGTTATCTAATAGTTATACAGTTATGTAATAGTTATATACAGTTATTTAATAGATATATACAGTTATTTAATAGATATATACAGTTATTTAATAGATATATACAGTTATTTAATAGTTATATACAGTTATCTAATAGTTATACAGTTATGTAATAGTTATATACAGTTATTTAATAGATAATTACAGTTATTTAATAGATATATACAGTTATTTAATAGATATATACAGTTATTTAATAGTTATATACAGTTATTTAATAGATATATACAGTTATTTAATAGTTATATTGATGTACTGTCCACTAATCTATCTAATTTGCCTGCATGTCCGTTTGGTATCGTTAAATCATTAATTAACTCTCTGGCAAGGTTACGATGGAGCAAAACAGATTGCCGCTCACTTGACCTCAATAGGAGTTCGTAACCTTGAATTTATCATCGACGAAGGTATGCCTATTATCAGTGGAGTCATCGATGGCATAGCTGCTCCCGTTGCCATGTTGGTACTGTTGCTATGGCGATAGTAGTTATTTTTATTGTACAAAGAACCGACATCCTAGAAGTCACTAGAAAGAGATGAATAACAAAAGTATTAGACTATAAAATCATTATGCCTGCAATGGAATTTTGCCAGTAATATAATTCACTTTATCAGAACTATATGACCCATAAATTATACTAAATACATATGTTAATATATATATATACAAAATGCTAATTTAGAAGTCATTATCAGAGTAGGAGTCGCAGAAAAAGGATATGCGTTGGTCAGACTCGAAGTGACAGGAGATGCCGGACATTCCAGCATTCCCGAACATCCTTCCAATATTGGAATTCTTGCTCGAGCCGTTACACGGTTTACCTCGGTAGTGATGTTGTTATTGCGTTGTCACGGCGTTTCCATGGTATATCTAGATCACTAGAACACAAACTCCGGCATACTGAGTCTTGATTGTTAATTGTTAAATAAAGTCTTATAATTCAATGAAATATAAACAAATAATACAATTTGTATCCGTTAGATGAATTTATTTTTATAATTAACATTCATATTTAACATGATGTTGATATCCCGAGTTAATGATGATTTATATTTTCTATAACAAATTTTTTGAATATTCTGCTGAATTTACTAAATACTATTTAGTATAAGATCAAAGATATCTATTTTTATAAAAAATCTTTTTTATTTAAATTTTGAAGGTTTAATAGATTTATTTGTTCTTATTAATGGTTACCATATATGGTAACCATAATTACATCTCAAAATAATTAGCTTATCAAACTTTTCTGTATAATTATAGTAGATAATTGAATTTTTAGTAATTTAAATTACACGTTTTAATCTTAATTCTTGTCCTATAGATTGGAAAGCATTGGCCAAGTTGCAAAACTTGAAGGCATTTCTCGAATGTGTTTCGAAAGTCTGGCGCCTCATATGAGCTTCTTTAAGCGTTTCATTCTGTCAAATATCTGGCTTTTCTCGGCGCTACTAAAAAAGTTATTTCTCCACGTAATATTTATAATAAGGAATCGTGAAAATACTAATTTACCCATAACTAATGAAAATGTACAATTAAAATAATACACTGACCTATCAATTAATCACTTAACACTTATAAATAGTCTATTTTACACTGAACTAATGATATATAAACAAGGACTTCATATGAATGGACTGTGTATGAATGTATATTTTGGAGTTATTTATTAAAAGCAGAATGTAATATGTACTTTAATCTAATTAGTATCTGTATGGGAATATCAAATATTACATTAGAGTAGATTACTTTAGTTAGATTACTTTAGTATAGATATCTGAAGAGGATATATGGAAAGATTTAAGGAAGATGTAAACATGTATTTGGGAAGTAGTTTTGACATAGTTCCAAAGTAGTTTATCGTGTGTTTAGGGAGTAGATAAGGAAGTGTGTGTGAAGTAGTTTAGAAAGTTACTAGCGAGTAATTTAGTAGGTTTTGGTAAGTAATTTAGAGTATGATTAAAGAGTAATTTAGGAGGTGATTTAGATGTAATTGATAAGGTATCGGTGGAGTATAATAGAAGGTGTTTAGAATGTATTTCAGGAAGTATTTCATAAGATATTTTTAATGTATTTCAGGAAGTATTTAGGGGAGTAAGAGTGGGAATAGTAAGTAAGTAAGTGGGGGATAGTAAGTAAGTAAGTGGGGGGATAGTAAGTAAGTAAGTGGGGGATAGTAAGTAAGTAAGTAGGGGGATAGTAAGTAAGTAAGTGGGGGGATAGTAAGTAAGTAAGTGGGGGTATAGTAAGTAAGTAAATGCGGGGATAGTAAGTAAGTAAGTTGGGGGACAGTAAGTAAGTAAGTGGGGGGATAGTAAGTAAGTAAGTGGGGGGATAGTAAGTAAGTAAGTAGGGGGGTAGTAAGTAAGTAAGTGGGGGGATAGTAAGTAAGTAAGTGGGGGATAGTAAGTAAGTAAGTGGGGGATAGTAAGTAAGTAAGTGGGGGGATAGTAAGTAAGTAAGTAAGTGGGGGGATAGTTTAGGAGTTATTTGGAGTAGTTTATAAATCTCTAAAGACAAATTAGTTATGATATTATTATGTTCTTAATGTTTCTGTCATATTGTTGTTTATTACTTAAAATATACTTTCTTTATTATTATGAATTAACTACAGATATATAGCTATTAACTATTGTTTATTTATCAGATATAATAATACATAAAAATAAAATTCATAAATATGAATTTTTTCATTAGAATGCACTGATGTCATATTAGACTATATATAACGTTTTTATTTGATTTCTGTTATAATTGGCAGTAAATTTCAATCAACTATTTATATATTAGAGTCATCCATTATAGAAATGTAAATAATGCCTTATTGTATCTAGTATTTGACCAGAAAAATAATATAAGTTAATAAATTACATTACTTTTGTATTACTTACTGAACATTCAATTTTATACCTTACTCTAAAATGATCTATATAATATTTACAAATGTACTATTTCCTAGTATTTCTAACAGCAACTCTATTATTATCACTACTATAATTGACATTGATAAACTAATTGTCTTTAATTAAATTTAATTTAAATGAGTTCACCCAACTCTTATTTATTTAAATAAATCTTTGTAATCTTATTTTTATTATTGTCACATTAAATATATGTAAGATATATCTAACAATAAATTAAGATATATCTAACAATAAAGTAAGATATATCTAACAATAAAGTAAGATATATCTAACAATAAAGTAAGATATATCTAACAATAAAGTAAGATATATCTAACAATAAAGTAAGATATATCTAACAATAATGTAAGATATATCAAACATGATTGAAAATATTATTTTAATTCAATATTGAATACATTTAATTTAATTTTTAAATTTATATATAAGATAATTTATTTGTTTGATTATTTGACTATTTATTTTCATAATATGAGTTTTTCACAGATCTCTTTTGAAAATTCCAAGTAATTCTGCTATCATACGAGCTACAACTTCTATAACGAAATTCAACAGTGGAATTAAAGTTATAATTTAATTTGATTACTTTTAATAATACATAATCTATTCATTATTTAAATAATAATTTACTAGATTTAATATTTATAATGGAGTGTATTTATAGAAATATGAAATTCAATTTAATTAAAAATTATTTATGCATTAATTATATTTAATATATTATATAATTATTTTGTAATTTCCAATATCTCCTGGCTTGCAATTGTTATTCCTAACTGATTGTGTTTATACAAATTAAGGATAACATAGTCCCAGACAAAGCTACAGCTCTGATCAATCATCGAACACTACCATTACAGTCAATAGACGAAGTTAATATTGTAGAAATAGTTTACATGATAATTAAATAAATAAACTTAGTTTAAATATTCTATAATTACATGAAATATTATTCACTGGATAACATCAATACTATTATTATTTATAGTTATATTAAATCGTGTATTTAGATTTAAACTAGCTACGCTATTATTCTATTCACAACGTTATCGTGAAATGAACAGGTGATCGAACGAGATCGCACCGTTATCGACGATCCTCGAGTCGAGGTCACGCTGGTGACCTCGGAGAATTCGAAGTACGTCTCGTCCACCGACACCAGGGGTTATCAAATTCTTGTGAAGACGATCGGCAACGTATTCGAAGGCACCATTGTTGTTCCCGGTCCGTAGCCTCGTATCTCTTAGCAATTCATTGTTACATTGTTACAATTCATTGTTAAATTAGTAATTCATTGTTGCAATATCATCCTGATGCCGTTATAAAAATGTAATACTAATAATAGTTTAATTCGAATAACAATAGGCGATTGATATGAAATCCAATATAATAACTATAGTTATCTCGAGTGTATGTAATGGTTTTTTAAATATCTGGGGTAAATTATACTCTACGAAAAAATGATCTTGTATGTATGATATTATATGTGAATAATATTAAAATAATTATATGTATATGTGATATACCAAACTAAACAAAATTATTCCTTTATTTGAGCCATGTAAATAAATAAGACATTAAAAACATGCGTAATAAACTATTGTACAATTGCTAACAGGATTGTGTGTAGGTCGTACTGACAGTGCTCATTATACAAACCTCTCTAAAAACATCTACAGAATATCTCCGGCTTTCTTGGATAAGGTATTACACTTTAAAATATTAATATCAATTTAGGGCAATTCTCATTTATAAACATTTAAATTGTTTGATTCATATAATTCACGATATGAAACATTAAATGATACAGTAAATTATATAGATTTACATATTCATCTTTGGGATATATATTACTTTATCATTCATCTTCCATTGTAATTAGTTATCTTGGTCGGGGTATAATGTATTTATATAAATTGATTTACATTATTTAACTCGAATGACAATTTTATAAAATCAAGAGAAAATAAAATATTTCAATAAGAAAATTCTAAATGTTTATATTTTAAAATTAAATTATTTTTTAAATATATTTAATTCATCAAATAATCCTTCAGACTAGATATAAATATAAATAATGTATAACTTATATAGTGAAGTCATGATATATTCAGTAATTATTTTCTATTATTAAATACCCTGCATAATATAAATAGTTGATATTTCTACAGTTTATTTTATAATACTTAGTATCAACTAATAACAAAGTTCTATATATAATCTTTAGATATTAATCAACACTTATATAATTCTATATAATAATATTTTTTAATGTAATTTAATATATCTATATAAACAATTAAAAGTATATAAAATAAAGATATCATTTATTTAACTTTGTATTCAACAATGATTGAAATAGGAATGTAATCCTACTGTGTTACAAATGTTTAATAAATACAGATAACTAATAATAATAATGATATATGATATAATAATGAATTAATATCATTTATTTATATTTATAGTGATTTGAGTGAACAATAGAAAAAAGATTTTAAAGTCATTATAACCTACCAATTATTTACTCAATTACATTATGCCGAGTATAGATATCTATTTTATGTTAGTAGAGCAAAATTGAAATGATATATAAATTAATGTTTAAAATCTCTGATCGCCTAATAAGGATGGGGTGAAGAGGATACATGGAAAAGACGAGCGTATCTCTATCGAAAACTACAGGAAGGTCATTGAGTTCTACATGACGATTATAAAACTCAGCGATCAAAAGTCTTTGGATTGTAAATAATATTTGTATGAGGACATGCTCTTTTTAATTCATGCGTGTTACGTCTGTTTTGACCTTTTATTATAACTCAGGATGTCAATAACCAGCTTGTCAAAATATCTTTTTGTTATACATTTACTAAACAATGCATTAAGTGATTTTAAACGCTTTACATAATAATCTACAAATTCCATATAATAAATATTACCATATCAATTTCTCATAATTTCATATTTAAATTACAGATACACTTTTAAAATATTTTTCTAATGATAATTCATCATAATTATATTCATTTTGATAAAAACTTAATATTTATATTATAACTATTATCGATATTATATTTTTTTTATCGTAGTGAATGATGGGAAATGTGTTTCAAGTGATTTACTGATTCTCTCTCATAATACTCAGAGCAAATCTATTCCATTCAATGTATTTATAAATAAAATCTGCTATTATTCATTTTTACATTACATTCCTATCGGGTATTATTTTTAAAATATATTTTTATGTCCATATTATAAATAATGAAACAAATTATTTATATAGTAGAGCCATTATAACTGTTATCAACATAAAATGTTAACTATTAATTAATTCTATATTATTCAATAGTGTGAATATTGGTTTCTATGAATCTACCAACGTAATAGTAATACTGATAACAGAGCATCTGAAGTCGAGAGATTTTATGGAGAAAGCTAGAATTATAGCGGACAATATAATTCTATTAATGGTGCAGATAATCAATGAAAAATCTTACTTTGACTCGCAGAAAAAAAATATATCCTGGAGTGATGCACACTGTGCATTGCACAGCATAAAGTCAAGCGAATTATTTATATGTGCTTTTTAACACTCATTACACATCTGTTATATCACCCATTTACTTAAGTTGATATATCTGTAGAGTTACAAAATACGAATTAAATATGAATTTCTCTTTGTTATTCTTTTTATAGCTGTTTATATAATCTGTGATCACATGTTTTCCTAATTTCTCATCGATGGACAGACAGTGTCAACGATGATGACAAAATCAACTTGAGTTATATATTTCCTGTGTTAGGGTGGTTGTTGCAATTAATAAAATTCATACCCACTTCATTTTCGGCTTTTATAAGAAATAGAAAATATAAATTTATATATTTATATTAATTATATAATCGTAAGAAAAGTCTACAATATAAATGTAATTAAGTAATTGTAATTTATACATGATATATGGTAATAACAATAAGGATGTTCAAGCAATACAAATGTTTAACTAAATAGTAATATATATTAGTTATTAAAATGACGGTATTAACAATGTATTTTATATTTAAATCCACAATGCAACGACTCCCTTTAATAAATAATATCCTAATATAAACAGTATATCAATTTGCAGCCTATTCAGGTGTGAGTTACTCCGCTACTAAACCATCATTTAAACTGTCTAGATTTTATTAGAAGACAATGGTGATCACGCCTAAGCTGCCATTTAAATTAATGAACTATAGCAAATGATAACAGAGCATCTAAACAATAAAATACACATGGATCTATTGTTTGTATTGTGATAATTTGTCAAAATTAATCATTGATACATGACATTTTAAAATGAAATTATAAAAAGTAGATATTATATTTATAAAAGTATAATTTAATTATGAATGGAATAGAGGAACCCAATATTATTTAAGTTCATGATAAACTATATAAATGATTTAATGGTATGGTAAAGTTTGAACTCATTAAGTGAGATTAACGTATAAAAAGAAAAATACAAGTTAATATATTTATAATATTATTTTCAAAATAACGTATATATACGATGCATATATTATTAAGATAATAAAGTTTATAAATTATATTACAATTGATTTGACTTTTAAAACTAATAGTAATTTTATCTTCCTAACTATTGTATTATATATATATAATAATTATATAAAAAAATATATATTTACCTATTCGAGTATATCATTCTATTTGCCAATCATTACATTAATGATTACGATCATTATACATTACAGTTATAACATGTTGGGTTTGAAACGGTATCGATATATAAAATAACTAAATTAAAGAGTTTTATTTGAATTTGGTAAATAGATTTAATTATTATTACGATTTGTGATAGAATAATATTATTATTTTCCTTTTGACTTATTAGTGGTCATATTATTTTATCTAATAAGTTATATATTTATATTGCTGAAATAATTACTAATTTATAATAACTATTTATTTAACTAATATATACTAGCAATGGATACATATATATATATATATATCAAATAATTGAAATACATATAATGCTATATATGTATATATATATTAAATTTATATAGGTTAATATAAAACTATATTAGTATATTAGTATATTATATGTTGTCTATATAATTGAAAATAGTGAAGAATATATATATATTTATGCTATAATCATCCATTTTAAAAAATATTTTAAAATTAATAGTATTGCTTCCGCGCGGTGTCGTATGCAATATGGATTGCTATGCAATATGGATTATAACATGTGACATAATCTGATATTTTTGTATACATTTACAAATCAATTATTTAAAAATATATAGTACAAACTATAAAAATACTAATTGCATTTATAGTTATTTTGTATTAAAATACATTTTTACTATAATATTTTTATAAAATATTATATTGATAAATTTATTTATTTACTCATAGGCGTGTCTAAAGTATTTTGAATTAAAATTCAAATTTTTACATGTGAATTTCGAATTCAAAATTTCATTGAAATCAGTAATATTTATTTTCAAAAACATCTTATATAATGAGTTTTTTTATTCTAGCAAATGATATATTATTTTATTTATTAAATAATAAATTTCGTGATAACACATCTTATAAACAAATGTTTAACATTAGAAGATTGATCAAAAATAAAAGATCAGCTTCTAATGAAACATTCTTTCTCAAAGATAAAGGTACTTATTGATTAAATAAATGTATCCTAAAATATGTGTATGAAAATTTAATAATATATTGATAATAAATATATATGATCTATATTATTATATTGAATTTATTATTTTGTTCCGGATTTTGTTACGGCAAATTATAATTTTATAATATATAATCATAGATTTGTATTTACCAATACAAATATATATATATATAATCAATAAAAAGATCTTTTTCTAAAGATGTATAGCTTCTATAGTTATAATTTCAATATATTACTACAATATCTCTAAATAAATAAATTATTAAAATCACTTAAATAAGTATTAATTTAATTATCAGTATTAATGAAGACTACACAGGGGATACAGACTACAGGGGTATACAGGGGACTTCAATTTATTTATCAAAAATGATATTAGAAAATGGCTTTTTAATAATTAAATAATAAATTGAATTGTGTAAATACTATTTACTAAATAGTATCTATACAATTAAATTTATTAATTATAATTTAAAAATTATAATGTTTATCTATTTTCATTGCCATGGTTATTTAGTTGATTGACATCTAGAACATCTTATAAAAGAATTTTATTTATTGTGAGTAATGGATAATATATATTATGTTGTATATTTCTTAAGTAAGATTACGCTTTAATCAATTGCGAGATTTTTTATATAGACGTAAGATACTTATATAAAGCAATTTATTTTACTTTTATGATTATTTTAAAAGTATTTAACAATATACGATAATAGGAATTTCCTTAGTTTCAATGCTATAATCCATATTGCATAGCAATCCATATTGCATACGACAGCGGTGTCGTGTCCCAGAATGGAAGCTTCACGTGACATTTTCCATAATCTTTGCAAACAAATCTAAGTATTAGATAATATTTCGATAATATTAAGAAATATAATTTTCAAATTTTTAAATGTGGGCGCATTACTATATATCTGGCATCTATATTAAAGCGTGGTTACCCTAATTCAAATTTAGAAATATATTATAACATTCTGAATACTATAATTATAATACTATAATTACCAATATGATATTAAAAGAGATCAAATATTTTTTAGAAACTAAAAAATTCTCTAATACTAATAACTAAAGTTTGAATTTAAATGTTATTAATAGACTCAAATTAAATATAGTTTATAATAACAATCAATTACCTTGTTATCAATTATCATATTATCTATATTATTTAATCTGATTAATATTGTTGTGTGATAATCAAAAACTGGATCAATTCCGATAATATATTACTTGATTATATATATTAAGATTATATTTATAGCTCAAATTGTATATTTCTCATAGAATATACAACATTCTATAAATACACAATTATTATAATTAATAATAAGATAGTATAACAGTTGAGTATACTTAACAGCAATTTCATAATATATTTACATATTTAATATACATGGAATATGAACATAGAATATACGGTATAGTTATTGGTATATATGAACTTAATTTAAATATAAATTACTATATTACTATATTGACCTGATTAATTATACTATTGATAATTTTGTTACCATTATTAGATGTCATATAACTTAGTTGAAGAAAGGAATGCTGCTATGTCAGTCATACCGGATAGTTATATCGTATGCAATGGATACAAAATAAAATCAATGATGTTAGTGTAAGAGTTATTAAATACATTATCTATAATTATAATTATTTCTATTATATCTATAATTATTCTTAAGAATATGTGTAAACTAGGATTATAATATTTTTTATAATATAATATTATGTTGTATTCTAATTACATTTAAATATTATATTATTTTTAATAATTCTCCAACTATAGGATATGTACGAAGTATTTATCCCATTTGAAAAATGAAATAAAATGTTGACTTTCATTTAAGAAAAAAAAACAAAACCAGATAATAACTGGACAATTCATCAATTAAAAAGTATTGATACAAAAGGGTAATAATTAGGGTTGTAAATGATACCCAAAATCAAAGTTTCGAAACAGTATCAAATGCTAAAATCAAAGTTTCGAAACAGTATCAAATGCTAAAATCAAAGTTTCGAAACAGTATCAAATGCTAAAATCAAAGTTTCGAAACAGTATCAAATGCTAAATTCAAAGTTTCGAAACAGTATCAAATGCTAAATTCAAAGTTTCGAAACAGTATCAAAAACTAAAATCAAAGTTTCGAAACACTGTAAAATCTAATTATATATTTAGATATTATTGCGAATTAATTAATACATTTGTTATATTTTTTAATTATTATCTAATAATATTACAATTAATAAATTAGAAAGTAAATTAATCAGTAAATCACAAAGAAACTTAAATAAATTTAATATAAATTATGATAATAATACAAATTCGTATAATATACATAAAAATAGTATTTGTAACAAGTAAGCGAATATTTTATCATCATTTAGAAAAATATGGGGTGATAAAACCTAGACATGCTAACACTTATAATAATACAAATAAGTATTTTTATTTATTATTTATATACAAAAATGTAAGCATATCTAAGTTTTTGTCACTCAATCTGTTTCTAGACGATGATAAAATATTTCCAGTTGATGAAAATATTCTTTCACTTGCGACTGATGTAGCTTGTATTACTAAATGGTGACAAGCCAATCTAAATAATATTGGCATATTTGATGCTTTCCACCACATGAGAGGACACGACTCAAAGGATATCGATGGCATCCTCTCATACTCTTTTAATTCTTCTGTAATCTGTCGATAGCAATTATGAGAATAAATTTAATTGTAATATAATAATGAGGCTAAATTTATACTTTATCATATTATTAATTTTAATATTATTTGATAAGTTGTAATATTTATATAAATATAAACAGATGATCGCTTTGGACGTTTATGGTGCATCCCTAGAAATATGTCCATTTCACTTAGTTGACTGTCACTATTCTCCTTTATTTTCACCTCGCATTCATTCTAATTTAATATTCTTTTAATATCATAGAATATCAGAGAATATAATATCTAGGAAATTATAAAGATATAAAAGAAAGTACATTTTTATAATATAAAATAATATAATAGGTTATATAGTTTTATATGAATTACAATGTTGAATACTTACATCATATTTTAAAGATATTTTCGAATGAATTTCCTCAATATTAAGATCTTCTAAATTTTTGAATCTAGGATCAAGATATGTCGCTATTTTAAATATATCGTCTTCATACCTATAAAAAATTTCTATTAGAATGTGATATATTTTTTTATAATGATTCAATTATCATGAAAAATTATATAAATAACCGGGAGGAAAGGCAACTTATCATGGCAGGCGCAGCACATTTTAAAATTCCATTCTTCTGAATTCCTTTTATTAGTTTTGACATAAAAGGTAATATCATTGATATTGGTGAAATTGAATCTTTGGATAAAGTCTGTATGTGATTGATATTATTTATAATATACATAAGTTATTTTTTATAATTAAATTTATTATATATCTAAAATACTATTTATTGTACTGTTAGATATTTCTGCATTGGAATGCTTACTATAGAGCTAACCAATGTCACTAATTTGAATGGTTTAAGGCATAAAGATAATTGATTACACAATTCTATATCTTCGCCTTCAATCATAAGATTATGATGAGTTTCTCCAAAGGCAGTTAATAGATATGGATGAAGTTCAAGGTACCTTGAAATCATGTCATATGTACTGTTCCACCTATTAAATATTAAAATAAGATTCAAAAGCATTATTATAATCAAATGCAAAAGCATATTATAATTGTATTATATTAATAATTTACCTGGTAACTACGTCCATTTTTAATTTAAGAGGAGATTTATTATCAGCCTCCATCGCAGACTTCAGTAAAGCAGTAAACTTGCTAGAATGATGAACAGACTGAGAAAGTTTACGCATATTACTCAATATGTCATTGAAATTGCACTTCTGTAATTGTACGAATTAATTATTAAAATATATGCTAAATGATACTTAAATATAGCTAATATAACTAATTATTTAAAAACCTTAAATAAAAGCTGTACTGTCAAATTTAATATATGTGCAAAACATCCAATATGTGCAAAAATATGACCTTCGGTCACAGCCAATTTTCCACATTTGCTTATGTTGGCAGCATTATCAGTTGTTAGCTAAAATAATTCACAACTATAAAAAATATAAATATTATATATACAATGTATATAATTATATATATATATATATTATTAACTGAAGGAAGGCACTGTTTATTATTCATATTCCAATCCTTCATAGTCTCAACTAATAACTTTAATAGATTAGAGCTTGTATGAGAATCCTAATATAATGTTTGAAATATTAATTATATGAATTGAATATATATTTATAAAATTAATAGTGAAATAATATATATTTAAATTAACTAACATAGTATGATCGAGTTTGTAATACATGCGAGTGAAAATCTCCATCCTTGATATACACAACTGTAGTCGTGATGAAGGATGTTTGGTTGATGCTAGACCAGGCATCGGTTGTCATGCTAGCATAGCAACACTTGGATAATTCATCTTTTAAATGTATCACCACATCTTCATAATATAATTTAATCTGTTCAGTTATTATGTAACGTGATGGAACCTCATAATTTCCACAAAAACGTTTACACATCTCTTTAAAAGACCGTGATTCCACCAATGATAATGGTAGCATATTACTTGCAAGAAACAAAGCTAAAATTGATAATTAATTATTAAATGAATACAAATAATAATAGTTGAACAAATAAGATGAATTGTTATTAAGGAAATATATACTAACAAATTCCTTCAGTAATATTTTTTGATTTTTCATTACTGATTTTTATATCCATATATGATGATACATTTTTAGTATAACCTAAATTTATTTTAAAATATTAATTCCAATTATTTTATATGTGCATTAAAACTTACTCTGTGGTTTGGCCTTATAGCTTAGGTGGATGAGTTTATGCCTGGCAAGTGCTGAAGTACTCCACCCAGGACATTTGATAATAACCGAGCAGGTCTTACATTTTGCCTCTGCAAGTTTTATTTCTTTTTTTCCGACTAATTGAATAACAATTGAATAAAAATATTATTAATAATATTAAATGGTAAAATGAAGTACTTTAATACATTAATAAGTATACGAAATATATGTGTGTTAATACATTTATAAATTTAAAAAGTGTATGATTTGTGATCATTAATCACAAATATATGCTAAAATCTACATATTTCGCTAATAATTGTACCTAGCTGTTTTAATATATAACCTTTCTTATATACTGTATAAAAAGATTTCCATACATCACTCCTCTTTTCTTCTTCTTTAAAGATGTATTCAATTTCCTGTATATTCAATATTGTTGATAATATATATTCGAAATATAAAAATAAAATAATTCAAATCAAGGTTTATATATATTAATTAATATAGTAATTAGTACCAATACTATTACTAAATAGTATATATATATAGTATACATATTATATATATATATATTAATTGGTAGTATATATTATGCCTTGTAATACTTATATAATGATTGTATAAGATTATAAAATATATGATATATTCAATGAATATTAATTTATAAAATAATATATTACAAAATAGAATATTTTAAAATATACTCGATATAATTCATTTATTCAATTCAGTGATTTAAATGCACACACTATATAGAGTATTATATGCTTAGATATTATATGATCTCATAGAATTAAAAATATACTAACATTTAATTTAATGTCCATTTTGGTTTGGTTTGGAACAATGGGAAGTGTCATAATTAATAAAAACTAATTCAGCCAATCATTGATTACTAATTGAGTTCATAATATAAATCTCAAATCAATATAATTATTTATGTTATATAAATCTATGATTATTAAAATATTCATTTGTATTTTGCATTTTTGACCTTAGGTCAATTTTTATTGACTGCCAATAAAAAAATGTATCAAAATTAATTTTAATTACAAATGAACTCCATGAAGTTATTTATGACTTTATTATTTAATAAAGATCATAAATGTATCAGTTCGGGTTCGAGTTCGTAATTTTTAATATATCAAAGTATCAGTTCGGTTCGGTATCAAAATATGAAAGTATCAGTTCGGGTTCGGGATCGTAATATATTGAATTACAAAGTATCAGTTCGGTATCAAAGTGTTAAAGTATCAGTTCGTAATGTATCAGTTCGGTTTTATTTACAACCCTAGTAATAATATAATAATAACATATAGGTTAATTTGAAATTATATTAAAATTAATTGTTGTTCAGTTCAATTTATTCTTCTACAACACTCGCACTGGGATACAATAATTTAGCTGATTTCGCTGTTGATGCAGTATGATAACGTACTGTAGCGGTATGTGCTGTTACATTCTGTATGTGCGATGATTATAAAATATAAATACATTATACATTTTAATATTTAATATATTCCAGATGAACTAATGGAGGCACGTTCATCTTTAAAATATCTCTTAGAGAATTCTGATATAGAGAACTTGTACAATTTAATGCGAACAAGAAATATTAAAGGTTTCATTCTCATTTAAGTCATATATTTTGTGAATTACTACACTAACTATAAATGTATAAATTTATGATAAACTAATAGAAAATGAGTCACAAAAGTTACTTAATATAAAGTGTGCCTGTTTATTTCTATTCTCTTTTAAAATATATAATCAATTGATTAGTAAAAAATATATATTATTATACTAATAATCTCATTTAACTATTTTAGAAAAGAATATGTTATTTTTGCCTACGCCTCAAGTCATGCAATCTTATTTAATGTCTCCTCCTACTTCAACGAATTGGCAATATGATAATATCAATAATGGAGTGAAGCCATTAGATCCACCAGTCAATCAATATAATGGATATAATAGTACGTATCCACAACCAAATCATATAAATAAAATTTTTAGACAACAGGTTTGTAATTTAAATTAAAAAAATATTATATAATATATATAATCTATATATAATCTATATTAGATAAGAAACTAGATCTCATTTTTAAATATCAAGAGATGAATCATCTGTACTTCAAATTTAAAAGAAAAAATATCTAAGATGGCCGATATTATTTCAAGTTTGTATTATTTTATATAATATTTTATAATTAGTAGTTAAAAATATTATAAAGATGTATACATATATACGTTATAAGGCTACATAAAATACCTGACTTATTATGTTACCTCTATTATACTAAATGTAACGCCACTATTCCTACATTTAAGTCACTCCTACACCAAAATTAACCTCTATTAATCTATATTAACACCACAATAAAAATGTATATTAATATATTAACTCTGTAATAATCTCTCAATTAACTAATAAACCTAAATAATGAATGATATAATTAATATCATGACATAGAATAAATAATTATAAAAGTAACTCATTAATCAAAAATCTATCTCTCCCTCATTCCCTCACTCCACCACATATTATAATATAT
The DNA here is from genome assembly GCA_964035775.1 of Osedax frankpressi. Taxonomy (NCBI): domain Eukaryota; kingdom Metazoa; phylum Annelida; class Polychaeta; order Sabellida; family Siboglinidae; genus Osedax; species Osedax frankpressi. Next base: position 35,280,659 of record OZ038313.1, read on the forward strand.
TTATTTACAAGTTGTATTTATACAATTATTTGTTATTTTATATAGAACAAGGTATTGTACTAACATATATGGGATCATTATTGGAAGAAAGAAGAAGAAATAGTAATAGTATCAAATTGTCACCCACCTATTACTGACCATTTGAAGATGATTGAGCTTAATAATAAATTATCTATTTCAGAATTCTTCTTTGGAATATGTTAGTATTTTATATTGTATATTAACAATTAATGAATATATTCAATTATATTAATTAGTGGCCGAATTATTAAAAATACATAATTGAAAATATTTAATATTATAAGTAAATATATACATCCAATCATATTTTATAAAATTAATTATACTTTTCTAAAACTATAATTTTATTTGTTAGAAAGAAAACTTGAATCTCATAGAATTCGACAACAATCAAAATTATTATCCTTGAAAGTTGTTCTATTGCTGATCCACAACGTTGGCTTCAATACAATGTTGGCGGGAATAGTGATAAAAATAAAATAGGAATGAAGGACGAATTAGAAAATATGTATAGAATAGTGAACGGTTTGTATATAAATATGAATTGTTCAAGCTTTAATTTCATTGATTTAATAATATTTTTAGAATATTTTTTTATTTTTAAAGTAATATTCATATGTTCAAATATATATGTAAAGTAATATTTATATGTCTAATTATAAATCATAGTATTTTAATTAATTAGTTATTAAATAATGATATACTTACAACTAGATTATTAAATCTATGCAGCAGACGGTAAATAAAAGGAATCCGGAAAAGGTGATAGAGGCGAAGAAAGAACAATTGGAAAATAAATTTTAATTTATCTTTACATATTTATTTATTTATAAACAAACTACTATAGTTTATATGACATAAATTATAAATAAAAATAGTAACATTTATGGTATTCATCAAATTATAAAACTCATACCTATAATTTATTAATATGAAAATTCTTAAAAATAACTCTACTAAATAATTATGAAAATACTCATACAGTAAATAGGTTATGATAAACTATTTCTAAAATAGGGTATGCCACTACTCTATTTATTATATAAGACAATTTATAATAGGTTACCTTTTTACTATTTTTCATAACATAGGAATAGTTACAAAAGTTTACCTCGCCTATCTTTTTGTAACCTACGACAAGTTACAAAAGGTTACTTCGCTACTCATTTTGTAACCTACGACAATTTATTGTAACTAATATTTTAACTTATTGTACATAAAATATACTTATCTCATCATCTGTACAATTATGTAATATATTATAGTATCTTAATATCATGCAAACTTTTCTTATATAGAAAAAAGAAAAATGAATATAACAATTCATTTATTTAAATCAAATATATACAATCCAAACAAATAACACAGAATATAATATATATATTTAAACTCAAGTAATTATATGTTGAATTTTTTTTAGTATCAAATGCTGGCAATAATTTACGCTGAAGCAAGGTTACTTATCGCCTGTTATCTCTTTTAATACATAACACTCTTTTAACAAGATTAAACAGTTTTCAATGATTTTGTTTTCCAATTTTATCCTCTACGTTTTATAATTCAAGAATTAGCGAATACCACCTGTTAAAAATAATATTATATACAAATATATTTTGTATTTTATTTAGAACTAATTAATTCTATGTATTAATGGGGATGTTAACTAACTTTTTAAACTAATTTTAATAAAGTTTAGTAATATATTAAGTATACATATTAGTATTAAGTATACATACTATTATTTACTAATTATTAACCTTAATATCTGACATATATTCACTTTCAGATAGCTTTTCTATTATCGTATTACAATTGTTTATTTAATTTAGACTAAATTGCTGAAGACGAGATCCTCATCTGTATTGTAGTAGAATTGATTCTGTCTTTTTTAATTATCATACTTCTAGAAACTCTCTGATCTACTATATATATAAACATATATATATAAACAGGTATGTTGATCAACCGACCTCAATGTCCATAAATGAAGTGTAGTTAGTCCATTAGTTTCTGGTGAGTTCGTCGACATACCATGTTCCATTAGGTGTGCAGGTCTTATCGGCAATTGCTAGTATTCCGGATTTAAGGATAGCTGAAAGGAGATAAGTGTAAAGGTAAGTAGTAATGGAATGGTGATAGTAGTAAATGAAAGAAGATAATAGTACAATAAAGGAGATAAGAGTACAATAATAATACACTTAATTGAATATATGTATTTGTTAGGTTATAGAAAAGTTATTAATGTAACTATATATTTTAATTAAATAATAGTAATAATCTAATATTTATTAGCATATTTATTAAAGTTTATTTTGCTGTACCTTGTACTGCATGAGTTGCATTCGTCCATTACTTATTATATAACTGAGGCATTATTAAGATCACTGATTCTAACATTGAACATTTGATTGAAATCTTTAGATATTTTATGGTTTGTTAAAATCTACTATTTAATATATATATATATATATATATATATATATATAATTTATAAGGTAAAATCTAATGAATTTTATGTTCTTATGAATTCGGAAATGTAGATAAAGTAATTTTACAGATGGAAAACTCGTTGGATATAATTAAATAGATAAAACAATAGTTGTCTGTAGATATATCTGGGTATATCCAGATAGATATATATGTAATGAGAGTTGACCTCCAACAGTTAATGAGATCATTTAGTAAATGGCTAAACATAGATACTATAAAGATATATAATACATCACTTGATTCAGGGTCATATGAAACTCCTTTACCTAAACGTTTAGTAAACCATTTAACAGTAGTTTATAATAAAGATGTGTATGTCATTAGTGGAAATGCAAATTGTGAAACTTCAAGAAGAAGGCGACATTTGGAAGTATTATATAATGCATATATTTATATATTTTATAATAGTAAGAATACGGTAAATCCTGAATATACAAAGCGATACATGGACAATGATAGAGGTGGGTTTATATAATAATATTAAGTTAGATTGTAGTATATATGATGAGTATGGTTATACTATATATATATATATATATCGTATATATCGTATACGATAAATAATGATAATATATATTGTATTGATAGGGAAATAATAAAAAAAATTATTATATATTAAATCATAAAATTATTTTTATTGTTAGATTTTAATTTATATCATGTTTTAAATCAGTTTTTATTTACTTAATGATTTATTAATAATTTGTAGTATTTTTGTTGTATTTTTTTTACCACTCGAACATATATATAATAAATAGTTATTTATTATTTTAATATTATAACAAACGTGAAATAATATAATGATTTTAATCTCTTTTTATATATAAATAATGATAATTTTACAAGATAAAATATGGTTTATATTATTTGTTACTCCAAGAATAGATTATGTATTACATTATTTATTAAATAATAAATATATATATAAAGTTCATAATTTAAAAATTATATTATATGAAAATTCATGGGTATGTAATTTATATCTTCGAAAGTAATGATCATATAAATACTATCAATATACCAATATGTAAAAGTTTAAATTTTAAATCTAACATATAATATTATAAAGTAATAAATTATTACATAATTACTTTAATATATATTTCTTAACATAATTATTTACTAGTTTATAATAAATATAACTATTGATTCGTATAACTAGGTCATGTATATATACACTTTTATATACCCATATGACATTAGAGTGAATGTATTAATTAAAGTATTCAATAAAGTGTTTTTATAAAGATATCTTTAAAAATACACTCACTAGTAACAATATTATAAATAATATTTCAATATAAATTGTAACAGATAACTGAATTTTACTTAAATAACTAAATTAATAATAATTAATTAATTAATATTATTTAAAATTGTTAATAAATAAACTATACAAGAGCCTAATGCGAGCTAAATTGATCTCCCCTTAAACCTTTACCTCCCGCGGATTTTTCATTAAACAGCATTGTAAAAATTGCGGTGTTTACGTCTTTTTTTCGTAAATTTCTTCCATTTAAATTAATTGAAAAATTTAAATACAATTTTAAAAACAATTGTTAAATTTAAAAAGAATTGTAATACACTTCTATTTTCTGAAGCGTTATAAACCTTTTTTTCATGTGTATTACGCCTCTCTTTTCTGACATATTTTACAATATCATTTCAATCGCTAAAATTATTTAAAATGTATTATTAATTATTATTACATAATTATTATTTAGAATAATAAATGTTTATATATATATATATTTAATAGAAGTGAAAGTAAATATTAATATTTGTATAAACAAATTTAACGTATATATATGATATATTGATATTTGTCTTGATGAGTTTTTATCTGTACATCTTACATATCTGTTGTATAAATTATTATAATTATTGGGTAAATGTAAACTATATTAATAAATAAAATATATTTAATAAAATTAATTAAATATAATTCCAAATGTCATATATATTAAATATATTAATAAAAAATAAATATCAATAAATATGAAATTTTTTGTTAAAGAATTACTTATAATGTATTTAACTTATTACGAACCTCATTAGTTATGAAGGCTACATTGATTACATTCTATTAAATAAATTGAACTTTAACTTATTAATATTTTATTTATATATTTTACAAATTTGATAATCTGGATTTCTTCAAAATATCTAGATTTTCTCTATGATTATATAAAATGTCCTGTGATAATTATTGATAAAGTAAAATAAGATAATAAGAAAATAAATTAATTATTTTAAATATAATTTTAATTATATAAGGCACTGCGCGGAACACAGTGTGTTCCATACAGTGTACGTCGTACATTGTGCGTAGTACAGTGTACGTCATACAGTGTAGGGAGTATTCCTCATTTCGTGCTCTATTTAAAAGTAATTAAAATACCACAATCAATTTTAGATATTATTTTCTATATCAAAATATATATTTATATAGTATATTCATTATTTATGAGATTTACCCATATAACGCATTACCCATATCATACATAATATATAAAATAAACAGATTTATATTAATCTATCTTATATATTAGTGGCATATTGAGCTTATAAGCTTTATTTATGTTTGAAATAACTGGTAATTATAATTATATTAATATTAATATGTATCAAGATTTTTTTCTCAAAATACACACCTATAGGAATAAAATAAATAAAATCTTTCCCTGTACTTCTTTATGTTAAATATCATGATAAGTAAGTATATTAACAATATTGATATACACGATATATGAATCTATGTAGTTATATATCCTCGAATTAGTTTATTTATTTGTATATAAATCAAATAATAAAATTATAATTATTTCATAAACAATTAATAAAATCGGCTCTTTCATAGACCTTATGCAGAATGTATACTGTTAACCTAGTCACCAAGATTAATACTTGTTTACGGTTAAAATGGTGTAAAATCTTTATGGAAATAACAGTATTTTATAATATTTTAGAGATGTTCTGTGGTGGGATATTCATATAATTTTGTAATCCAATTTTCTCTGAATTCTTTATAACACCTTCTTTCAATAACTCTTCTGGTATCTTATTATGATAATTATTTGATTTTAGATTATCGTATTCATTTTTAAACTCCTACCTACATAATCTAAGAATTATCTCATTTTGTTTTTCTAATATATTCATTTTAAATTAATCTACAATTGAAATCATTTTCTAATCTTAATTATATATTTGAAAAAAGGTGGGAGAAGTACTTCTCCCACCTTTTTATAATTATTATAATGACCGATCAGGTTAGGCTTCTGTGCTGATCGATATAATCACGTGATTAATTCAAAACGAGCGGTACATTACAATTTGAAATAAAATATTATTAGCACTTTAATAAATATTTACTTTATATATATATATATATATATATAACTTTACATTTTGTTTGAATAATTATATACAAAATAATTCTTGATAAAACAACTTAAATTTAATATCATATATTAACAAAATTTGTATTTGTACAGAAATATTTGTTATCAATACATTGATAACTCATTGATTACTCATGATACATTTCATCTCATTCATAAATGAGATGAAATGATGGAAGAGATCAGCCACGAACTTGGAAATGTTATTAAATATGATGCGGAGTTGGAATCATCAATAAATATAGTGGTCTCGAATTTAATTAACATTTTAGGTAATGTGAAAATATAATCCATTAATTATTTTAGGATATCTTTATCATCTTACATTATAATATCAATATTTTCTGACAAATAGATTAAAGAAACAAACTTTTTATTCTCTTTGCGCTAAAATTGGTAATATATTTGTTTCACAAGCTAATTCTAACTGCACTAGTGTCAAATTAAAGGTAGCAATAACTTTATGGAGGTTAACAATAGTTTTTATTAATTTATTCAATTAATATCATTTTCACATTATAAGTTATAGTAAGTAATGTATATTATGCAGATTAGCTACAAATTGCGACATATCGAACGATTGCAGATAAATTCCGTATATTAAGAGCATCTGCTATTCGATGGACCAATCAAGTAAATACCATAGCATATATAAGTTACATTTAACTTCAAATTTGTGTTATAAGTATGTATATAATTGTATATAATTTGTATTATAATTATGTATTATTTGTAAAAATTTGTTTGTATGTCATTCAGGGCCATTTCCTGGAAGACATTTAAATGAATGCGATACTAATTTTAATTTCAATTATTCCAGTGCTAGGATGGAGATTGAACAAGATTGTGTGCTGCTAAATGAAGAATTTTACTACGCAGTCAAGATACCAATTTTGAAAATTAGCATTATTTAATATCAGCTTGTTTTATATTACATAATATTTGTATTAATGACATTTATTTGGTAGATCAGGTAAAACATATAGATATTGATACTAATCATGAAGCCAGTGCAAATGTTATGCGAGATTATTTATCTTATTTAGTTAATCATTTTATTTTATTGATTTTTAGTTATATAGAATTTATTAAATATAAGAAATATGATTTGAATACATTTTTGATTATATATAGAATTTATTAAATACAATATTTATTAAATATTCTGTCTGGGGTATTTTATCACCCAATGTATTGGTGGTGGCAGTATGGTCTATCGGGGCATATTCTGTGTGGGGAGGTTCTGTAGAGGGATATTCTGTATGGGGAGGTCCTGTCGAGAAATATTCTGAAGAAGGATATTATGTGTGAGAAGGTTGTGTGGGGGGAGGTTCTGTCGAGGGATATTATGTGGGCGGTGTTTTATTACTCAAGCTATCGGTGGTGACATATAGTCTGTCGGATGAGGTTATTCAGTGTGGGGTGTCTAAAAACTAAAGGTATCGGTGGTGGTAATATAATCTGTTGGGGGGTATCCAGTTGTAAGATATTGTCTCGGAGGGTGTTCTTGATCGATGAATACTGAATAACTAAAATGTTTAATGTTAATAATTAATAGTTATTACTGAATTTGAATTCTGAAAATGTATTCTTATATTATATAAATTAGTAACAACATTTTCTAAAACCTTTTCCTTTCGTTAACATTCCAATTAGAAATTTAGACGCATGTAAAGCTCGGACACCTAAACATTCATCTATTTGATTATAATATACTGCGAAAGGTGCATCAATGATAGATACTCCACTACGATTCAAATATGTTTTTCTCTGTAAATTATTAAAATAAATTAATAAGTTGTTAGATAAATAGATAAATCTATATTATATATTTAAATTTAAAATCAGATAGTTTGTTTTGTAAAATTGATCCGAGCATATGACCCAAGCAACCAAATTGGTTTATTTACGTTGCAAAAGAAACTAGTAGTCAAAATATAGTTTCAAAAGTAAGGTTTATTAGTTGCAAAAAAAACCACTAGTTTATAAAGTAGTGTTTTTAAGTTTATTTTGCAACCATCAAATGTAATGAAGTTTTCTACTAGTTTATTTAGGTTTATTTAAAAACTAGCTAGTTTATTTAGGTTTATTTAAAAACTAGCTAGTTTATTTAGGTTTATTTAAAAACTATCTAGTTTATTTAGGTTTATTTAAAAACTATCTAATTTATTAAGGCTTATTTTACGTTATATGTATTATATGTTGGTCACATTATTTTTATAGTTTTTTTTTGCAACTATATTTTAAACTAAATATATTTATATAATATATTTAGTTTAATTAATTAGGCATATTAAATTATTTATTTTAATATAATAAGTATAATATAATGTTATTCTCTAGATAAAAATAAGCTATTATTTATAATAATTCAATACTTATACATAATTTGTGATATTAATAATTAAATATAACTATATTCAAAATGTTAATATACATATATGCTATAGTATAGGATATATCACCATATCTACATTTGTTAATTGGATATTCTATAAATAGGATTTTATATAGACTACGTTTATCATGTGATATTTTACAATGCATACATGATTTACACGTGATATTTTAATATTCTGACTTGCATAATATTCGTTACATATTATAATTTCAACTATATGTAATTATTGAAATATAATTTTACGATATATATTATACAATACATCAAGATTGAATATATCTATAATTTGAATCTTTAGAAAAAAGTTAGTTTTTAAAATTTGTATAAAATTATTATTGTAAACAATTATAATTTTAATATTAATAAATATACACTTGAATTATAAATATATACAACATATTCATTATAACTACTATATTAAATGTATTTAGTATATAACAATTAATATTAATATTATAATAATATAATTTTTTTATAATAATACAATACATCTTTTAGATAACTTTAAATAGTTTTTAAAATTATATATAATATAAATAAATATGATAAATAAATATAAATAAATTATACAAATTTAAGTATATTATAATTTAATAGAAAAATATGAATCGAAAGGAAAAACATTGTTATTATATGAGAGCAAAGAGATGCTGTGATAAACAAAAAACAATTGGTCATAAAAGTTTGTATTAAATGGTATATCAATTATTAATGTCATTATTAATATCATATTATTATCATTTACTAATTAATTTTAAATAATAAACAAATTAATAAAATACTTATTGTTATAAAATTGTATATATATATATATATATATATATATATATATATATATATATAGTATATATAGTAATATATTGGTGTTATCTAACTAGAATTAATGTATATTAGTATATTCTCATATAGTCTGAGATATAATATAAGTATCTTTTCATTAGTAAATTTAAATACAATCTTTACAGATAATCAGAAATTTAATATTGAGATGAAACAAGTATCTAGTAAACCTACTACATTTGAAAAAGAAATAAATAGTGATAATGTAGAATACACAAACAATTCAAGTGAAAATGAAATTATTATTTATACATTTTTTTGTTTTATTGTAATTTTGTTAAAAAAATATTTTAAATCTAATATAACTTTTATTATAAATATAAAACATATGGATATATAGGCATATTTAAACTTTATTTAAACTCTGTAAATTGTATTAACGATCAATGACACTTAAATTCTTATTTATTAATTTTAGTTTTTTAGGTTTGTTAGTGATTTTTATTTTAGAATTTTATAAAATACAAAAATAAAAAAAAACCTGCCAGATATTTTATAAGCTTACATTATTTTAATAGTGTATCAATATATTTACATACAATTTTTAATTGGTGCATATTAAAAATATTTATGTATATCTATTATACAACAAACAAAAGTTTGATTATAATTATAATTCAGATTATATATAATCTGAATTATAATAATATATATTTTTGAAAACAAATAACATATTTAAAATCTATGTTTAAATATACTATTTATAATTATTGTATATTTAAATTGAATTCTGGGAAATATTCAAATTTTCTTCCATTTTAAACACATGACAGGTTTGTTTATTATAAGTTATATCATTTCAAAAGTATGTTTATTGATATTAGTGTATAATATAAATGTGTATATCTAACTATGAACTATAATGAAATTAAACTATATTTTGCCCATCCAATATTATAATTTATTATGAGTATTTTGTTTTAATTTAAAATAAAACAATTAAACAGATAGTTATATTTACAAAATGAAAGCATTTATAATTGTTGAATCATCTATGCTCTATTGCAATGGATTACCAGAAATGTATGTAATACATAATTCTTGGTTAGGAGAAAAAACTGATGTTAGTGAATTATTTAAACTAAAACAACCAAAATTAATAAAGTAACATAATTTAGAATAGGTTATTTACGAGATTTTTATATAGTTGGAATATTACAATATATTTCAAATCCAATACTCTAATATATTTGTAAAAATTACAGGATCTATACAATATTCTTTATCCGGGTAGTAATTACCATGATCATTTATTGAAAGCCAATAAACCTAATCAAATAATCTGGAAAAAGGACAAAGTACGGATACTGACATGCCGAGGTAAAATGCTCTTGTTAATTTAACTATTGACATACTATTAATCAATAGTATTAATATATACATTTCTCATAACTTATGTGAAATCATATCTTTTAGAATTGTATCTGTATTGCATTTGACTTATAAATAATTATATTAATATAATTTTATCATAAATAAAATTATTTATTACTATAATGCCATACATTATATATTAATTAATATTTTCATTCAAACTAAAAAGATACATTAAAGTCTGCAAATATTATCTTGGATAATCTAATTGAAACAACGGATATAGAAGTAATCGATGAAACACCCAAGAAAAAAAGAGGTATACATTATACAAAATTTATATAACAATTATATATTTATAAAATATTTTACAGTTGAAGATAAAGATCCATCTAAAAATATTGATAGCCAACATGAAGATGATATTTGTTAAATGTTTTAATAAAATAAATATTATGAATATATTATAATCTAAGTATATTACATTTTTATTTTTGTTTTATAAATTTATAAATAGTGTATAAATATATCTATATTTATTTGCAGGGTTTTTAGGACATCAAGGATTTTTTGCAACGTAAATAAACCTTAGTTTATTTGTAGGGGTCTTTAGGTTGGAAAAAACCAGGGTTTTTTCCAACCTAAATAAACCTTAGTTTATTTGTAGGGGTTTTTAGGTTGGAAAAAACCAGGGTTTTTTCCAACCTAAATAAACCTTAGTTTATTTGTAGGGGTTTTTAGGTTGGAAAAAACCAGGGTTTTTTCCAACCTAAATAAACCTTAGTTTATTTGTAGGGGTTTTTAGGTTGGAAAAAACCCTGGTTTTTTCCAACCTAAATAAACCTTAGTTTATTTGTAGGGGTTTTTAGGTTGGAAAAAACCGGTTTAAATTTGCTCACAAAAACCCTACTTTTGAAACGTTGCAAAGCCTACCAATAAACCTGGTTTCTGAAACTACATTTTGGTTGCTTGGGGAGTGACAAACTTATACAAGTAAATATGTATTTGTATAAAGGAATCACACAAAATATCTAATTTTATATCGCATAGTTCTTTAAACTGCCGGTAGTGTGTTTTGTTAAATTGATCCGACCATATTCGCGACAAACTTATACAAGTAAATATGTATTTGTATAAAGGAATCACACAAAATATCTAATTTTAGATTGCATAGTTCTTTAAACTGCCGGTAGTGTGTTTTGTTAAATTGATCCGACCATATTCGTGACAAACTTATACAAGTAAATATGTATTTGTATAAAGGAATCACACAAAATATCTAATTTTAGATTGCATAGTTCTTTAAACTATTAATAACAAAGTATGTTTTGTAAAATTTGCTCCGACCACACGTGTGACAAAATTATGCAATTAATATGTATTTTTATTATTAAATGATCATTATCATTATCTTTTGAATGATGAAATATTTAATATATATGTAAGACAAGATAGCATGCATTAGAAATGGTAATCATACATGCTCACAGGGAACAATATTTACATATATGTATTGTATTGTAAAATGATATATATTAACATATATTATAAATTATATATATAGTTATGTAATTTATATTTAATTATTATAATATATAATTTAATTAAATTATTTATAATGATGATAATTATGATAATTATATTCATAATTGACAATAGTTAATAATAACTGTACAATCTAAATTATTATAACAGTAGATAATAATACAATACAAAACCTTACTATATTTGACTTTCCAATTCTTTTTTAATAATCTAATCTGCCCTGCATTCTTAAAAATACCTATTTTTAAAACTTTTTCGGATATATCTATATCATACATATTATTAGTTTTAAAAGTATATTTTTTATTTATAACTTGATCTCTCAAACATCTTAACATTATTTCGTTCTATTTCTCTAATTAATCCATTTCTAAATTATTATAAATTATAATCATTTTCAAATATTTATATATTTTGAAAAAGTGGGAGAAGTAATGAACCAATAAGGTTAGAGAGCCGAAACACGCGATTATCGCGCAGAACTAGCGCGCCGGAATATATTCCGCAATGTTGAAACGCACGCCACATTTTCGAGCAGCAACGCATCCTTAAAAAGAATCCTATATAAAGTAAACTTTAATTGAACACTAGGCATTGACTATTGAATAAACGGAATTTAAATTTATTCATTATATCTATAATATCAAATGCAAATTTAAATAATAAAGCAACTTTTAAGTTAGTGTTTCTATATATTAAATATATAGAATATATATTATGTTAGATATTTGATTTATTTTACTACTATACTATTATGTTATCATAAACGTATATAATTTAATTGGTCATCTTAATAAATTGTAATCAATAAAATTATTATTTCCAAAGTTTTTTTTACGGTAGAAAATTAAATGTAATAACTGTTCTGTGGATAACATTAACTTATTAATTTATTACACATATATCTATAGAATAGTTTACATTTGCACTGTGTGATATATATTAATACTTAATACTTAAATTATATTAATACTTAAATGTATTTACATATTAGTAATATAATAATAGTGCCCTGATTAGTTATATGGATGTATTAGCGAATAAGATAATAAGATTTAGAAATTATAGATATATAACTGGTTGACTCACATGACGAATTTCAAATGAAATATATATACAAACTGCAAATCTTACACTTTATATTAATCTTGATAATAATCTTAATTAAAATGTTGATAATTCAATAATTTAGTTGGTGGTGGTAAGTGTAACTTCAATAAATAAGGAAAATAGTGAAGATGTTACTTGCCCGTCATGTGATTCTAATAATATAATGAATAGAGGTATATTACACTATTCATTAATATGTCACTTAAGTTTAGTTAGATAATAAATAGTTTAATGATATACACTTAATAGCTACACAATTCTAATATACATAAATAATAATTAAATTATTAAATCACTATTTAATAATACACGAAATTATTTAAAAAAGCATATTATAATGATATAAAGATTTTGAATAATTCGTTAAAAAATATATATAATCATTCTAATATATGTATATATATATTTATATATATATGCATGTAAATATTGATGTATATGTATGTAAATATTGATGTATTCAAATTATAGGTTTCAAATTATGTATAGTTTTGTTATAATTTAATAATTATAACTCTTGTATATAAAATTATATTTAGCACATTGAAATAATTTATTTACTATCTTAGTTATGTATTACCATATTATGTTAAATCATCTTACATTGCAATATTACTGTAGCATGACGTCATTTTGTGAATTCATGATATCTCAAATGAATATCTCGAGAAAAGATGAATATCTTACAAACTTTACAATAGTGAATAAAGAAAGTAAACATAAGGTAAATCAAATACAACATTTGTTTGTAACCATAAAATACTAAATATATTATTGATTGTATTCTACTTAACCTTTTAATACAAATATAAAGTGATATAATAATTATTATTAATGATATAATTATAATTAATTATATTATATAATCATATAAGTTTATTATAATCTATGTGAAATAAAATGATTTAAATTATATTTCTAACATATTCTATATTTTTCTATTGATTAAACAATATTTCATACTAACATGCATTAATTTAAATGAAATCATATCTAACATTAATTTAATATGTAATTAATAATTTCAAAGGTTCACAAGATTGTTATGAGTTCAGCTAGTGCATTTTTCAGGGGTATGTTTAATAACGAATGTAGCGAAACCATTGAAAGTAAAGTACAACTGGATTTCCATAATGAGACATTAAATGATGTCATAGATTACGTGTATTCGGGTATTATTAAGATGACTAATTCTAACATTGAACATGTGATTGAAATCTCTAGATATTTTCTGGTTTGTTCAAATCAAATGTTTAATTTATATATATATATATATATATATATATATATATATATATATATATTAATTATATGTTATTATATAATATATAATGATAATTATAGGCATATTGCTTGTCTTATTTCTATATATTAGTATTACACTAAACTAATACACTACATAGTGTACACTCGGTAGTTTTATCAGTTATATACATGTAACTATCTAAGTTAATATATAACAACACGTAATCTATCTAGTATTATGGTCTGTTATTATAAACATAATCATTATAAACTTAAGTTAGGTACTAACTTTATTTAGGAAGTAATTTTATTAGTGACATCTATCATTAATATACTATTATCTAATATAAATATTTACTAATTTGAGAATTGCATGTGGATATCACTTTTAAATCATGACCGTAATACCATATTTATATTATAGTGTTGCTTTATAGAATGTATATATTTATATAAACTTATATATTCTGTAATATTAGATTATGATTTTAATTATATAAATATATAGTAACTTTTTAATATATATAATATAAAATGTCATTATCTTAGATTGAAAGTTTAATAGAACAAAGTGATTCTTACTTATTAAAAGGATTGAAAAAGGACCCATCAAGTTATTTAATTAGTCTGCTATATAAATACGAAATGCCGATTAAAGTTAATTTCATGGCTAATCATGATTTATTGTTCGAAGAAACTTTGGAAAAGTATGTTTTCCTCAGACTCTCTTTTGATGAGTTGAAATTAAAAATTGTAAATAAAGAATTCACCATTAATGATGGATATGATATAGTAAGATCTTTAACAATATGGTGTCAATATGATATCAATGAAAGGTTATCATTATCTTCGGATTTATTTGAATTAATTAATATTAACAAATGTAGTAAAGAAATGGCATTGAAATATAAAAATGTAGATACAGGTAATTTTTTGTTAGATAAAATGGTTCAGAATATTAATTTTAAAATTGTATCTAATCACATACTCAACTACAATTGTGATATAATATAACTGAAAAAGAGTTATGGAATCAATTATTTAGAAAATTTTAATATTAATTTAGATTTAAAAATATTATACAATATAAATAACAAAGGAATTTATAATGTGAAATCTAATGAAACTTTATGTTCTTATGAATTTGGAAATGTAGATAAAGTAATTTATACATCTAGTAAACAATTGTATATTTTTAATTTTATAGATGGAAAACTCTTTAGATATAATCAAATAGATAAAACAATAGTTAATTGTAGTTATCCAGATGGGTTTACATTTAATAATAGTTGGCCTCCAACAGTTAACGAGATCAGTGATGGTAATTTAATTATAATTGGAGGCGAGTTTGATAAAGTTGATAATGCTATTTCAGATAAAGTAAATATATATAACACTACAATTGATTCATGGTCTGAAGGGTTGTCTTTACCAGCACCATTAGTAAACCATGCAACAGTAGTTTATAATGAAGATGTGTATGTTATTGGTGGATATACAAATAGTGAAACTAAACAATTATTGGTATATAAACATGGTAAGTGGGCATACCTAACTCCACTTTCTATTACAAGACAACGTCATTTTGCATTATTATATAATGAATGTATTTATGCATTTACTAGCAGTAAAGTTACTATAAAACCAGAATGTTATGATATTAAAAATGATAGGTGGTCTACCTTGGAGACAGAATTATATGATTGGTGTTAATAGTAGTATTTATGATGCATATAATTGTATAATATATTCTAAAAATAAAGATAATATATACTGCATTGATATGGTAAAAAAGACAAAGCAATTATATTGTAATTGTGATGATATAGCTAATTTAGTATTATTAGATTATTAATATTTTAATATATATTTCTTACAACCTACGAATATTGTACATGTATATTATATAATTGTATTATTGTTCCGTACATACCATTTTTATTATTTTGAATACTATATAACATTATAAAATATTAATGTTATAAACTATAACAATAAGTGTTTGGTGTCATTTTTATATCTATACATAATTTTAAACGGTATTATAAATAAATTCCCATTTGATAATTTATTGATTTTAAAATAAATTTAAAATAAATTCGCCAATAAATAGTTAAATATTGACTAATATAAAATACATTACAGCTACTATTTATTATAATGATACACTTCAAATATATTGCATAGGTTTGCATGATATTAACACTTGATTTATAATATTATATACTGGATATACATAAACTTATATGACAAAATTAAAATCAATGAATTTATTTATTCAAAATAATATTTTTAATTAAACATAAATATAAAAACTGGTATATTATTTTATAAACTAATATTAAACTAATATTATTTATTTTTATTAAATAATATATTATATATAAGAATATAAAGCGTATACTTTATTATATAATATAGAAAAGTTTGATATGCAATATATAAATAAATATATTTGATATTATTTATACATAATCTATTTACTATATATATAATATATATATATATATATCAACTATAAAGAAAGCGAATTTGATAGGTTATACAAGTTTGGTTTACTTTATAACTTACTATATATTAAAGTATATTTATAGAAATATAAATTTTATAACTAATGATACTAATGATCCAACTAATGATTCCAAATATTAGATTTGATATTTAATACAAGCCACCTAATATCGTCAATTATATTTTATAAAAATACAATTCAATAATAGTAGTTATATGTGTTTCTGCATAATGTAAAAGTATACAAATTAATTTTAAATTAAACGTATACAAAGTTATGTTTCATTAACATAAGTGGTCTGCGATCGGAGTCTCTCCGATCAGATTTTGAGTTAAGTTATAAGTTAAGTTAAGTTAAGTTAAGTTATATATATGGTAAATAAACAATGATTATTCATTTTTAGATATATTTTGAAAATTAATATTATTTTAAAATAACACTTAAATTTTGTTATTTTGAATTATAGCTATTAACCTAGGTTAATATTATATTAAGTTGTTACAAACTATATAAATAGATAATATGTATATTTGATACTAACTATTAATACGATAATCAGAGTATCTAAATTATTGATAATATTTGATAAATAATAAATAAGGTTAAAGTTATTTTAAATTAATATGAAATTCGCTATATTTTGAAAATATCGTACTAAATAAAAAAAAATTATCTTAATCTACCAGGATGAAAATTAAGTTGATTACAAATAAATAAGATATAATAGTAGAGTGCTAATTAGCTATATTAATATAGTGATATGGTATACATGTATAGTGGACATCATAGGACTCATGTTGAAATACATAGTAGTTATGTTTACTAATAAGAATTATTTTCCGTTTATGTGTAGAATAGAATGAGTGTATTAAGTTAATCTAACAATACTAATTTATTTAATTTATTTAATGGTATAATTATAGCTATTATTATATGATAATTTGAAATATTATGAAGAAATAGAACACTTAGTACTGAGAATATATTTAAATCATGTTATATATTACCAATATTTAGATATCTGAATATATAATAAATATTTAACTATTTATCACATTGTTATTTGTTTTATAATTATACCACAGATTGTACCTTCTTTGGTTATACTAAAAACAATATATATACTGTTTTTTATGATAAAACTATATATAATTACTGATAACAACTAAACAGATATATTGCTTACCCGATAATTTACTAGCTATTTAGGTATATATATGGTAATATAAATATATTATAATTAATAATATAAATGATATTCAAAAATGAGTAGACGAAAGTGTTTCAGTTTCAAAAATTTAGGGTTTGAAACTTTTCATAGTTT
The DNA here is from genome assembly GCA_964035775.1 of Osedax frankpressi. Classification (NCBI taxonomy): domain Eukaryota; kingdom Metazoa; phylum Annelida; class Polychaeta; order Sabellida; family Siboglinidae; genus Osedax; species Osedax frankpressi. Next base: position 35,298,865 of record OZ038313.1, read on the forward strand.
CAAATAAAAAATATACTATGAATGCCAATTTTAATGTTAAATAATGTAGATATGTATACAAGTGGATGTATGTATCATACACGCAGACCTAAAGAGTGTCTATAATAAACAGTTCAATACATTCCACAGATTATTATATTATAAATGATTTTCAAAAGTGTCTTATAAAAATCATTATGCATTATAAAAGTGGAATTAAAAAAATGTATTTTTATATTTAATATTTTTTTAATATTTTATGACAATTTGTATACATTTAATAGTAATAACATTAAAATAATCGTTATAATGGTTATATTTATTAGTTTCTTCTAAAATTTAATAAACCCAATAATAAGTCAATTCAAAGAGAAATAAAAAACTACACAAATATTTTTAAAAAAAATGTCTTGCAATTCATCAATTCATAATTATAAATTTTTTAAAATTTTATTGTTTGTAAAAATAAATATATAAATTATTTGTATTATTATACATTTTGTACATGTACATTATACATATTGTATAAAAAATTATATTGAACATTTTAAAAATAACTTCATTTATTAAATATTTATAAAATGTATATAAAAATATGTTTTAAATTGAAATATATTATTAATTTAAAAAATATTATTTCCACAAATATTTTTTTTCAAATAATATAATTTTTTTTTATATATTTATTAATTAAATGATAAATATTTGTTTTAAACTTATTATTTTTCAATTATATGTACTCATTAAATTAATTAATATGTATTATTAAACAATAAGTTAATATAAAATGATTCATATTTAATTTAAAACTGTGCTTATATATAAAAAAGAAAAATGAATACAACAATTCATTTATTTTAATCAAATATATACAATCCAAACAAATAACACAGAATATAATATGTATATTTAAACTCAATAATTATATATTGAATTGTTTTTTAATATCAAATGCTGGCACCAATTTACGCTGAATCAAGGTTACTTATCGCCTGTTATCTCTTTTAATACAGAACGTTCTTTTAACAGGAATAAACAGCTTTTCAATGATTCTTTTTTTCCAATTTGATCCTCTATGCTTTATAATTCCAGAATTAGCTCCGCTTTTAAAATCACAACTATTAACTATACCACCTGTTAAATATTACATTATATACAAATATATTTTATATTTATTTAGAATTAATTAAATCTATGTATTAATGGGGATGATAACTAACTTATGTTAATTCGAACAAATTTTATATAAGATAATGTTTTTGTTTAGTAATATATTGTTTATTTATGTTATTAAGTATACATACAATTATTTATAAATTATTAACCTTAATATCTGATAAATATTCACTTATCTTTTCTATTATCGTATACATTTTTTATATTAATACTCTGTATTGTAGTAGAATTGATTCTGTCTTTTTTAATTATCATACTTCTAGAAACTCTCTGATCTACTATATATATAAACAGGTATCTTTTTGTTCACATCCTAATTATATATTTTCTAAAATAGTAATACAGTTAAGTGTTGATCAACCGACCTCAATGTCCATAAATGAAGTGTAGTTAGTCCATTAGTTTCTGGTGAGTTCGTCGACATACCATGTTCCATTAGGTGTGCACTGCACACGGTGCAGGTCTTATCGGCAATTGCTAGTATTCCGGATTTAAGGATAGCCGAAAGGAGATAAGTGTGAAGGTAAGTAGTAATGGAATGGTGATAGTAGTAAATGAAAGAAGATAAGAGTAACGTAAAGGAGATAATAGTAAAGTAAAGAAATTAGTAGTAAAGGAAAAGAGATAAGATAAAAATTAGTAAATGAAATTAGAAAACAATAAAGGAAAGGAGTATATTTTATACATATATTTATATATATAAGTATTTATTTCATATAGTCATCTTTTGAGGTTTATTTATATTTATGAGTGTGTGTGTTTCTAAATAATTAGTAATATAATAACATAATTATTAATTCCAAGAAAATAGTATATAAATGTAAATGGATTAATAAAAATAAATAATAAATATTTAGATTCAATAACATATTAAATTTATATTTATTTAACATTTTGAACCATAATAATACACTTAATTGAATATATGTATTTGTTATTTTATTGAAAAGTGATTAATTTAACTATATATTATAATAAAATAATAGTAATAATCTAATATTTATAAGCAAATGTATATACCATAAACAATTATTTAAATGCGGATCAGAAATATACTTACTTTAATAATAAACTGTAAGAACAATACGAAATGAGAACTGTCTGAACATTTAAACTCCATTAGAATATTAATGCAAATCTTCATTTATTAAACATCTTAAATGAATAGATTAGCTATGAAAATAACCACTACAATAATAATATTATAATTTATATATAATATTATAAATCTTCTTTTAATATAACCTTATTTTAATATTAATTAAATTATTATAATATAATGATTATTTTAGATACAATTAATAGTATACTATAAAGCATATATTCTTTATTATTTATATCTTATAATTTTATTATTTTTATATGTTTAATTATATATAAATCCAATAGATATATTAATAATTATAAACATTTATGATAATTAATATAGTATAATAATTATACAGTATGTTCTTATATATCATACTAAATAATTGGATCAATGTGTGACAAAATTAATTAGCTATATTTATAATGTATGTGAGAATGCAATTATCAAATCGATTTATAACTAAAAAGTGCTCTTTATAGCACGACTACAAAAGTCTATATTATCCTATTGGCTGTCCCTTGAATTGTATACGTTGCATGTATTGCATTCTACTTATCATATGACTGGGGCATTGTTTAAATTACTTCCATTTTATTATCTAATACATAATTCACTCTAATTGAATCTCTAACACGAAATACAATTGAATATTAATTAATTATTCATTCAGTTAAATATAAAAATTATGTTATATATATATATATATATATTATATATTAAATAGCAATACTGCTTGATACAATCTTATTATTTTATATTCATGATTTTGTTTACTCTACAGTAATGAATATAGGTATGTATTAACGATTATTGATTATTATACAAAGTTTGTTACATTATTTCTAATGGAAAATAAAAGTGCTGTCAACATAATACTGTTATTGATTATATTTATAATATAAATATATAAAGTGTATCATGCTAACTTGATTATATTTAATATGACTTGACTAGTATTGTTTTTAGATATAAATATTATATTAACCCTTTTATCCTCAATGTCTTACTTCGTCTTATCGCAAAGTAATCGGAACGGATCGCAAATCAATGAAATACTTAATTACTTAAAATAAATTATTAAATTATATTAAAAGGGTTAATATAATTCCAAAATATACATTTTATAGATAACAATCTAATGTATCATATTATATTAAAATAACAAATAGTTTATATGTTAAATTATTTAAATATTTAACCATATATTAAAAAAAATAATAATAAATTAAGCTTAATAATTGTATTCAATTAGGGTTTAATAAAACATATATTTTATAATGTATAACATATATATATATACTTAAAATTTTCGATCTATGCTTGTTTATTAACATAAGTTTATTGTTGGGAATAAAAATTAAAGAAAAATAGTACATATTGTTAATAAATGATGACTTAAACCCAAAAAAAATATGAAAATATTTTTTTAAAATGGTGGGAAAATGTGATCTATAAAGTTATTTATGTTGAACAAAAAATAATTACATATATCATTATAAAACTTATTAAATATATTAAAATAGTGAAATGTTATGAATAAAATGCATTAATACATATGAAAATAGTGCTTGAATTTTAATAAAGACTATACAAACAAAAAGAGCGTCATTACGTTTTTAATTTTTTAATATGTACGCTTTTTCTATACCTCAAGACTTTTCTAATGATCAAGGTGATTTATCATCAGATGATTCTTAGGGTGAATTCTGGCCCAATTTTTTTATACATATATTCCTAAATTATATATTTAATTTGGTAAAATAGCAATAAACAACTTACTTATAATTTTATATTAAAAATTTTTTTTTTAAATAGTTTACATGAATATAATTAATTATTATTTTATTTTAACATTAATAACATTAGTTTTATATAAGAAATGTTCATGGTTCATGAGTTATGATAAATTTAATAAGCCATACTAAATTAAATTTAGAAATGAATATTTAAAAAAATGTAATCGTAAATCGGACGTAATATACGGTGCCGTTTATATAACATAACTTTTTATATATTAATTTTTTTAATTAAATTTAAAATCTATTATAAAGATTATTATATTATCTATTACTTTTACGAGATATGTATATACTTTAATTGAATATAAATATTAGTAAAATAATATTATGCAAATTTAACCAAATAATTTTAATAAAAATTTGTACATACTCTTGATATATTCGAAATGTATTGATTTTAATTATAAAATAAACTATATATAACCCTATATAACCCCATGTCATGTATATTTATGGTTTATTTAATATTCTTGTTACTTTTATATTCATTATATTAGTATTTTCCGAGTTATGAGCTATTTTATTGACCATAGTAAAAAAAATGAAAAACATTTAAAATCTAGTGATTCCGATCAGCATGTAACGCAAAAGTTATTGACTAAAAGGGTTCAAAAATAAAATAATTTCCAATTTCACGTATTCATACCGTCAGTTGAAAAGTTGAAAATAGACACGCCCACTGGGCGTCGCCCAGCGATACAAATAATATTGTATTACAATATAATAATTACTATAATAAACTAATTCCTTATATACGATATTACTTAATGTATCTACGTATTTTCGTAATAATAGATATATAATTAATTTGTAATTTTTAAAGGTTATAATAACGTTATAATAAGATATAGGTACTTAAAATATTTTCATGTAACTTAATAGATTATCTATTCCATATAATTTTTGTATTTTTAAAATTTAATTTCTTAGATCTTTAAATTCTTTATTTTGTTTATATGGTGCACCTCAAACATTATTATCTGATCAAGGATCTGAATTTATCAATAAGGTTTTTAATATTATATTTAACATAAATACTAGATTCTTCAATTCATTTATTGTATCCTAATTGTAAAGTTAAATTAATCGCATTTATCTTATTTAGTTAATTTATAGTTAATCATTTTATTTTATTGATTTTTAGTTATATAGAATTTATTAAATATAAGAAATATGATTTGAATACATTTTTGATTATATATAGAATTTATTAAATATAAGAAATATGATTTGAATACATTTTTGATTATATATAGAATTTATTAAATACAATATTTATTAAATATTCTGTCTGGGGTGTTTTATTACCCAATGTATTGGTGGTGGCAGTATGGTCTATCGGGGCATATTCTGTGTGGGGAGGTTCTGTAGAAGGGTATTCTGTGTGGGGAGGTCCTGTCGAGGGATATTATGTGGGCGGTGTTTTATTACTCAAGCTATCGGTGGTGACATATAGTCTGTCGGATGAGGTTATTCAGTGTGGGGTGTCTAAAAACTAAAGGTATCGGTGGTGGTAATATAATCTGTTGGGGGTTATCCAGTTGTAAGATATTGTCTCGGAGGGTGTTCTTGATCGATGAATACTGAATAACTAAAATGTTTAATGTTAATAATTAATAGTTATTACTGAATTTGAATTCTGAAAATGTATTCTTATATTATATAAATTAGTAACAACATTTTCTAAAACCTTTTCCTTTCGTTAACATTCCAATTAGAAATTTAGACGCATGTAAAGCTCGGACACCTAAACATTCATCTATTTGATTATAATATACTGCGAAAGGTGCATCAATGATAGATACTCCACTACGATTCAAATATGTTTTTCTCTGTAAATTATTAAAATAAATTAATAAGTTGTTAGATAAATAGATAAATCTATATTATATATTTAAATTTAAAATCAGATAGTTTGTTTTGTTAAATTGATCCGACCATATTCGTGACAAACTTATACAAGTAAATATGTATTTGTATAAAGGAATCACACAAAATATCTAATTTTATATCGCATAGTTCTTTAAACTGCCGGTAGTGTGTTTTGTTAAATTGATCCGACCATATTCGTGACAAACTTATACAAGTAAATATGTATTTGTATAAAGGAATCACACAAAATATCTAATTTTATATCGCATAGTTCTTTAAACTGCCGGTAGTGTGTTTTGTTAAATTGATCCGACCATATTCGTGACAAACTTATACAAGTAAATATGTATTTGTATAAAGGAATCACACAAAATATCTAATTTTAGATTGCATAGTTCTTTAAACTATTAAGAACAAAGTATGTTTTGTAAAATTTGCTCCGACCACACGTGTGACAAAATAATGCAATTAATATGTATTTTTATTATTAAATGATCATTATCATTATCTCTTGAATGATGAAATATTTAATATATATGTAAGACAAGATAGCATGCATTAGAAATGGTAATCATACATGCTCACAGGGAACAATATTTACATATATGTATTGTATTGTAAAATGATATATATTAACATATAATATAAATTATATATATAGTTATGTAATTTATATTTAATTATTATAATATATAATTTAATTAAATTATTTATAATGATGATAATTATGATAATTATATTCATAATTGACAATAGTTAATAATAACTGTACAATCTAAATTATTATAACAGTAGATAATAATACAATACAAAACCTTACTATATTTGATTTTCCAATTCTTTTTTAATAATCTAATCTGCCCTGCATTCTTAAAAATACCTATTTTTAAAACTTTTTCGGATATATCTATATCATACATATTATTAGTTTTAAAAGTATATTTTTTATTTATAACTTAATCTCTAACATCTTAACATTATTTCGTTCTATTTCTCTAATTAATCCATTCCTAAATTATTATAAATTATTATAAATTATTATAAATTATTATAAATTATTATAAATTATTATAAATTATTATAAATTATTATAAATTATTATAAATTATTATAAATTATTATAAATTATTATAAATTATTATAAATTATTATAAATTATTATAAATTATTATAAATTATTATAAATTATTATAAATTATTATAAATTAAAATCATTTTCAAATATTTATATATTTTGATAAAGTGGGAGAAGTAATGAACCAATAAGGTTAGAGAGCCGAAACACGCGATTATCGCGTAGAACTAGCGCGCCGGAATATATTCCGCAATGTTGAAACGCACGCCACATTTTCGAGCAGCAACGCATCCTTAAAAAGAATCCTATATAAAGTAAACTTTAATTGAACACTAGGCATTGACTATTTAATAAACGGAATTTAAATTTATTCATTATATCTATAATATCAAATGCAAATTTAAATAATAAAGCAACTTTTAAGTTAGTGTTTCTATATATTAAATATATAGAATATATATTATGTTAGATATTTGATTTATTTTACTACTATACTATTATGTTATCATAAACGTATATAATTTAATTGGTCATCTTAATAAATTGTAATCAATAAAATTATTATTTCCAAAGTTTTTTTTACGGTAGAAAATAAAATTTAATAACTGTTCTGTGGATAACATTAACTTATTAATTGATTACACATAAATCTATAGAATACATTACACATATACTATAGAATAGTTTACATTTGCACTGTGTGATATATATTAATACTTAATACTTAAATTATATTAATACTTAAATGTATTTACATATTAGTAATATAATAATAGTGCCCTGATTAGCTATATGGATGCATTAGCGAATAAGATAATAAGATTTAGAAATTATAGATATATAACTGGTTGACTCACATGACGAATTTCAAATGAAATATATATACAAACTGCAAATCTTACACTTTATATTAATCTTGATAATAATCTTAATTAAAATGTTGATAATTCAATAATTTAGTTGGTGGTGGTAAGTGTAACTTCAATAAATAAGGAAAATAATGAAGATGTTACTTGCACGTCATGTGATTCTAATAATAGAATGAATAGAGGTATATGACACTATTCATTAATATGTCACTTAAGTTTAGTTAGATAATAAATAGTTTAATGATATACACTTAATAGCTACACAATTCTAATATACATAAATAATAATTAAATTATTAAATCACTATTTAATAATACACGAAATTATTTTAAAAAGCATATTATAATGATATAAAGATTTTGAATAATTCGTTAAAAAATATATATAATCATTCTAATATATGTATATATATATTTATATATATATATGTATATGCATGTAAATATTGATGTATATGTATGTATATATTGATGTATTCAAATTATACGTTTCAAATTATGTATAGTTTTGTTATAATTTAATAATTATAACTCTTGTATATTATAATTATATTTAGCACATTGAAATAATTTATTTACTATCTTAATTATGTATTACCATATTATGTTAAATCATCTTACATTGCAATATTACTGTAGTATGACGTCATTTTGTGAATTCATGATATCTCAAATGAATATCTCGAGAAAAGATGAATATCTTACAAACTTTACAATAGTGAATAAAGAAAGTAAACATAAGGTAAATCAAATACAACATTTGTTTGTAACCATAAAATACTAAATATATTATTGATTGTATTCTACTTTAACTTTTAATAAACATATAAAGTGATATAATAATTATTATTAATGATATAATTATAATTAATTATATTATATAATCATATACGTTTATTATAATCTATGTGAAATAAAATGATTTAAATTATATTTCTAACATATTCTATATTTTTAAGAAATTACCCATTCTAAAATTAACATGTATTGATTAAACAATATTTCATACTAACATGCATTAATTTAAATGAAATCATTCCTAACATTAATTTAATATGTAATTAATAATTTCAAAGGTTCACAAGATTGTTATGAGTTCAGCTAGTGCATTTTTCAGGGGTATGTTTAATAACGAATGTAGCGAAACCATTGAAAGTAAAGTACAACTGGATTTCCATAATGAGACATTAAATGATGTCATAGATTACGTGTATTCGGGTATTATTAAGATGACTAATTCTAACATTGAACATGTGATTGAAATCTCTAGATATTTTCTGGTTTGTTCAAATCAAATATTTAATTTATATATATATATATATATATATATATATATATATATATATATATATATATTAATTATATGTTATTATATAATATATAATGATAATTATAGGCATATTGCTTGTCTTATTTCTATATTAGTATTACACTAAACTAATATACTACATAGTGTACACTCGGTAGTTTTATCAGTTATATACATGTAACTATCTAAGTTAATATATAACAACACGTAATCTATCTAGTATCATGGTCTGTTATTATAAACATAATCATTATAAACTTAAGTTAGGTACTAACTTTATTTAGGAAGTAATTTTATTAGTGACATCTATCATTAATATACTATTATCTAATATAAATATTTACTAATTTGAGAATTGCATGTGGATATCACTTTTAAATCATGACCGTAATACCATATTTATATTATAGTGTTGCTTTATAGAATGTATATATTTATATAAACTTATATATTCTGTAATATTAGATTATGATTTTAATTATATAAATATATAGTAACTTTTTAATATATATAATATAAAATGTCATTATCTTAGATTGAAAGTTTAATAGAACAAAGTGATTCTTACTTATTAAAAGGATTGAAAAAGGACCCATCAAGTTATTTAATTAGTCTGCTATATAAATACGAAATGCCGATTAAAGTTAATTTCATGGCTAATCATGATTTATTGTTCGAAGAAACTTTGGAAAAGTATGTTTTCCTCAGACTCTCTTTTGATGAGTTGAAATTAAAAATTGTAAATAAAGAATTCACCATTAATGATGGATATGATATAGTAAGATCTTTAACAATATGGTGTCAATATGATATCAATGAAAGGTTATCATTATCTTCGGATTTATTTGAATTAATTAATATTAACAAATGTAGTAAAGAAATGGCATTGAAATATAAAAATGTAGATACAGGTAATTTTTTGTTAGATAAAATGGTTCAGAATATTAATTTTAAAATTGTATCTAATCACATACTCAACTACAATTGTGATATAATATAACTGAAAAAGAGTTATGGAATCAATTATTTAGAAAATTTTAATATTAATTTAGATTTAAAAATATTATACAATATAAATAACAAAGGAATTTATAATGTGAAATCTAATGAAACTTTATGTTCTTATGAATTTGGAAATGTAGATAAAGTAATTTATACATCTAGTAAACAATTGTATATTTTTAATTTTATAGATGGAAAACTCTTTAGATATAATCAAATAGATAAAACAATAGTTAATTGTAGTTATCCAGATGGGTTTACATTTAATAATAGTTGGCCTCCAACAGTTAACGAGATCAGTGATGGTAATTTAATTATAATTGGAGGCGAGTTTGATAAAGTTGATAATGCTATTTCAGATAAAGTAAATATATATAACACTACAATTGATTCATGGTCTGAAGGGTTGTCTTTACCAGCACCATTAGTAAACCATGCAACAGTAGTTTATAATGAAGATGTGTATGTTATTGGTGGATATACAAATAGTGAAACTAAACAATTATTGGTATATAAACATGGTAAGTGGGCATACCTAACTCCACTTTCTATTACAAGACAACGTCATTTTGCATTATTATATAATGAATGTATTTATGCATTTACTAGCAGTAAAGTTACTATAAAACCAGAATGTTATGATATTAAAAATGATAGGTGGTCTACCTTGGAGACAGAATTATATGATGGTGTTAATAGTAGTATTTATGATGCATATAATTGTATAATATATTCTAAAAATAAAGATAATATATACTGCATTGATATGGTAAAAAAGACAAAGCAATTATATTGTAATTGTGATGATATAGCTAATTTAGTATTATTAGATTATTAATATTTTAATATATATTTCTTACAACCTACGAATATTGTACATGTATATTATATAATTGTATTATTGTTCCGTACATACCATTTTTATTATTTTGAATACTATATAACATTATAAAATATTAATGTTATAAACTATAACAATAAGTGTTTGGTGTCATTTTTATATCTATACATAATTTTAAACGGTATTATAAATAAATTCCCATTTGATAATTTATTGATTTTAAAATAAATTTAAAATAAATTCGCCAATAAATAGTTAAATATTGACTAATATAAAATACATTACAGCTACTATTTATTATAATGATACACTTCAAATATATTGCATAGGTTTGCATGATATTAACACTTGATTTATAATATTATATACTGGATATACATAAACTTATATGACAAAATTAAAATCAATGAATTTATTTATTCAAAATAATATTTTTAATTAAACATAAATATAAAAACTGGTATATTATTTTATAAACTAATATTATTTATTTTTATTAAATAATATATTATATATAAGAATATAAAGCGTATACTTTATTATATAATATAGAAAAGTTTGATATGCAATATATAAATAAATATATTTGATATTATTTATACATAATCTATTTACTATATATATAATATATATATATATATATATCAACTATAAAGAAAGCGAATTTGATAGGTTATACAAGTTTGGTTTACTTTATAACTTACTATATATTAAAGTATATTTATAGAAATATAAATTTTATAACTAATGATACTAATCCAACTAATGATTCCAAATATTAGATTTGATATAACTAATGATTCCAAAAATTAGATTTCAAAACTGTTCAGTTTCAAAAAAGTTAGATTCATAAAAATATATTATAAATAAATATCAATTGTATTAACAAATAGTGTAAAGATGTATAGAAGTAGATGTATATATATCATACACATACAAAACTAAAGGAGATTAAATAAGAATTTTATTTTAGATTATAAAAAATACAAATAAATCTATTATATTTTAGTAAACTGTATTACCTGTCCAAAAAATATGTGTATTCAATTGCATTATAAATTATAAGACACATCAATAATTAATATCGATGCACGTGCTATCTCAAGTTTATATAACAAACATATTTTACAATCATACTTTTAACATTTAAATAAATATATAGTACGACTTACAAGAACATTAATTCATGGATAAATAGTAAAGAGTAACATGAATATATATATTAATTGAAAAATTACTATTTTGTATATTCATACTTGAATCTTATACATAAACCCACACATATGATGACTTATATGGAGTCTACTAGAACAACTGTCATCTATATATATATATATATATATATATATATATATATATATATATATATATATATATATACTATGTATATAGTGCATAGTATAAATACTGCCATTTAATACTACATTTTATAAATATATCCAATCTAATATTTTAACTTATTATATATGATCTTACTTATTTAATCCTTATGTAATACAATTATGTAATATATACATTGTGTACAATTGTGTAATATATTATATTATCTATAATATATATTAATGATGGTTGTAATAATTATTTTCAAAGTTAACTTATGTGGAGAATTCGTGATATTATTTAGGTAGTTTTGGATGGACTTAATGATAACATATGTATATTTAGTGTATTACAATAAATGTACACTATACTTTTTATTAATATTATAATTTACTATAGTATAGATATTTTTTATAATCCCAATCTATCATCAATTGATATTAATTATTATATTTTTATGAAATTAATATCTATTGACTGACATAGAAAAAATGTGTTATTTAAAAAATTAATATAAACTATTATAATTTATTAATATTTGTTATACTTCATTTGCTGTCAATTATGTTATTAATATCATTATACAATTTTAACTAATATCCATTTGAAAATAATAAAACAAAATTGTATATGCAGTGTTATATTTGAACAATAAAATCTTGTAATTTAGTAATTAATTTATTAAAATGGTATAAAAATGTAATGTTTTACTACAAAAGGTCAATTGTGTATTATTTATATTAATATAATTATTATTTTACATTTGAAATAAACACTTATTAAAATATATTATTACTTACATATATATTGATATGAGTATATTATTATTAATATTATTTATCAATTTCTGATTGGTTATTAAATATAAACTAGTACGATACAGCCTGTAATATCTGGCTGATATGATGTCCGGTATTTGGGTATATGTATCCTAATACAAGCCACCTAATATCGTCAATTATATTTTATAAAAATACAATTCAATAATAGTAGTTATATGTGTTTCTGCATAATGTAAAAGTATACAATTCAATTTTAAATTAAACGTATACAAAGTTATGTTTCATTAACATAAGTGATCTGTGATCGGAGTCTCTCCGATCAGATTTTGAGTTAAGTTATAAGTTAAGTTAAGTTAAGTTAAGTTATATATATGGTAAATAAACAACGATTATTCATTTTTAGATATATTTTGAAAATTAAAATTATTTTAAAATAACACTTAAATTTTGTTATTTTGAATTATAGCTATTAACCTAGGTTAATATTATATTAAGTTGTTACAAACTATATAAATAGATAATATGTATATTTGATACTAACTATTAATACGATAATCAGAGTATCTAAATTATTGATAATATTTGATAAATTATAAATAAGGTTAAAGTTATTTTAAATTAATATGAAATTCGCTATATTTTGAAAATATCGTACTAAATAAAAAAAAATTATCTTAATCTACCAGGATGAAAATTAAGTTGATTACAAATAAATAAGATATAATAGTAGAGTGCTAATATAGTGCTAATATAGTGATATGGTATACATGTATAGTGGACATCGTAGGACTCATGTTGAAATACATAGTAGTTATGTTTACTAATAAGAATTATTTTCCGTTTATGTGTAGAATAGAATGAGTGTATTAAGTTAATCTAACAATACTAATTTATTTAATTTATTTAATGGTATAATTATAGCTATTATTATATGATAATTTGAAATATTATGAAGAAATAGAACACTTAGTACTGAGAATATATTTAAATCATGTTATATATTACCAATATTTAGATATCTGAATATATAATAAATATTTAACTATTTATCACATTGTTATTTGTTTTATAATTATACCACAGATTGTACCTTCTTTGGTTATACTAAAAACAATATATATACTGTTTTTTATGATAAAACTATATATAATTACTGATAAAAACTAAACAGATATATTGCTTACCCGATAATTTACTAGCTATTTAGGTATATATATGGTAATATAAATATATTATAACTAATAATATAAATGATATTCAAAAATGAGTAGACGAAAGTGTTTCAGTTTCAAAAATTTAGGGTTTAAAACTTTTCATAGTTTCAAATAAAAAATATACTATGAATGCCAATTTTAATGTTAAATAATGTAGATATGTATACAAGTGGAGGTATGTATCATACACGCAGACCTAAAGAGTGTCTATAATAAACAGTTCAATACATTCCACAGATTATTATATTATAAATGATTTTCAAAAGTGTCTTATAAAAATCATTATGCATTATAAAAGTGAAATTAAAAAAATGTATTTTTATATTTAATATTTTTTTAATATTTTATGACAATTTGTATACATTTAATAGTAATAACATTAAAATAATCGTTATAATGGTTATATTTATTAGTTTCTTCTAAAATTTAATAACCCCAATAATAAGTAAATTCAAAGAGAAATAAAAAACTACACAAATATTTTTTAAAAAAATGTCTTGCAATTCATTAATTCATAATTATAAATTTTTTTTAATTTTATTGTTTGTAAAAATAAATATATAAATTATTTTTATTATTATACATTTTGTACATGTACATTATACATATTGTATAAAAAATTATATTGAACATTTTAAAAATAACTTCATTTATTAAATATTTATAAAATGTATATAAAAATATGTTTTAAATTGAAATATATTATTAATTTAAAAAATATTATTTCCACAAATATTTTTTTTCAAATAATATAATTTTTTTTTATATATTTATTAATTAAATGATAAATTCTTGTTTTAAACTTATTATTTTTCAATTATATGTACTCATTAAATTAATTATTCTAATATGTATTATTAAACAATAAGTTAATATAAAATGATTCATATTTAATTTTAAACTGTGCTTATATATAAAAAAGAAAAATGAATACAACAATTCATTTATTTTAATCAAATATATACAATCCAAACAAATAACACAGAATATAATATGTATATTTAAACTCAATAATTATATATTGAATTGTTTTTTAATATCAAATGCTGGCACCAATTTATACTGAATCAAGGTTACTTATCGCCTGTTATCTCTTTTAATACAGAACGTTCTTTTAACAGGAATAAACAGCTTTTCAATGATTCTTTTTTTCCAATTTGATCCTCTATGCTTTATAATTCCAGAATTAGCTCCGCTTTTAAAATCACAACTATTAACTATACCACCTGTTAAATATTACATTATATACAAATATATTTTATATTTATTTAGAATTAATTAAATCTATGTATTAATGGGGATGATAACTAACTTATGTTAATTCGAACAAAGTTTATATAAGATAATGTTTTTGTTTAGTAATATATTGTTTATTTATGTTATTAAGTATTCATCCAATTATTTATAAATTATTAACCTTAATATCTGATAAATATTCACTTATCTTTTCTATTATCGTATACATTTTTTGTATTAATACTCTGTATTGTAGTAGAATTGATTCTGTCTTTTTTAATTATCATACTTCTAGAAACTCTCTGATCTACTATATATATAAACAGGTATCTTTTTGTTCACATCCTAATTATATATTTTCTAAAATAGTAATACAGTTAAGTGTTGATCAACCGACCTCAATGTCCATAAATGAAGTGTAGTTAGTCCATTAGTTTCTGGTGAGTTCGTCGACATACCATGTTCCATTAGGTGTGCACTGCACACGGTGCAGGTCTTATCGGCAATTGCTAGTATTCCGGATTTAAGGATAGCTGAAAGGGGATAAGTGTAAAGGTAAGTAGTAATGGAATGGTGATAGTAGTAAATGAAAGAAGATAAGAGTAACGTAAAGGAAATAATAGTAAAGTAAAGAAATTAGTAGTAAAGGAAAAGAGATAAGATAAAAATTAGTAAATGAAATTAGAAAACAATAAAGGAAAGGAGTATATTTTATACATATATTTATATATATAAGTATTTATTTCATATAGTCATCTTTTGAGGTTTATTTATATATATGATTGTGTGTCTTTCTAAATAATTAGTAATATAATAACATAATTATTAATTCCAAGAAAATAGTATATAAATGTAAATGGATTAATAAAAATAAATAATAAATATTTAGATTCAATAACATATTAAATTTATATTTATTTAACATTTTGAACCATAATAATACACTTAATTGAATATATGTATTTGTTATTTTATTGAAAAGTGATTAATTTAACTATATATTATAATAAAATAATAGTAATAATCTAATATTTATAAGCAAATGTATATACCATAAACAATTATTTAAATGCGGATCAGAAATATACTTACTTTAATAATAAACTGTAAGAACAATACGAAATGAGAACTGTCTTAACATTTAAACTCCATTAGAATATTAATGCAAATCTTCATTTATTAAACATCTTAAATGAATAGATTAGCTATGGAAATAACCACTACAATAATAATATTATAATTTATATATAATATTATAAATCTTCTTTTAATATAACCTTATTTTAATATTAATTAAATTATTATAATATAATGATTATTTTAGATACAATTAATAGTATACTATAAAGCATATATTCTTTATTATTTATATCTTATAATTTTATTATTTTTATATGTTTAATTATATATAAATCCAATAGATATATTAATAATTATAAACATTTATGATAATTAATATAGTATAATAATTATACAGTATGTTCTTATATATCATACTAAATAATTGGATCAATGTGTGACAAAATTAATTAGCTATATTTATAATGTATGTGAGAATGTAATTATCAAATTGATTTATAACTAAAAAGTGCTCTTTATAGCACGACTACAAAAGTCTATATTATCCTATTGGCTGTCCCTTGAATTGTATACGTTGCATGTATTGCATTCTACTTATCATATGACTGGGGCATTGTTTAAATTACTTCCATTTTATTATCTAATACATAATTCACTCTAATTGAATCTCTAACACGAAATAAAATTGAATATTAATTAATTATTCATTCAGTTAAATATACAAATTATGTTGGTGTATATATGTATAATTAATAAGTTAATAAAGTGAAAAAAAGCGTCAGTTTATTATTAAAATTTAAGTTTTATTAAATATATATATAACAGAATATTACATCAAATATATTTTTAAATAAATTATTTAATTAACAAATATAATCTAATAATAAAATTAGTAAGTCTAACATTAAATAACTGAAATCAATATACCCTAGATACTTTAAATTTAAGATAGGTTAAATAGTGCAAATATATACATTGAGATCATTTCCTTTAAGTAAAGGGGTTAATAGTATAAATTGATTTATAACTAAAAAGTGCTCTTTATAGCACGACTACAAAAGTCTATATTATCCTATTGGCTGTCCCTTGAATTGTATACGTTGCATGTATTGCATTCTACTTATCATATGACTGGGGCATTGTTTAAATTACTTACATTTTATTATCTAATACATAATAAATTACAATATTTGTAATCATTGTAGTATTATAATTTATTTGTATATAATTTTGTAATGTATTTACAATGAAAATAGATAAAATCACAGGAAGTGTGCCAAATTGCATAACCTGCCAAATTGACTATTGAAATTGCATTTATGTCATACTTCTTTAATTAATTAATATAATTATAAAACTGGTATTTGCAATTAGAATAAACAAAATATGCAATTAACTCTTTTACTTCTCACTAATTAGGGATTATAAAATATAATCTTTATATAATAATCTTTAATGTTGATAATATCATTCTTTAGATGTTCCAATACATAACGATACTTTTTCTCGCTATTATTGGTATTTCATTTTGAATATTTAGTTAATCTTCAAGAATTTGAAATTTATTTATATAATTCCATATGTTAATAAACAATATATTATATATATTTATACTTATTTGTTAGAAAATAAAACAAGTACACACTTATTTCTATAAATCATTATATTCTCTAGTCAAAGTTTTTAGTATGATAACGTTTATTTGCAAATAACATCAATCATAACATATATATCGCAGTAAAGTATGACTAAGTATAACTAAATAAGTTATTATTATTAATTTATTTTATACTTTTTGCAAAAATAATCTTTAATAAATAATAATAAATAATCTTAACCCTTTACTTCCCGCGGATTTTTGTATTTATTATAAATTTATACTATTAACCCCTTTACTTAAAGGAAATGATCTCAATGTATATATTTGCACTATTTAACCTATCTTTAAATTTATTTTCTTTAAATTATTTTAAGATGAGATATAATGTAACTTATTATTTATATTATTAGTATTATTATATAAATTGTATTAATTGATATATTATATATAAAAGTTATTTTACTATTACATTCTAGTGTACAAGTAAAGCAAAAAAATATATGAGGAATAAGCGAAAATCAAAATAAAATAGTTTATTTAGATAAATTATTATATGGGGAATTATTTAAATATTTTACATTTATTTTTAAATAACTAGAATTTTTCTACACAGTATTCTTAAATTAATTAACACAACGAGATTCACACACTTTCGAAGTTTATGTTTGTAAGGTTATCAGAATTATGTATATATTATAATATACAAATAATATCTAATTTTACCCAAATATAATTTTAATATTCTATAATAGAAAATATAATATTATTTTAATTAAAATTCATTTTTTAATTTCAATTTGATTATCGGTATTCAACAGGCAGTATCAATAATATTGAATCAGCATGTTATAATACATATCGATGATATAAGAAAACATATATTTAATAAATTAACTTTGTAAAATTATATATCATTTTATATAGATTGTGAATTATATGTAAAAATATATTTAAAATGTATTATATTTATTCTCATACTTGATATTTAATATCATCGAGTTAGTTAACTAATCAAGATTACTTTTGCATTCAATAGTTTATAATATATATATATTCCTTTGGAAATTTACTATTCAATATTATACTAAAGTATTATCAAATACATTTAAATTAAAAAATATACAGTTAAGCATATTAGCAAGTACCGGGATCAGTAAAGAAAATACGTAGATACATTCAGTAATATCGTATATAAGGAATTAGTTTATTTATCATAATATATTCTTTTAATTAATATTAAATCTTATGATTTAATTATTTTTTAAATGGGCGTATTTGTAAGCGTGACTAATTTTACATTCAAATTATTTACATGTGTAGAATGTTTACATAATTTTCATTGTTATTAATTTTATTGTATATTATTATAAGTTGAATTCATTATCATGAGTTTCGATTAAGTTAAAGAAATTGAGTATTATTTATTAAATGATAAATTTTCAAATAATGTAAATTTTCAAGTAAATAAAATATCAACAGAATACTGAATAATAAATTATCGAGATCTAATGATAAGTTTCTTCATCAATAACAAAGGTAATTATTATATAGTGTACCTATGATTGTTTCTATTCAAATTGTTATACTATCTATATTGCATAATAAACTAAATACTCGATACTAAATATATATATATATAAAATTACTTTACTTATTACCTATATAATAAAAATAATATACTTTTAATGTAATAAATAAATATACATTTTCTTTAAATTATTTTAAGATGAGATATAATGTAACTTATTATTTATATTATTAGTATTATTATATAAATTGTATTAATTGATATATTATATATATAAGTTATTTTACTATTACATTCTAGTGTACAAGTAAAGCAAAAAAATATATGAGGAATAAGCGAAAATCAAAATAAAACTATTTGTTTTTAAAAAAGGAGATTTAGTATTTTTGGAGAAATCTTAAAATTGTAAAGAATGTAGAAGGGAGGACTTTGCCAAAGTGGTTAGGAAGTTATGATATTATTTATATTGACAACAGAAATAGATTAACGCAAAAGATTTGAAGACGAATAAGATATTGAAAAAAAGTATTATTATATTCATTTAAAGCCTCACAACAAATATTATAAAGATAAAGAAATTACAGGTTAGTTAATTTATATATTTAATCTATATGTATATTATAGTATAAATAATCACACTATTTTTTTTAATTTATATTTGTTTACATATACTACTTTTTTAGTTATTGATAAACTAGAATTAATATATGAAGATTATTGTTATGCTAAAAGAGAAATAACCTCACAGGGTTATATTACAGTATATATAAGTTTGAAAGTAGTTTGTATAAACATATTTTAGTACAATAATAAGATTATTCAAATTTATATATTAACTAATATATTAACTTATATATTAACTAATATGCATTGTTAATAATCATTTCAAAATGAACCTTGTTAATAATAGAAACAGATTTTAATGTATTGGATAATATTATAGAAGATTTGAATACTAACAATAAACAGAATAATGTTAGATATATTAAAATAGTTTGAATATTTTATATTTTACATTGCATTTTTTATTAAATTAAGTGTATTTACATATAATAACTTGACATAAAAATAAAATACAAATTTATATATAGAAAGACTCTGCTGATTTGATTTCCATTTAATCAATCGTCAATGAGCAATTGTATTCAAAGTAAAGTTACCGATGTTATTATTTTAATATCAGAGTTTTTAAATAGTTATTATATTAATATTCAATACTAATTAATAACATTATAGAATCTATCATAATATTCAGGCGATAGTCGATCAATGTACTCCAATTATAAATCCTCATTATATACATTATGCGGGAAAGCATGCCTCGATGATAATGTTGAAATTTAAAATTTAACTTATCTAACTTATATTAAAATATTCATTTATTTTTAATTTTATATTATTAAATATGTTATATTATATATTATTTTATATTATATTATATTCAATCATTGGTAAGAGAAGGGAATTTACAAAATATATTTATATTTGATTCTCATTTAAGGATTAGTTTCAATCAAACTATGTTTTCCTTTTGCAAAGTTTGTAATGTACTATGAATATTATAAATATATTTTTTTTTAAATATAATATCAATATGAATATTTTGTATTTTCATTATTAATATTATCTACATTCAGATGCAAATCATTGATATCAATATTTTAATATTGCAACTACTAATAAATGAATCTCGTTGGCTATTGATGTATATTTTATTGACAGTATATCTTTCAAAGAACAATGCTTAAAAAAGCTGTGCAATTTCGATAAGTTATTTACAATTATATATATATATATATATATATATATGTGTTCATTATTTTCTATAGTTTATTTAGATAAATTAATATATGGGGAATTATTTAAATATTTTACATTTATTTTTAAATAACTAGAATTTTTCTACACAGTATTCTTAAATTAATTAACACAACGAGATTCACACACTTTCGAAGTTTATGTTTGTAAGGTTATCAGAATTATGTATATATTATAATATACAAATAATATCTAATTTTACCCAAATATAATTTTAATATTCTATAATAGAAAATATAATATTATTTTAATTAAAATTCATTTTTTAATTTCAATTTGATTATCGGTATTCAACAGGCAGTATCAATAATATTGAATCAGCATGTTATAATACATATCGATGATATAAGAAAACATATATTTAATAAATTAACTTTGTAAAATTATATATCATTTTATATAGATTGTGAATTATATGTAAAAATATATTTAAAATGTATTATATTTATTCTCATACTTGATATTTAATATCATCGAGTTAGTTAACTAATCAAGATTACTTTTGCATTCAATAGTTTATAATATATATATATTCCTTTGGAAATTTACTATTCAATATTATACTAAAGTATTATCAAATACATTTAAATTAAAAAATATACAGTTAAGCATATTAGCAAGTACCGGGATCAGTAAAGAAAATACGTAGATACATTCAGTAATATCGTATATAAGGAATTAGTTTATTATAGTAATTATTAAAATGTAATACAATACTATTTGTATCGCTGGGCGACGCTCAGTGGGCGTCTCTATTTTTAACTTTTCAACTGACGGTATGAATACGTGAAATTGGAAATTATTTTATTAAGTATACATGAAAATATTTTAAGTACCTATATCTTATTTTAACCTTTAAAAATTACAAATTAATTATATATCTATTATTACATTGTCATAAAGCAATTTCATCAACTTTCAAGATTATTTATAATTTATATTGTAGTTTTTGAAAGTTGAAATAACCTCGCAGTCAAGTGAAATTGCTTATACGATTACTATATAATATAAGGTAAAATTATTTTATTGATTTTATGTATTCTATTTAAATATAAAATTTATATAATTAATATTCTTTAAATTTTAACAACAAAACTATAAAAGAGCTAAACTATGAGTGCTACATTTATCTCCCATTAAACAGTATTGTAAAAATTGCGTTGTTAACGCCTCTTTTTTCGTAACGATAAAACTCTTCAATTTAAATGCAACTGTAAAAATGTAAATGCATTTTTAAATACAATTGTTAAACTTCAAAATAATTATAATACACTTCTATTTTCTGAAGCGTTTTATACATCTTTTTCATGTCCATTACCTATCTTTTCTGATATATTTTACAATATCATTTCAATCATTTAAAATTTCTTAATTATTATTACAGAATTATTATTAAAAATAATAAATGTTTATATATATATTTTTAGAAGTGAAAGTAAATATTAATATTTTTATAAACAAATATAACTAATATACGATATATAAATATTTTTCTTGATGAGTTTGTCTCCGTACATCTGTTGTATATATTATTATAACTATTGGGTAAAACTAAATTAAATAAATTATATTTAATAAAAAGTAATTAAATAGAATTCTAAATGTCATATATATTAAATATATTAATTCAAAATAGATATCAATAATTGTGAATAACGAACCTCATAGTTATGAAGGCTACATTCTACTAATTATGTTTAACATTAACATATTAATATATTATTCATATATTTTACAAAGTTAATAATCAGGATGCATTACGTCTATCTAGATGTTCTCTATGAGTATCTAGATGTTCTCTATGATTATATAAAATGTCCTGTGATCAATATTGATAAAGTAAGATAACAGCCAAAATTACCGTGGATAAGAGTAAGAAAAGAAATTAATTATTTTAAATATAATTTTAATTATAGAGCGCATTGTACGTCATACAGTGTACGCCATACAATGTACGCCATACAATGTGCGTGGTGTTCCTAATTTCGTGCTCTAATTTAAAATAATCAAAATACTAAAATAAATTTTAGATATTTTTTTCTACATCGAAATATATACTATATAAATATTATTTATATTGTATACTCATTATGTATGGGTATACTCATTACTCATATCATACATACTATAAACATATATATATATTAATCTATCTTATATATTAGTGGTATATTGAGCTTATAAGCTTTATTTATGTTTGAAATGTAGATAACTGGTAATTATAATTATATTATGATATTTATGATGATAAGTAAGTATATTAACACGATTGATATACACGACATATGACTCTATGTAGTTATATATCATCGAATTGGTTTATTTGTTTATATTTATGTTTATAGTATCAAAAATAAAAAAATCTTATTTGTTATCAATACATTGATAACTCATTGATTACTCATGATACATTTCATCTCATTCATAAATGAGATGAAATGATGGAAGAGATCAGCCACGAACTTGGAAATGTTATTAAATATGATGCGGAGTTGGAATCATCAATAAATATAGTGGTCTCGAATTTAATTAACATTTTAGGTAATGTGAAAATATAATCCATTAATTATTTTAGGATATCTTTATCATCTTACATTATAATATCAATATTTTCTGACAAATAGATTAAAGAAACAAACTTTTTATTCTCTTTGCGCTAAAATTGGTAATATATTTGTATCGCGAACTAATTCTAACTGCACTAGTGTCAAATTAAAGGTAGCAATAACTTTATGGAGGTTAACAATAGTTTTTATTAATTTATTCAATTAATATCATTTTCACATTATAAGTTATAGTAAGTAATGTATATTGTGCAGATTAGCTACAAATTGCGACATATCGAACGATTGCAGATAAATTACGTATATCAAGAGCATCTGCTATTCGATGGACCAATCAAGTAAATACCATATCATATATAAGTTACATTTAACTTCAAATTTGTGTTATAAGTATGTATATAATTGTATATAATTTGTATTATAATTATGTATTATTTGTAAAAATTTGTGTGTAGGTCATTCAGGGCCATTTCCTGGAAGACATTTAAATGAATGCGATACTAATTTTAATTTTAATTATTCCAGTGCTAGGATGGAGATTGAACAAGATTTTGTGCTGCTAAATGAAGAATTATACTACGCAGTCAAGATACCAATTTTGAAAATTAGCATTATTTAATATCAGCTTGTTTTATATTACATAATATTTGTATTAATGACATTTATTTGGTAGATTAGGTAAAACATATAGATATTGATACTAATCATGAAGCCAGTGCAAATGTTATGCGAGATTATTTATCTTATTTAGTTAATTTATAGTTAATCATTTTATTTTATTGATTTTTAGTTATATAGAATTTATTAAATATAAGAAATATGATTTGAATACATTTTTGATTATATATAGAATTTATTAAATATAAGAAATATGATTTGAATACATTTTTGATTATATATAGAATTTATTAAATACAATATTTATTAAATATTCTGTCTGGGGTGTTTTATCACCCAATGTATTGGTGGTGGCAGTATGGTCTATCGGGGCATATTCTGTGTGGGGAGGTTCTGTAGAAGGGTATTCTGTGTGGGGAGGTCCTGTCGAGAAATATTCTGAAGAAGGATATTATGTGTGAGAAGGTTGTGTGGGCGGAGGTTCTGTCGAAGGATATTATGTGGGCGGTGTTTTATTACTCAGGCTATCGGTGGTGACCTATAGTCTGTCGGATGAGGTTATTCAGTGTGGGGTGTCTAAAAACTAAAGGTATCGGTGGTGGTAATATAATCTGTTGGGGGGTATCCAGTTGTAAGATATTGTCTCGGAGGGTGTTCTTGATCGATGAATACTGAATAACTAAAATGTTTAATGTTAATAATTAATAGTTATTACTGAATTTGAATTCTGAAAATGTATTCTTATATTATATAAATTAGTAACAACATTTTCTAAAACCTTTTCCTTTCGTTAACATTCCAATTAGAAATTTAGACGCATGTAAAGCTCGGACACCTAAACATTCATCTATTTGATTATAATATACTGCGAAAGGTGCATCAATGATAGATACTCCACTACGATTCAAATATGTTTTTCTCTGTAAATTATTAAAATAAATTAATAAGTTGTTAGATAAATAGATAAATCTATATTATATATTTAAATTTAAAATCAGACAGTTTGTTTTGTTAAATTGATCCGAGCATATGAGTGACAAACTTATACAAGTAAATATGTATTTGTATAAAGGAATCACACAAAATATCTAATTTTAGATTGCATAGTTCTTTAAACTATTAAGAACAAAGTATGTTTTGTAAAATTTGCTCCGACCACACGTGTGACAAAATAATGCAATTAATATGTATTTTTATTATTAAATGGTCATTATCATTATCTCTTGAATGATGAAATATTTAATATATATGTAAGACAAGATAGCATGCATTAGAAATGGTAATCATACATGCTCACAGGGAACAATATTTACATATATGTATTGTATTGTAAAATGATATATTTAACATATAATATAAATTATATATATAGTTATGTAATTTATATTTAATTATTATAATATATAATTTAATTAAATTATTTATAATGATTTTAATTATGATAATTATATTCATAATTGACAATAGTTAATAATAACTGTACAATCTAAATTATTATAACAGTAGATAATAATACAATACAAAACACATACCTTACTATATTTGATTTTCCAATTCTTTTTTAATAATCTAATCTGCCCTGCATTCTTAAAAATACCTATTTTTAAAACTTTTTCGGATATATCTATATCATACATATTATTAGTTTTAAAAGTATATTTTTTATTTATAACTTGATCTCCCAAACATCTTAATATTATTTCGTTCTATTTCTCTAAATAATCCATTTCTAAATTATTATAAATTATAATCATTTTCAAATATTTATATATTTTGAAAAAGTGGGAGAAGTAATTAACCAATAAGGTTAGAGAGCCGAAACACGCGATTATCGCGCAGAACTAGCGCGCCGGAATATATTCCGCAATGTTGAAACGCACGCCACATTTTCGAGCAGCAACGCATCCTTAAAAAGAATCCTATATAAAGTAAACTTTAATTGAACACTAGGCATTGACTATTGAATAAACGGAGTTTAAATTTATTCATTATATCTATAATATCAAATGCAAATTTAAATAATAAAGCAACTTTTAAGTTAGTGTTTCTATATATTAAATATATAGAATATATATTATGTTAGATATTTGATTTATTTTACTACTATACTATTATGTTATCATAAACGTATATAATTTAATTGGTCATCTTAATAAATTGTAATAAATAAAATTATTATTTCCAAAGTTTTTTTTACGGTAGAAAATAAAATTTAATAACTGTTCTGTGGATAACATTAACTTATTAATTGATTACACATATATCTATAGAATACATTACACATATCTATAGAATAGTTTACATTTGCACTGTGTGATATATATTAATACTTTATACTTAAATTATATTAATACTTAAATGTATTTACATATTAAATAGTGCCCTGATTAGCTATATGGATGCATTAGCGAATAAGATAATAAGATTTAGAAATTATAGATATATAACTGGTTGACTCACATGACGAATTTCAAATGAAATATATATACAAACTGCAAATCTTACACTTTATATTAATCTTGATAATAATCTTAATTAAAATGTTGATAATTCAATAATTTAGTTGGTGGTGGTAAGTGTAACTTCAATAAATAAGGAAAATAGTGAAGATGTTACTTGCCCGTCATGTGATTCTAATAATAGAATGAATAGAGGTATATGACACTATTCATTAATATGTCACTTAAGTTTAGTTAGATAATAAATAGTTTAATGATATACACTTAATAGCTACACAATTCTAATATACATAAATAATAATTAAATTATTAAATCACTATTTAATAATACACGAAATTATTTAAAAAAGCATATTATAATGATCTAAAGATTTTGAATAAT
Organism: Osedax frankpressi; assembly: GCA_964035775.1. Classification (NCBI taxonomy): domain Eukaryota; kingdom Metazoa; phylum Annelida; class Polychaeta; order Sabellida; family Siboglinidae; genus Osedax; species Osedax frankpressi. The sequence goes on from OZ038313.1 coordinate 35,326,478, forward strand.
TCGTTAAAAAATATATATAATCATTCTAATATATGTATATATATATATTTATATATATATATATATATATGTATATGCATGTAAATATTGATGTATATGTATGTCAATATTGATGTATTCAAATTATACGTTTCAAATTATGTATAGTTTTGTTATAATTTAATAATTATAACTCTTGTATATTATAATTATATTTAGCACATTGAAATAATTTATTTACTATCTTAGTTATGTATTACGATATTATGTTAAATCATCTTACATTGCAATATTACTGTAGCATGACGTCATTTTGTGAATTCATGATATCTCAAATGAATATCTCGAGAAAAGATGAATATCTTACAAACTTTACAATAGTGAATAAAGAAAGTAAACACAAGGTAAATCAAATACAACATTTGTTTGTAACCATAAAATACTAAATATATTATTGATTGTATTCTACTTTACCTTTTAATAAAAATATAAAGTGATATAATAATTATTATTAATGATATGATTATAATTAATTATATTATATAATCATATAAGTTTATTATAATCTATGTGAAATAAAATGATTTAAATTATATTTCTAACATATTCTATACTTTTAAGAAATTACCCATTCTAAAATTAACATGTATTGATTAAACAATATTTCATACTAACATGCATTAATTTAAATGAAATCATTCCTAACATTAATTTAATATGTAATTAATAATTTCAAAGGTTCACAAGATTGTTATGAGTTCAGCTAGTGCATTTTTCAGGGGTATGTTTAATAACGAATGTAGCGAAACCATTGAAAGTAAAGTACAACTGGATTTCCATAATGAGACATTAAATGATGTCATAGATTACGTGTATTCGGGTATTATTAAGATGACTAATTCTAACATTGAACATGTGATTGAAATCTCTAGATATTTTCTGGTTTGTTCAAATCAAATATTTAATTTATATATATATATATATATATATATATATATATATATTAATTATGTTATTATATAATATATAATGATAATTATAGGCATATTGCTTGTCTTATTTCTATATTAGTATTACACTAAACTAATATACTACATAGTGTACACTCGGTAGTTTTATCAGTTATATACATGTAACTATCTAAGTTAATATATAACAACACGTAATCTATCTAGTATCATGGTATGTTATTATAAACATAATCATTATAAACTTAAGTTAGGTACTAACTTTATTTAGGAAGTAATTTTATTAGTGACATCTATCATTAATATACTATTATCTAATATAAATATTTACTAATTTGAGAATTGCATGTGGATATCACTTTTAAATCATGACCGTAATACCATATTTATATTATAGTGTTGCTTTATAGAATGTATATATTTATATAAACTTATATATTCTGTAATATTAGATTATGATTTTAATTATATAAATATATAGTAACTTTTTAATATATATAATATAAAATGTCATTATCTTAGATTGAAAGTTTAATAGAACAAAGTGATTCTTACTTATTAAAAGGATTGAAAAAGGACCCATCAAGTTATTTAATTAGTCTGCTATATAAATACGAAATGCCGATTAAAGTTAATTTCATGGCTAATCATGATTTATTGTTCGAAGAAACTTTGGAAAAGTATGTTTTCCTCAGACTCTCTTTTGATGAGTTGAAATTAAAAATTGTAAATAAAGAATTCACCATTAATGATGGATATGATATAGTAAGATCTTTAACAATATGGTGTCAATATGATATCAATGAAAGGTTATCATTATCTTCGGATTTATTTGAATTAATTAATATTAACAAATGTAGTAAAGAAATGGCATTGAAATATAAAAATGTAGATACAGGTAATTTTTTGTTAGATAAAATGGTTCAGAATATTAATTTTAAAATTGTATCTAATCACATACTCAACTACAATTGTGATATAATATAACTGAAAAAGAGTTATGGAATCAATTATTTAGAAAATTTTAATATTAATTTAGATTTAAAAATATTATACAATATAAATAACAAAGGAATTTATAATGTGAAATCTAATGAAACTTTATGTTCTTATGAATTTGGAAATGTAGATAAAGTAATTTATACATCTAGTAAACAATTGTATATTTTTAATTTTATAGATGGAAAACTCTTTAGATATAATCAAATAGATAAAACAATAGTTAATTGTAGTTATCCAGATGGGTTTACATTTAATAATAGTTGGCCTCCAACAGTTAACGAGATCAGTGATGGTAATTTAATTATAATTGGAGGCGAGTTTGATAAAGTTGATAATGCTATTTCAGATAAAGTAAATATATATAACACTACAATTGATTCATGGTCTGAAGGGTTGTCTTTACCAGCACCATTAGTAAACCATGCAACAGTAGTTTATAATGAAGATGTGTATGTTATTGGTGGATATACAAATAGTGAAACTAAACAATTATTGGTATATAAACATGGTAAGTGGGCATACCTAACTCCACTTTCTATTACAAGACAACGTCATTTTGCATTATTATATAATGAATGTATTTATGCATTTACTAGCAGTAAAGTTACTATAAAACCAGAATGTTATGATATTAAAAATGATAGGTGGTCTACCTTGGAGACAGAATTATATGATGGTGTTAATAGTAGTATTTATGATGCATATAATTGTATAATATATTCTAAAAATAAAGATAATATATACTGCATTGATATGGTAAAAAAGACAAAGCAATTATATTGTAATTGTGATGATATAGCTAATTTAGTATTATTAGATTATTAATATTTTAATATATATTTCTTACAACCTACGAATATTGTACATGTATATTATATAATTGTATTATTGTTCCGTACATACCATTTTTATTATTTTGAATACTATATAACATTATAAAATATTAATGTTATAAACTATAACAATAAGTGTTTGGTGTCATTTTTATATCTATACATAATTTTAAACGGTATTATAAATAAATTCCCATTTGATAATTTATTGATTTTAAAATAAATTTAAAATAAATTCGCCAATAAATAGTTAAATATTGACTAATATAAAATACATTACAGCTACTATTTATTATAATGATACACTTCAAATATATTGCATAGGTTTGCATGATATTAACACTTGATTTATAATATTATATACTGGATATACATAAACTTATATGACAAAATTAAAATCAATGAATTTATTTATTCAAAATAATATTTTTAATTAAACATAAATATAAAAACTGGTATATTATTTTATAAACTAATATTAAACTAATATTATTTATTTTTATTAAATAATATATTATATATAAGAATATAAAGCGTATACTTTATTATATAATATAGAAAAGTTTGATATGCAATATATAAATAAATATATTTGATATTATTTATACATAATCTATTTATTATATATATAATATATATATATATATATATCAACTATAAAGAAAGCGAATTTGATAGGTTATACAAGTTTGGTTTACTTTATAACTTACTATATATTAAAGTATATTTATAGAAATATAAATTTTATAACTAATGATACTAATGATCCAACTAATGATTCCAAATATTAGATTTGATATTTAATACAAGCCACCTAATATCGTCAATTATATTTTATAAAAATACAATTCAATAATAGTAGTTATATGTGTTTCTGCATAATGTAAAAGTATACAAATTAATTTTAAATTAAACGTATACAAAGTTATGTTTCATTAACATAAGTGGTCTGCGATCGGAGTCTCTCCGATCAGATTTTGAGTTAAGTTATAAGTTAAGTTAAGTTAAGTTAAGTTATATATATGGTAAATAAACAATGATTATTCATTTTTAGATATATTTTGAAAATTAAAATTATTTTAAAATAACACTTAAATTTTGTTATTTTGAATTATAGCTATTAACCTAGGTTAATATTATATTAAGTTGTTACAAACTATATAAATAGATAATATGTATATTTGATACTAACTATTAATACGATAATCAGAGTATCTAAATTATTGATAATATTTGATAAATAATAAATAAGGTTAAAGTTATTTTAAATTAATATGAAATTCGCTATATTTTGAAAATATCGTACTAAATAAAAAAAAATTATCTTAATCTACCAGGATGAAAATTAAGTTGATTACAAATAAATAAGATATAATAGTAGAGTGCTAATATAGTGATATGGTATACATGTATAGTGGACATCGTAGGACTCATGTTGAAATACATAGTAGTTATGTTTACTAATAAGAATTATTTTCCGTTTATGTGTAGAATAGAATGAGTGTATTAAGTTAATCTAACAATACTAATTTATTTAATTTATTTAATGGTATAATTATAGCTATTATTATATGATAATTTGAAATATTATGAAGAAATAGAACACTTAGTACTGAGAATATATTTAAATCATGTTATATATTACCAATATTTAGATATCTGAATATATAATAAATATTTAACTATTTATCACATTGTTATTTGTTTTATAATTATACCACAGATTGTACCTTCTTTGGTTATACTAAAAACAATATATATACTGTTTTTTATGATAAAACTATATATAATTACTGATAAAAACTAAACAGATATATTGCTTACCCGATAATTTACTAGCTATTTAGGTATATATGGTAATATAAATATATTATAACTAATAATATAAATGATATTCAAAAATAAGTAGACGAAAGTGTTTCAGTTTCAAAAATGTAGGGTTTGAAACTTTTCATAGTTTCAAATAAAAAATATACTATGAATGCCAATTTTAATGTTAAATAATGTAGATATGTATACAAGTGTAGGTATGTATCATACACGCAGACCTAAAGAGTGTCTATAATAAACAGTTCAATACATTCCACAGATTATTATATTATAAAATATTATTTCCACAAATATTTTTTTTCAAATAATATAATTTTTTTTTATATATTTATTAATTAAATGATAAATATTTGTTTTAAACTTATTATTTTTCAATTATATGTACTCATTAAATTAATTATTCTAATATGTATTATTAAACAATAAGTTAATATAAAATGATTCATATTTAATTTAAAACTGTGCTTATATATAAAAAAGAAAAATGAATACAACAATTCATTTATTTTAATCAAATATATACAATCCAAACAAATAACACAGAATATAATATGTATATTTAAACTCAATAATTATATATTGAATTGTTTTTTAATATCAAATGCTGGCACCAATTTACACTGAATCAAGGTTACTTATCGCCTGTTATCTCTTTTAATACAGAACGTTCTTTTAACAGGAATAAACAGCTTTTCAATGATTCTTTTTTTCCAATTTGATCATCTATGCTTTATAATTCCAGAATTAGCTCCGCTTTTAAAATCACAACTATTAACTATACCACCTGTTAAATATTACATTATATACAAATATATTTTATATTTATTTAGAATTAATTAAATCTATGTATTAATGGGGATGATAACTAACGTATGTTAATTCGAACAAAGTTTATATAAGATAATGTTTTTGTTTAGTAATATATTGTTTATTTATGTTATTAAGTATTCATCCAATTATTTATAAATTATTAACCTTAATATCTGATAAATATTCACTTATCTTTTCTATTATCGTATACATTTTTTGTATTAATACTCTGTATTGTAGTATAATTGATTCTGTCTTTTTTAATTATCATACTTCTAGAAACTCTCTGATCTACTATATATATAAACAGGTATCTTTTTGTTCACATCCTAATTATATATTTTCTAAAATAGTAATACAGTTAAGTGTTGATCAACCGACCTCAATGTCCATAAATGAAGTGTAGTTAGTCCATTAGTTTCTGGTGAGTTCGTCGACATACCATGTTCCATTAGGTGTGCACTGCACACGGTGCAGGTCTTATCGGCAATTTCTAGTATTCCGGATTTAAGGATAGCTGAAAGGAGATAAGTGTAAAGGTAAGTAGTAATGGAATGGTGATAGTAGTAAATGAAAGAAGATAAGAGTAACGTAAAGGAGATAATAGTAAAGTAAAGAAATTAGTAGTAAAGGAAAAGAGATAAGATAAAAATTAGTAAATGAAATTAGAAAACAATAAAGGAAAGGAGTATATTTTATACATATATTTATATATATAAGTATTTATTTCATATAGTCATCTTTTGAGGTTTATTTTTATATATGAGTGTGTGTGTTTTTAAATAATTAGTAATATAATAACATAATTATTAATTCCAAGAAAATAGTATATAAATGTAAATGGATTAATAAAAATAAATAATAAATATTTAGATTCAATAACATATTAAATTTATATTTATTTAACATTTTGAACCATAATAATACACTTAATTGAATATATGTATTTGTTATTTTATTGAAAAGTGATTAATTTAACTATATATTATAATAAAATAATAGTAATAATCTAATATTTATAAGCAAATGTATATACCATAAACAATTATTTAAATGCGGATCAGAAATATACTTACTTTAATAATAAACTGTAAGAACAATACGAAATGAGAACTGTCTTAACATTTAAACTCCATTAGAATATTAATGCAAATCTTCATTTATTAAACATCTTAAATGAATAGATTAGCTATGGAAATAACCACTACAATAATAATATTATAATTTATATATAATATTATAAATCTTCTTTTAATATAACCTTATTTTAATATTAATTAAATTATTATAATATAATGATTATTTTAGATACAATTAATAGTATACTATAAAGCATATATTCTTTATTATTTATATCTTATAATTTTATTATTTTTATATGTTTAATTATATATAAATCCAATAGATATATTAATAATTATAAACATTTATGATAATTAATATAGTATAATAATTATACAGTATGTTCATATATATCATACTAAATAATTGGATCAATGTGTGACAAAATTAATTAGCTATATTTATAATGTATGTGAGAATGTAATTATCAAATTGATTTATAACTAAAAAGTGCTCTTTATAGCACGACTACAAAAGTCTATATTATCCTATTGGCTGTCCCTTGAATTGTATACGTTGCATGTATTGCATTCTACTTATCATATGACTGGGGCATTGTTTAAATTACTTCCATTTTATTATCTAATACATAATTCACTCTAATTGAATCTCTAACACGAAATACAATTGAATATTAATTAATTATTCATTCAGTTAAATATACAAATTATGTTGGTGTATATATGTATAATTAATAAGTTAATAAAGTGAAAAAAAGCGTCAGTTTATTATTAAAATTTAAGTTTCATTAAATATATATATAACAGAATATTACATCAAATATATTTTTAAATAAATTATTTAACTAACTAATTAACAAATATAATCTAATAATAAAATTAGTAAGTCTAACATTAAATAACTGAAATCAATATACCCTAGATACTTTAAATTTAAGATAGGTTAAAATGTATTGCAAATAGATACATTGAGACCATTTCCTTTAAAGATTATTTTTGCAAAAAGTATAAAATAAATTAATAATAATAACTTATTTAGTTATACTTAGTCATACTTTACTGCGATATATATGTTATGATTGATGTTATTTGCAAATAAACGTTATCATACTAAAAACTTTGACTAGAGAATATAATGATTTATAGAAATAAGTGTGTACTTGTTTTATTTTCTAACAAATAAGTATAAATATATATAATATATTGTTTATTAACATATGGAATTATATAAATAAATTTCAAATTCTTGAAGATTAACTAAATATTCAAAATGAAATACCAATAATAGCGAGAAAAAGTATCTTTATGTATTGGAACATCTAAAGAATGATATTATCAACATTAAAGATTATTATATAAAGATTATATTTTATAATCCCTAATTAGTGAGAAGTAAAAGAGTTAATTGCATATTTTGTTTATTCTAATTGCAAATACCAGTTTTATAATTATATTAATTAATTAAAGAAGTATGACATAAATGCAATTTCAATAGTCAATTTGGCAGGTTATGCAATTTGGCACACTTCCTGTGATTTTATCTATTTTCATTGTAAATACATTAAAAAATGATATACAAATAAATTATAATACTACAATGATTACAAATATTGTAATTTATCATAATATATTCTTTTAATTAATATTAAATCTTATGATTTAATTATTTTTTAAATGGGCGTATTTGTAAGCGTGACTAATTTTACATTCAAATTACTTACATGTGTAGAATGTTTACATAATTTTCATTGTTATTAATTTTATTGTATATTATTATAAGTTGAATTCATTATCATGAGTTTCGATTAAGTTAAAGAAATTGAGTATTATTTATTAAATGATAAATTTTCAAATAATGTAAATTTTCAAGTAAATCAAATATCAACAGAATACTGAATAATAAATTATCGAGATCTAATGATAAGTTTCTTCATCAATAACAAAGGTAATTATTATATAGTGTACCTATGATTGTTTCTATTCAAATTGTTATACTATCTATATTGCATAATAAACTAAATACTCGATACTAAATATATATATATATATATATAAAATTACTTTACTTATTACCTATATAATAAAAATAATATACTTTTAATGTAATAAAAATACATTTTCTTTAAATTATTTTAAGATGAGATATAATGTAACTTATTATTTATATTATTAGTATTATTATATAAATTGTATTAATTGATATATTATATATAAACGTTATTTTACTATTACATTATTATATATTAAATTATTATGGTCGGTATATTTTTTACACAATACAAAATAATGAAAGTGAATATAATTATTATTATATAATTCAACTTGTGCCATCATTACTTATTTGTGTAAATGAAACGATAGAAAGGAGTCAAAACATAATTATAATGAATGATTTACAGAAGAATGATATCTTGATAAATTAGGACATTCCGGAATGTAAGTAACGATATTTGTTCAATTTTAGATTAAAGAATATGTAAATACACAAATTAAAATAGTAATATTAATATATACATTTATTGTTATCTATGTAAGTAGTTTATCATAAAGGTAATAATAATATTTCTTATATATTGAAAATACATTTTTCTAGAATTAAGACATTAGGAAAACTAAATGAGCGATATATGCGAGCCGATGTAGAATATTTGTGTTGTCATTTTTAAAATTTATCATAATCTTTATTAAATATATTGATAATAAAATAATAATTTGTATTAAATAATAGTATTTAAAATATAAATATTTATATACTATCAATAATTTGATCAAATGATGCGATATATGCCAGTGTTTCATATATATATATATATATATATATATATATATATATATATATTTATATATATATATATATATATATATATATATTATATATATTAAATAGCAATACTGCTTGATACAATCTTATTATTTTATATTCATGATTTTGTTTACTCTACAGTAATGAATATGTATTAACGATTATTGATTATTATACAAAGTTTGTTATATTATTTCTAATGGAAAATAAAAGTGCTGTCAACATAATACGGTTATTGATTATATTTATAATATAATATATAAAGTGTATCATGCTAACTTGATTATATTTAATATGACTTGACTAGTATTGTTTTAAGATATAACTATTATATTAACCCTTTTATCCTCGATGTCTTACTTCGTCTTATCGCAAAGTAATCGGAACGGATCGCAAATCAATGAAATACTTAATTACTTAAAATAAATTATTAAATTAAATTAACCCTTTTACCCTCGATGTCTTACTTCGTCTTATCGCAAAGTAATCAGAACGGATCGCAAATCAATTAAATACTTAATTACTTAAAATAAATTATTAAATTATATTAAAAGGGTTAATATAATTCCAAAATATACATTTTATAGATAACAATCTAATGTATCATATTATATTAAAATAACAAATAGTTTATATGTTAATTTATTTAAATATTTAACCATATAATAAAAAGAATAATAACATATATTTTATAATGTATAACATATATATATACTTAAAATTTTCCATCTATGCTTATTTATTAACATAAGTTTATTGTTGGGAATAAAAATTAAAGAAAAATAGTACATATTGTTAATAAATGATGATTTAAACCCCAAAAAAATATGAAAATATTTTTTTAAAATGGTGGGAAAATGTGATCTATAAAGTTATTTATGTTGAACAAAAAATAATTACATATATCATTATAAAACTTATTAAATATATTAAAATAGTGAAATGGTATGAATAAAATGCATTAATACATATGAAAATAGTGCCTGAATTTTAATAAAGACGATACAAACAAAGAGAGCGTAATTACGTTTTTAATTTTTTAATATGTACGCTTTTTCTGTACCTCAAGACTTTTCTAATGATCAAGGTGATTTATCATCAGATGATTCTTAGGGTGAATTCTGGCCCAATTTTTTTATACATATATTCCTAAATTATATATTTAATTTGGTAAAATAGCAATAAACAACTTTCTTATAATTTTATATTAAATTTATTTTTTTTTAATATTTTACATGAATATAATTAATTATTATTTTATTTTAACATTAAATAGATAATATATTAGTGTGTAGTAGTTAAATATCTTTAATATGAGTTTTAGTTTTATATAAGAAACGTTCATGGTTCGTGAGTTATGATAAATTTAATAATCCATACTAAATTAAATTTAGAAATGAATATTTAAAAAAATGTAATCGTAAATCGGACGTAATATACGGTGCCGTTTATATAACATAACTTTTTATATATTAATTATTTTAATTAAATTTAAAATCTATTATAAAGATTATTATATTATCTATTACTTTTACGAGATATGTATATACTTTAATTGAATATAAATATTAGTAAAATAATATTATGTAAATTTAACCAAATAATTTAAAAAAAAATTTACATAATCTTGATATATTCGAAATGTATTGATTTTAATTATAAAATAAACTATATGTAACCCTATATAACCCCATGTCATGTATATTTATGGTTTATTTAATATTCTTGTTACTTTTATATTCATTATATTAGTATTTTCCGAGTTATGAGCTATTTTATTGACCATAGTAAAAAATGAAAATAATATTGTATTACAATATAATAATTACTATAATAAACTAATTCCTTATATACGATATTACTTAATGTATCTATGTATTTTTTTAATTGTGGAGACAAGTATTTTCTTTACTGATCTTTACCCGGTACTTGCTAATATGCTATACTGTATATTTTTTAATTTAAATGTATTTGATAGTACTATAGTATAATATTGAATAGTAAATTTCTAAAGGAATATTATAAACTATTGAATGCAAAAGTAGTCTTGATTAGTTAACTAAATCGATGATATTAAATATCAAGTATGAGAATAAATATAATACATTTTATATATATATTTAAATATAATTCACAATCTATATAAAATGATATATAATTTTACAAAGTTAATTTATTAAATATATGTTTTCTTATATCATCGATATGTATTATAACATGCTGATTCAATATTATTGATACTGCCTGTTGAATACCGATAATCAAATTGAAATTAAAAAATGGATTTTAATTAAAATAATATTATATTTTCTATTATAGAATATTAAAATTATATTTGGGTAAAATTAGATAGTATTTTTATATTATAATATATACATAATTCTGATAACCTTACAAACAAAAATTCGAAAGAAGTAAAAGTGTGTCAAGTGTGTAAATACACTTAATTTAATAAAAATTGTTATGTAAAATATATAATATTCAAACTATTTTAATATATCTAACATTATTCTGTTTATTGTTAGAATCCAAATATTGTATAATATTATCCAATACATTAAAATTTGTTTCTATTATTAACAAGGTTCATTTTTAAATGATTATTAACAATGCATATTAGTTAATATATATATTTGAATAATCTTATTATTGTACTAAAATATGTTTATACAAACTACTTTCAAACTTATATATACTGTAATATAACCCTGCGAGGTTATTTCTCTTTTAGCATAACAATAATCTTCATATATTAATTCTAGTTTATCAATAACTAAAAAAGTAGTATATGTAAACATATATAAATTTAAAAAAATAGTGTGATTATTTATACTATAATATACATATAGATTAAATATATAAATTAACCAACCTGTAATTTCTTTATCTTTATAATATTTGTTGTAAGGCTTTAAATGAATATAAGAATTATTTTTTTCAATATCTTATTTGTCTTCAAATCTTTTGCGTTAATCTATTCCTGTTGTCAATATAAATAATATCATAACTTCCTAACCACTTTGGCTAAGTCCTCCCTTCTACATTCTTTACAATTTTAAGATTTCTCCTTAATACTAAATCTCCTTTTTTAAAAACAAATAGTTTTATTTTGCTTTTCGCTTATTCCTCATATTTTTTTTGCCTTACTTGTACACTAGCAATATTTTCTAGTACTTTCATTTTTACTTCTGATATTTTTAAATATATCATTTTCAACATTTTTAATGTTTTCTTCGGTTACATTTAAATTCATATTAGTATCATTTTCAGTATCCAATTCTCTTGGTACTACTGCAATTCTCTTGGTATTATAATAACAAATAAAATATAACAAATAAAATGGAGTATATTTAGTTATAGATTGTTTTTCTATATTGATTGAGAATGATATGTCTTGTAACATATCACTCCAATATTGACCTTCATAGCAGTATTTAGATATCTTTGTCTAAAATAAATAGAATAAATATTATAAAAAATATCCTAAATGGTAACCAATATATATATTTTAGTATATATTTTAAATGAAGCAAAATATAATATTTCTGAAATAAATGTATTTATAAATGACGGTTAATTAATTTGTTCACAAACATCAAATATCCTGATCCAAATGAAATCTAAAGCAAAAAAATAAAAATTAATATAACCAAAATAAAAACTTTATATTTTATATTCAAATAAAAATATGCGGATGCATGTAAAAAATAATCATAGTACATGCATTCTCATATTTATATAATCAAAATAAAGAAAATAAACAGAATTAATTTCGTTTAAAATTGAAAAATATTAACTGTCACAAAAGAATACCTTAACATCCTTTTACACAACCCATTAGTTTAGGGATGATATACGGAGGTCATCAAATTTTTTGAATACATTTTTTTTAGAATTGTTTTTTTAACTTTACAATTAGGATACAATAAATGAATTGAAGAATCTAGTATTTATGTTAAATATAATATTAAAAACCTTATTGATAAATTCAGATCCTTGATCAGATAATAATGTTTGAGGTGCACCATATAAACAAAATAAAGAATTTAAAGATCTAAGAAATTAAATTTTAAAAATACAAAAATTATATGGAATAGATAATCTATTAAGTTACATGAAAATATTTTAAGTACCTATATCTTATTATAACCTTATTATAACCTTTAAAAATTACAAATTAATTATATATCTATTATTACGAAAATACGTAGATACATTCAGTAATATCGTATATAAGGAATTAGTTTATTATAGTAATTATTAAAATGTAATACAATACTATTTGTATCGCTGGGCGACGCTCAGTGGGCGTCTCTATTTTTAACTTTTCAACTGACGGTATGAATACGTGAAATTGGAAATTATTTTATTAAGTATACATGAAAATATTTTAAGTACCTATATCTTATTTTAACCTTTAAAAATTTCAAATTAATGATATGTATATTAGTACATTGTCATAAAGCAATTTCATCAACTTTCAAGATTATTTATAATTTATATTGTAGTTTTTGAAAGTTGAAATAACCTCGCAGTCAAGTGAAATTGCTTATACGATTTCTATATAATATAAGGTAAAATTATTTTATTGATTTTATGTATTCTATTTAAATATAAAATTTATATAATTAATATTCTTTAAATTTTAACAACAAAACTATAAAAGAGCTAAACTATGCGTGCTAAATTGATCTCCCATTAAACAGTATTGTAAAAATTGCGTTGTTAACGCCTCTTTTTTCGTAACGATAAAACTCTTCAATTTAAATGCAACTGTAAAAATGTAAATGCATTTTTAAATACAATTGTTAAACTTCAAAATAATTATAATACACTTCTATTTTCTGAAGCGTTTTATACATCTTTTTTCATGTCCATTACCTATCTTTTCTGATATATTTTACAATATCATTTCAATCATTTAAAATTTCTTAATTATTATTACAGAATTATTATTAAAAATAATAAATGTTTATATATATATTTTTAGAAGTGAAAGTAAATATTAATATTTTTATAAACAAATATAACTAATATACGATATATAAATATTTTTCTTGATGAGTTTGTCTCCGTACATCTGTTGTATATATTATTATAACTATTATGAATAACGAACCTCATAGTTCTGAAGGCTACATTCTACTAATTATGTTTAACATTAACTTATTAATATATTATTCATATATTTTACAAAGTTAATAATCAGGATGCATTACGTCTATCTAGATGTTCTCTATGATTATATAAAATGTCCTGTGATCAATATTGATAAAGTAAGATAACAGCCAATATTACCGTGGATAAGAGTAAGAAAAGAAATTAATTATTTTAAATATAATTTTAATTATAGAGCGCGTTGTGCGTCATACAGTGTACGCCATACAATGTACGCCATACAATGTGCGTGGTGTTCCTAATTTCGTGCTCTAATTTAAAATAATCAAAATACTAAAATAAATTTTAGATATTTTTTTCTACATCAAAATATATACTATATAAATATTATTTATATAGTATACTCATTATGTATGGGTATACTCATTACCCATATCATACATACTATAAACATATATATATATATTAATCTATCTTATATATTAGTGGTATATTGAGCTTATAAGCTTTATTTATGTTTGAAATGTAGATAACTGGTAATTATAATTATATTATGATATTTATGATGATAAGTAAGTATATTAACACGATTGATATACACGACTATATACACTGACTCTATGTAGTTATATATCATCGAATTGGTTTATTTGTTTATATTTATGTTTATAGTATCAAAAATAAAAAAATCTTATTTGTTATCAATACATTGATAACTCATTGATTACTCATGATACATTTCATCTCATTCATAAATGAGATGAAATGATGGAAGAGATCAGCCACGAACTTGGAAATGTTATTAAATATGATGCGGAGTTGGAATCATCAATAAATATAGTGGTCTCGAATTTAATTAACATTTTAGGTAATGTGAAAATATAATCCATTAATTATTTTAGGATATCTTTATCATCTTACATTATAATATCAATATTTTCTGACAAATAGATTAAAGAAACAAACTTTTTATTCTCTTTGCGCTAAAATTGGTAATATATTTGTATCACGAGCTAATTCTAACTGCACTAGTGTCAAATTAAAGGTAGCAATAACTTTATGGAGGTTAACAATAGTTTTTATTAATTTATTCAATTAATATCATTTTCACATTATAAGTTATAGTAAGTAATGTATATTGTGCAGATTAGCTACAAATTGCGACATATCGAACGATTGCAGATAAATTCCATATATTAAGAGCATCTGCTATTCGACGGACCAATCAAGTAAATACCATATCATATATAAGTTAAATTTAACTTCAAATTTGTGTTATAAGTATGTATATAATTGTATATAATTTGTATTATAATTATGTATTATTTGTAAAAATTTGTGTGTAGGTCATTCAGGGCCATTTCTTGGAAGACATTTAAATGAATGCGATACTAATTTTAATTTCAATTATTCCAGTGCTAGGATAGAGATTGAACAAGATTGTGTGCTGCTAAATGAAGAATTATACTACGCAGTCAAGATACCAATTTTGAAAATTAGCATTATTTAATATCAGCTTGTTTTATATTACATAATATTTGTATTAATGCCATTTATTTGGTAGATCAGGTAAAACATATAGATATTGCGAATGATACTAATCATGAAGTCAGTGCAAATGTTATGCGAGATTATTTATTTTATTTAGTTAATTTATAATTAATCATTTTATTTTATTGATTTTTAGTTATATAGAATTTATTAAATATAAGAAATATGATTTGAATACATTTTTGATTATATATAGAATTTATTAAATATAAGAAATATGATTTGAATACATTTTTGATTATATATAGAATTTATTAAATACAATATTTATTAAATATTCTGTCTGGGGTGTTTTATCACCCAATGTATTGGTGGTGGCAGTATGGTCTATCGGGGCATATTCTGTGTGGGGAGGTTCTGTAGAAGGGTATTCTGTGTGGGGAGGTTCTGTAGAAGGATATTCTGTGTGGGGAGGTCCTGTAGAAGGGTATTCTGTGTGGGGAGGTTCTGTAGAAGGGTATTCTGTATGGGGAGGTCCTGTCGAGAAATATTCTGAAGAAGGATATTATGTGTGAGAAGGTTGTGCGGGGGGAGGTTCTGTCGAGGGATATTATGTGGGCGGTGTTTTATTACTCAAGCTATCGGTGGTGACCTATAGTCTGTCGGATGAGGTTATTCAGTGTGGGGTGTCTAAAAACTAAAGGTATCGGTGGTGGTAATATAATCTGTTGGGGGGTATCCAGTTGTAAGATATTGTCTCGGAGGGTGTTCTTGATCGATGAATACTGAATAACTAAAATGTTTAATGTTAATAATTAATAGTTATTACTGAATTTGAATTCTGAAAATTTATTCTTATATTATATAAATTAGTAACAACATTTTCTAAAACCTTTTCCTTTCGTTAACATTCCAATTAGAAATTTAGACGCATGTAAAGCTCGGACACCTAAACATTCATCTATTTGATTATAATATACTGCGAAAGGTGCATCAATGATAGATACTCCACTACGATTCAAATATGTTTTTCTCTGTAAATTATTAAAATAAATTAATAAGTTGTTAGATAAATAGATAAATCTATATTATATATTTAAATTTAAAATCAGATAGTTTGTTTTGTTAAATTGATCCGACCATATTCGTGACAAACTTATACAAGTAAATATGTATTTGTATAAAGGAATCACACAAAATATCTAATTTTATATCGCATAGTTCTTTAAACTGCCGGTAGTGTGTTTTGTTAAATTGATCCGACCATATTCGTGACAAACTTATACAAGTAAATATGTATTTGTATAAAGGAATCACACAAAATATCTAATTTTATATCGCATAGTTCTTTAAACTGCCGGTAGTGCGTTTTGTTAAATTGATCCGACCATATTCGTGACAAACTTATACAAGTAAATATGTATTTGTATAAAGGAATCACACAAAATATCTAATTTTAGATTGCATAGTTCTTTAAACTATTAAGACCAAAGTATGTTTTGTAAAATTTGCTCCGACCACACGTGTGACAAAATAATGCAATTAATATGTATTTTTATTATTAAATGATCATTATCATTATCTCTTGAATGATGAAATATTTAATATATATGTAAGACAAGATAGCATGCATTAGAAATGGTAATCATACATACTCACAGGGAACAATATTTACATATATGTATTGTATTGTAAAATGATATATATTAACATATAATATAAATTATATATATAGTTATGTAATTTATATTTAATTATTATAATATATAATTTAATTAAATTATTTATAATGATGATAATTATGATAATTATATTCATAATTGACAATAGTTAATAATAACTGTACAATCTAAATTATTATAACAGTAGATAATAATACAATACAAAACACATACCTTACTATATTTGATTTTCCAATTCTTTTTTAATAATCTAATCTGCCCTGCATTCTTAAAAATACCTATTTTTAAAACTTTTTCGGATATATCTATATCATACATATTATTAGTTTTAAAAGTATATTTTTTATTTATAACTTTATCTCTCAAACATCTTAACATTATTTCGTTCTATTTCTCTAATTAATCCATTCCTAAATTATTATAAATTAAAATCATTTTCAAATATTTATATATTTTGAAAAAGTTTGAGAAGTAATGAACCAATAAGGTTAGAGAGCCGAAACACGCGATTATCGCGCAGAACTAGCGCGCCGGAATATATTCCGCAATGTTGAAACGCACGCCACATTTTCGAGCAGCAACGCATCCTTAAAAAGAATCCTATATAAAGTAAACTTTAATTGAACACTAGGCATTGACTATTGAATAAACGGAATTTAAATTTATTCATTATATCTATAATATCAAATGCAAATTTAAATAATAAAGCAACTTTTAAGTTAGTGTTTCTATATATTAAATATATAGAATATATATTATGTTAGATATTTGATTTATTTTACTACTATACTATTATGTTATCATAAACGTATATAATTTAATTGGTCATCTTAATAAATTGTAATCAATAAAATTATTATTTCCAAAGTTTTTTTTACGGTAGAAAATAAAATTTAATAACTGTTCTGTGGATAACATTAACTTATTAATTGATTACACATATATCTATAGAATACATTACACATATCTATAGAATAGTTTACATTTGCACTGTGTGATATATATTAATACTTAATACTTAAATTATATTAATACTTAAATATATTAAATAGTGCCCTGATTAGCTATATGGATGCATTAGCGAATAAGATAATAATATTTAGAAATTATAGATATATAACTGGTTGACTCACATGACGAATTTCAAATGAAATATATATACAAACTGCAAATCTTACACTTTATATTAATCTTGATAATAATCTTAATTAAAATGTTGATAATTCAATAATTTAGTTGGTGGTGGTAAGTGTAACTTCAATAAATAAGGAAAATAGTTAAGATGTTACTTGCCCAATGAATAGAGGTATATAACACTATTCATTAATATGTCACTTAAGTTTAGTTAGATAATAAATAGTTTAATGATATACACTTAATAGCTACACAATTCTAATATACATAAATAATAATTAAATTATTAAATCACTATTTAATAATACACGAAATTATTTAAAAAAGCATATTATAATGATATAAAGATTTTTAATAATTCGTTAAAAAATATATATAATCATTCTAATATATGTATATATATATATATTTATATATATATATATATATATATATATATATATATATATATATATGTATATGCATTTAAATATTGATGTATATGTATGTAAATATTGATGTATTCAAATTATACGTTTCAAATTATGTATAGTTTTGTTATAATTTAATAATTATAACTCTTGTATATTATAATTATATTTAGCACATTGAAATAATTTATTTACTATCTTAGTTATGTATTACCATATTATGTTAAATCATCTTACATTGCAATATTACTGTAGCATGACGTCATTTTGTGAATTCATGATATCTCAAATGAATATCTCGAGAAAAGATGAATATCTTACAAACTTTACAATAGTGAATAAAGAAAGTAAACATAAGGTAAATCAAATACATCATTTGTTTGTAACCATAAAATACTAAATATATTATTGATTGTATTCTACTTTACCTTTTAATACAAATATAAAGTGATATAATAATTATTATTAATGATATAATTATAATTAATTATATTATATAATCATATAAGTTTATTATAATCTATGTGAAATAAAATGATTTAAATTATATTTCTAACATATTCTATATTTTTAAGAAATTACCCATTCTAAAATTAACATGTATTGATTAAACAATATTTTCATACTAACATGCATTAATTTAAATGAAATCATATCTAACATTAATTTAATATGTAATTAATAATTTCAAAGGTTCACAAGATTGTTATGAGTTCAGCTAGTGCATTTTTCAGGGGTATGTTTAATAACGAATGTAGCGAAACCATTGAAAGTAAAGTACAACTGGATTTCCATAATGAGACATTAAATGATGTCATAGATTACGTGTATTCGGGTATTATTAAGATGACTAATTCTAACATTGAACATGTGATTGAAATCTCTAGATATTTTCTGGTTTGTTCAAATCAAATGTTTAATTTATATATATATATATATATATATATATATATATATATATATTAATTATATGTTATATAATATATAATGATAATTATAGGCATATTGCTTGTCTTATTTCTATATATTAGTATTACACTAAACTAATACACTACATAGTGTACACTCGGTAGTTTTATCAGTTATATACATGTAACTATCTAAGTTAATATATAACAACACGTAATCTATCTAGTATTATGGTCTGTTATTATAAACATAATCATTATAAACTTAAGTTAGGTACTAACTTTATTTAGGAAGTAATTTTATTAGTGACATCTATCATTAATATACTATTATCTAATATAAATATTTACTAATTTGAGAATTGCATGTGGATATCACTTTTAAATCATGACCGTAATACCATATTTATATTATAGTGTTGCTTTATAGAATGTATATATTTATATAAACTTATATATTCTGTAATATTAGATTATGATTTTAATTATATAAATATATAGTAACTTTTTAATATATATAATATAAAATGTCATTATCTTAGATTGAAAGTTTAATAGAACAAAGTGATTCTTACTTATTAAAAGGATTGAAAAAGAACCCATCAAGTTATTTAATTAGTCTGCTATATAAATACGAAATGCCGATTAAAGTTAATTTCATGGCTAATCATGATTTATTGTTCGAAGAAACTTTGGAAAAGTATGTTTTCCTCAGACTCTCATTTGATGAGTTGAAATTAAAAATTGTAAATAAAGAATTCACCATTAATGATGGATATGATATAGTAAGATCTTTAACAATATGGTGTCAATATGATATCAATGAAAGGTTATCATTATCTTCGGATTTATTTGAATTAATTAATATTAACAAATGTAGTAAAGAAATGGCATTGAAATATAAAAATGTAGATACAGGTAATTTTTTGTTAGATAAAATGGTTCAGAATATTAATTTTAAAATTGTATCTAATCACATACTCAAATACAATTGTGATATAATATAACTGAAAAAGAGTTATGGAATCAATTATTTAGAAAATTTTAATATTAATTTAGATTTAAAAATATTATACAATATAAATAACAAAGGAATTTATAATGTGAAATCTAATGAAACTTTATGTTCTTATGAATTTGGAAATGTAGATAAAGTAATTTATACATCTAGTAAACAATTGTATATTTTTAATTTTATAGATGGAAAACTCTTTAGATATAATCAAATAGATAAAACAATAGTTAATTGTAGTTATCCAGATGGGTTTACATTTAATAATAGTTGGCCTCCAACAGTTAACGAGATCAGTGATGGTAATTTAATTATAATTGGAGGCGAGTTTGATAAAGTTGATAATGCTATTTCAGATAAAGTAAATATATATAACACTACAATTGATTCATGGTATGAAGGGTTGTCTTTACCAGCACCATTAGTAAACCATGCAACAGTAGTTTATAATGAAGATGTGTATGTTATTGGTGGATATACAAATAGTGAAACTAAACAATTATTGGTATATAAACATGGTAAGTGGGCATACCTAACTCCACTTTCTATTACAAGACAACGTCATTTTGCATTATTATATAATGAATGTATTTATGCATTTACTAGCAGTAAAGTTACTATAAAACCAGAATGTTATGATATTAAAAATGATAGGTGGTCTACCTTGGAGACAGAATTATATGATGGTGTTAATAGTAGTATTTATGATGCATATAATTGTATAATGTATTCTAAAAATAAAGATAATATATACTGCATTGATATGGTAAAAAAGACAAAGCAATTATATTGTAATTGTGATAATATAGCTAATTTAGTATTATTAGATTATTAATATTTTAATATATATTTCTTACAACCTACGAATATTGTACATGTATATTATATAATTGTATTATTGTTCCGTACATACCATTTTTATTATTTTGAATACTATATAACATTATAAAATATTAATGTTATAAACTATAACAATAAGTGTTTGGTGTCATTTTTATATCTATACATAATTTTAAACGGTATTATAAATAAATTCCCAAGTTGATAATTTATTGATTTTAAAATAAATTTAAAATAAATTCGCCAATAAATAGTTAAATATTGACTAATATAAAATACATTACAGCTACTGTGCATTTATTATAATGATACTCTTCAAATATATTGCATAGGTTTGCATGATATTAACACTTGATTTATAATATTATATACTGGATATACACAAACTTATATGACAAAATTAAAATCAATGAATTTATTTATTCAAAATAATATTTTTAATTAAACATAAATATAAAAACTGGTATATTATTTTATAAACTAATATTAAACTAATAATATTTATTTTTATTAAATAATATATTATATATAAGAATATAAAGCGTATACTTTATTATATAATATAGAAAAGTTTGATATGCAATATATAAATAAATATATTTGATATTATTTATACATAATCTATTCACTATATATATATATATATATATATATATATATATATATATATATAATATATATATATATATATATATCAACTGTAAAGAAAGCGAATTTGATAGGTTATACAAGTTTGGTTTACTTTATAACTTACTATAAATTAAAGTATATTTATAGAAATATAAATTTTATAACTAATGATACTAATCCAACTAATGATTCCAAATATTAGATTTGATATAACTAATGATTCCAAAAATTAGATTTCAAAACTGTTCAGTTTCAAAAAAGTTAGATTCATAAAAATATATTATAAATAAATATCAATTGTATTAACAAATAGTGTAAAGATGTATAGAAGTAGATGTATATATATCATACACATACAAAACTAAAGGAGATTAAATAAGAATTTTATTTTAGATTATAAAAAATACAAATAAATCTATTATATTTTAGTAAACTGTATTACCTGTCCAAAAAATATGTGTATTCAATTGCATTATAAATTATAAGACACATCAATAATTAATATCGATGCACGTGCTATCTCAAGTTTATATAACAAACATATTTTACAATCATACTTTTAACATTTAAATAAATATATAGTACGACTTACAAGAACATTAATTCATGGATAAATAGTAAAGAGTAACATGAATATATATATTAATTGAAAAATTACTATTTTGTATATTCATACTTGAATCTTATACATAAACCCACACATATGATGACTTATATGGAGTCTACTAGAACAACTGTCATCTATATATATATATATATATATATATATATATATATATATATATATATATATATATATATATATATATATATACTATGTATATAGTGCATAGTATAAATACTGCCATTTAATACTACATTTTATAAATATATCCAATCTAATATTTTAACTTATTATATATGATCTTACTTATTTAATCCTTATGTAATACAATTATGTAATATATACATTGTGTACAATTGTGTAATATATTATATTATCTATAATATATATTAATGATGGTTGTAATAATTATTTTCAAAGTTCACTTATCTGGAGAATTCGTGATATTATTTAGGTAGTTTTGGATGGACTTAATGATAACATATGTATATTTAGTGTATTACAATAAATGTACACTATACTTTTTATTAATATTATAATTTACTATAGTATAGATATTTTTTATAATCCCAATCTATCATCAATTGATATTAATTATTATATTTTTATGAAATTAATATCTATTGACTGACATAGAAAAAATGTGTTATTTAAAAAATTAATATAAACTATTATAATTTATTAATATTTGTTATACTTCATTTGCTGTCAATTATGTTATTAATATCATTATACAATTTTAACTAATATCCATTTGAAAATAATAAAACAAAATTGTATATGCAGTGTTATATTTGAACAATAAAATCTTGTAATTTAGTAATTAATTTATTAAAATGGTATAAAAAATGTAATGTTTTACTACAAAAGGTCAATTGTGTATTATTTATATTAATATAATTATTATTTTACATTTGAAATAAACACTTATTAAAATATATTATTACTTACATATATATTGATATGAGTATATTATTATTAATATTATTTATCAATTTCTGATTGGTTATTAAATATAAACTAGTACGATACAGCCTGTAATATCTGGCTGATACGATGTCCGGTATTTGGGTATATGTATCCTAATACAAGCCACCTAATATCGTCAATTATATTTTATAAAAATACAATTCAATAATAGTAGTTATATGTGTTTCTGCATAATGTAAAAGTATACAAATTAATTTTAAATTAAACGTATACAAAGTTATGTTTCATTAACATAAGTGATCTGTGATCGGAGTCTCTCCACTAATATTAATTTATTTTTAACTGTTGACATATTTAGAAACGATATAAAATAATCAATGTTTTTAAGATACGAAATAAAATCATCGGTATAAAATTATATATATATAATATTTTATAAGTAGGATATTTTAATTTATTATTATATTCAATACTGACATTTATGTGTTGAATTCAGTCTAGACATATAGCTCATACTTCCACAAACTACGCTAATATTGTGATATTGCATTTAGAAAAAAATATTTTATATATGTATTCCTCTCACGGAATCTAATCATAAACATTGAATATATATGTGAATATATATATATATATATATATATATATATATATATATATGTATATATATATATATGTATATTAGGTTGAACCAAAATATTTTCTGGATGAATATAATTACATCATATGTATCTGAGTCTACAACGGTTATTATATCATGTGATAAATGTACTTTATAGTATTTTCGAGATCTATTTTTGTAATATGTGATTTTGAGTTAAGTTATATATATGGTAAATAAACAATGATCATTCATTTTTAGATATATTTTGAAAATTAATATTATTTTAAAATAACACTTAAATTTTGTTATTTTGAATTATAGCTATTAACCTAGGTTAATATTATATTAAGTTGTTACAAACTATATAAATAGATAATATGTATATTTGATACTAACTATTAATACGATAATCAGAGTATCTAAATTATTGATAATATTTGATAAATAATAAATAAGGTTAAAGTTATTTTAAATTAATATGAAATTCGCTATATTTTGAAAATATCGTACTAAATAAAAAAAAATTATCTTAATCTACCAGGATGAAAATTAAGTTGATTACAAATAAATAAGATATAATAGTAGAGTGCTAATATAGTGATATGGTATACATGTATAGTGGACATCGTAGGACTCATGTTGAAATACATAGTAGTTATGTTTACTAATAAGAATTATTTTCCGTTTATGTGTAGAATAGAATGAGTGTATTAAGTTAATCTAACAATACTAATTTATTTAATTTATTTAATGGTATAATTATAGCTATTATTATATGATAATTTGAAATATTATGAAGAAATAGAACACTTAGTACTGAGAATATATTTAAATCATGTTATATATTACCAATATTTAGATATCTGAATATATAATAAATATTTAACTATTTATCACATTGTTATTTGTTTTATAATTATACCACAGATTGTACCTTCTTTGGTTATACTAAAAACAATATATATACTGTTTTTTATGATAAAACTATATATAATTACTGATAAAAACTAAACAGATATATTGCTTACCCGATAATTTACTAGCTATTTAGGTATATATATGGTAATATAAATATATTATAACTAATAATATAAATGATATTCAAAAATAGGTAGACGAAAGTGTTTCAGTTTCAAAAATTTAGGGTTTGAAACTTTTCATAGTTTCAAATAAAAAATATACTATGAATGCCAATTTTAATGTTAAATAATGTAGATATGTATACAAGTGGAGGTATGTATCATACACGCAGACCTAAAGAGTGTCTATAATAAACAGTTCAATACATTCCACAGATTATTATATTATAAATGATTTTCAAAAGTGTCTTATAAAAATCATTATGCGTTATAAAAGTGGAATTAAAAAAATTTATTTTTATATTTAATATTTTTTTAATATTTTATGACAATTTGTATACATTTAATAGTAATAACATTAAAATAATCGTTATAATGGTTATATTTATTAGTTTCTTCTAAAATTTAATAAACCCAATAATAAGTAAATTCAAAGAGAAATAAAAAACTACACAAATATTTTTTAAAAAAATGTCTTGCAATTCATCAATTCATAATTATAAATTTTTTTAAATTTTATTGTTTGAAAAATAAATATATAAATTATTTTTATTAATATACATTTTGTACATGTACATTATACATATTGTATAACAAATTATATTGAACATTTTAAAAATAACTTCATTTATTAAATATTTATAAAATGTATATAAAAATATGTTTTAAATTGAAATATATTATTAATTTAAAAAATATTATTTCCTCAAATATTTTTTTTCAAATAATATAATTTTTTTTTATATATTTATTAATTAAATGATAAATATTTGTTTTAAACTTATTATTTTTCAATTATATGTACTCATTAAATTAATTATTCTAATATGTATTATTAAACAATAAGTTAATATAAAATGATTCATATTTAATTTAAAACTGTGCTTATATATAAAAAAGAAAAATGAATACAACAATTCATTTATTTTAATCAAATATATACAATCCAAACAAATAACACAGAATATAATATGTATATTTAAACTCAATAATTATATATTGAATTGTTTTTTAATATCAAATGCTGGCACCAATTTACGCTGAATCAAGGTTACTTATCGCCTGTTATCTCTTTTAATACAGAACGTTCTTTTAACAGGAATAAACAGCTTTTCAATGATTCTTTTTTTCCAATTTGATCCTCTATGCTTTATAATTCCAGAATTAGCTCCGCTTTTAAAATCACAACTATTAACTATACCACCTGTTAAATATTACATTATATACAAATATATTTTATATTTATTTAGAATTAATTAAATCTATGTATTAATGGGGATGATAACTAACTTATGTTAATTCGAACAAAGTTTATATAAGATAATGTTTTTGTTTAGTAATATATTGTTTATTTATGTTATTAAGTATACATACAATTATTTATAAATTATTAACCTTAATATCTGATAAATATTCACTTATCTTTTCTATTATCGTATACATTTTTTATATTAATACTCTGTATTGTAGTAGAATTGATTCTGTCTTTTTTAATTATCATACTTCTAGAAACTCTCTGATCTACTATATATATAAACAGGTATCTTTTTGTTCACATCCTAATTATATATTTTCTAAAATAGTAATACAGTTAAGTGTTGATCAACCGACCTCAATGTCCATAAATGAAGTGTAGTTAGTCCATTAGTTTCTGGTGAGTTCGTCGACATACCATGTTCCATTAGGTGTGCACTGCACACGGTGCAGGTCTTATCGGCAATTGCTAGTATTCCGGATTTAAGGATAGCTGAAAGGAGATAAGTGTGAAGGTAAGTAGTAATGGAATGGTGATAGTAGTAAATGAAAGAAGATAAGAGTAACGTAAAGGAGATAATAGTAAAGTAAAGAAATTAGTAGTAAAGGAAAAGAGATAAGATAAAAATTAGTAAATGAAATTAGAAAACAATAAAGGAAAGGAGTATATTTTATACATATATTTATATATATAAGTATTTATTTCATATAGTCATCTTTTGAGGTTTATTTATACATATGAGTGTGTGTGTTTCTAAATAATTAGTAATATAATAACATAATTATTAATTCCAAGAAAATAGTATATAAATGTAAATGGATTAATAAAAATAAATAATAAATATTTAGATTCAATAACATATTAAATTTATATTTATTTAACATTTTGAACCATAATAATACACTTAATTGAATATATGTATTTGTTATTTTATTGAAAAGTGATTAATTTAACTATATATTATAATAAAATAATAGTAATAATCTAATATTTATAAGCAAATGTATATACCATAAACAATTATTTAAATGCGGATCAGAAATATACTTACTTTAATAATAAACTGTAAGAACAATACGAAATGAGAACTGTCTGAACATTTAAACTCCATTAGAATATTAATGCAAATCTTCATTTATTAAACATCTTAAATGAATAGATTAGCTATGAAAATAATCACTACAATAATAATATTATAATTTATATATAATATTATAAATCTTCTTTTAATATAACCTTATTTTAATATTAATTAAATTATTATAATATAATGATTATTTTAGATACAATTAATAGTATACTATAAAGCATATATTCTTTATTATTTATATCTTATAATTTTATTATTTTTATATGTTTAATTATATATAAATCCAATAGATATATTAATAATTATAAACATTTATGATAATTAATATAGTATAATAATTATACAGTATGTTCTTATATATCATACTAAATAATTGGATCAATGTGTGACAAAATTAATTAGCTATATTTATAATGTATGTGAGAATGCAATTATCAAATCGATTTATAACTAAAAAGTGCTCTTTATAGCACGACTACAAAAGTCTATATTATCCTATTGGCTGTCCCTTGAATTGTATACGTTGCATGTATTGCATTCTACTTATCATATGACTGGGGCATTGTTAAAATTACTTCCATTTTATTATCTAATACATAATTCACTCTAATTGAATCTCTAACACGAAATACAATTGAATATTAATTAATTATTCATTCAGTTAAATATAAAAATTATGTTATATATATATATATATATATTATATATTAAATAGCAATACTGCTTGATACAATCTTATTATTTTATATTCATGATTTTGTTTACTCTACAGTAATGAATATAGGTATGTATTAACGATTATTGATTATTATACAAAGTTTGTTACATTATTTCTAATGGAAAATAAAAGTGCTGTCAACATAATACTGTTATTGATTATATTTATAATATAAATATATAAAGTGTATCATGCTAACTTGATTATATTTAATATGACTTGACTAGTATTGTTTTTAGATATAAATATTATATTAACCCTTTTATCCTCGATGTCTTACTTCGTCTTATCGCAAAGTAATCGGAACGGATCGCAAATCAATGAAATACTTAATTACTTAAAATAAATTATTAAATTATATTAACCCTTTTACCCTCGATGTCTTACTTCGTCTTATCGCAAAGTACTCGGAACGGATCGCAAATCAATTAAATACTTAATTACTTAAAATAAATTATTAAATTATATTAAAAGGGTTAATATAATTCCAAAATATACATTTTATAGATAACAATCTAATGTATCATATTATATTAAAATAACAAATAGTTTATATGTTAAATTATTTAAATATTTAACCATATATTAAAAAAAATAATAATAAATTAAGCTTAATAATTGTATTCAATTAGGGTTTAATAAAACATATATTTTATAATGTATAACATATATATATATACTTAAAATTTTCGATCTATGCTTGTTTATTAACATAAGTTTATTGTTGGGAATAAAAATTAAAGAAAAATAGTACATATTGTTAATAAATGATGACTTAAACCCAAAAAAAATATGAAAATATTTTTTTAAAATGGTGGGAAAATGTGATCTATAAAGTTATTTATGTTGAACAAAAAATAATTACATATATCATTATAAAACTTATTAAATATATTAAAATAGTGAAATGTTATGAATAAAATGCATTAATACATATGAAAATAGTGCTTGAATTTTAATAAAGACTATACAAACAAAAAGAGCGTCATTACGTTTTTAATTTTTTAATATGTACGCTTTTTCTATACCTCAAGACTTTTCTAATGATCAAGGTGATTTATCATCAGATGATTCTTAGGGTGAATTCTGGCCCAATTTTTTTATACATATATTCCTAAATTATATATTTAATTTGGTAAAATAGCAATAAACAACTTACTTATAATTTTATATTAAAATTTTTTTTTTTAAATAGTTTACATGAATATAATTAATTATTATTTTATTTTAACATTAATAACATTAGTTTTATATAAGAAATGTTCATGGTTCATGAGTTATGATAAATTTAATAAGCCATACTAAATTAAATTTAGAAATGAATATTTAAAAAAATGTAATCGTAAATCGGACGTAATATACGGTGCCGTTTATATAACATAACTTTTTATATATTAATTATTTTAATTAAATTTAAAATCTATTATAAAGATTATTATATTATCTATTACTTTTACGAGATATGTATATACTTTAATTGAATATAAATATTAGTAAAATAATATTATGCAAATTTAACCAAATAATTTTAATAAAAATTTGTACATACTCTTGATATATTCGAAATGTATTGATTTTAATTATAAAATAAACTATATATAACCCTATATAACCCCATGTCATGTATATTTATGGTTTATTTAATATTCTTGTTACTTTTATATTCATTATATTAGTATTTTCCGAGTTATGAGCTATTTTATTGACCATAGTAAAAAAATGAAAAACATTTAAAATCTAGTGATTCCGATCAGCATGTAACGCAAAAGTTATTGACTAAAAGGGTTCAAAAATAAAATAATTTCCAATTTCACGTATTCATACCGTCAGTTGAAAAGTTGAAAATAGACACGCCCACTGGGCGTCGCCCAGCGATACAAATAATATTGTATTACAATATAATAATTACTATAATAAACTAATTCCTTATATACGATATTACTTAATGTATCTATGTATTTTTTTAATTGTGGAGACATAAGTATTTTCTTTACTGATCCCGGTACTTGCTAATATGCTATACTGTATATTTTTTAATTTAAATGTATTTGATAATACTATAGTATAATATTGAATAGTAAATTTCTAAAGGAATATTATAAACTATTGAATGCAAAAGTAATCTTGATTAGTTAACTAAATCGATGATATTAAATATCAAGTATGAGAATAAATATAATACATTTTATATATATATTTATATATAATTCACAATCTATATAAAATGATATATAATTTTTCAAAGTTAATTTATTAAATATATGTTTTCTTATATCATCGATATGTATTATAACATGCTGATTCAATATTATTGATACTGCCTGTTGAATACCGATAATCAAATTGAAATTAAAAAATGGATTTTAATTAAAATAATATTATATTTTCTATTATAGAATATTAAAATTATATTTGGGTAAAATTAGATAGTATTTTTATATTATAATATATACATAATTCTGATAACCTTACAAACAAAACTTCGAAAGAAGTAAAAGTGTGTCAAGTGTGTAAATACACTTAATTTAATAAAAATTGTTATGTAAAATATATAACATTCAAACTATTTTAATATATCTAACATTATTCTGTTTATTGTTAAAATCCAAATATTCTATAATATTATCCAATACATTAAAATCTGTTTCTATTATTAACAAGGTTCATTTTTAAATGATTATTAACATAATATTATTATTAACAATGCATATGAGTTAATATATATATATTTAAATAATCTTATTATTGTACTAAACTATGTTTATACAAACTACTTTCAAACTTATATATACTGTAATATAACCCTGTGAGGTTATTTCTCTTTTGGCATAACAATAATCTTCATATATTAATTCTAGTTTATCAATAACTAAAAAGTATATTTAAATAAATATAAATTTAAAAAAATAGTGTGATTATTTATACTATAATATACATATAGATTAAATATATAAATTAACCAACCTGTAATTTCTTTATCTTTATAATATTTGTTGTAAGGCTTTAAATGAATATAAGAATTATTTTTTTCAATATCTTATTTGTCTTCAAATCTTTTTCGTTAATCTATTTCTGTTGTCAATATAAATAATATCATAACTTCCTAACCACTTTGGCAAAGTCCTCCCTTCTACATTATTTACAATTTTAAGATTTCTCCTTAATACTAAATCTCCTTTTTTAAAAACAAATAGTTTTATTTTGCTTTTCGCTTATTCCTCATATATTTTTTTGCTTTACTTGTACACTAGCAATATTTTCTAGTACTTTCATTTTTTACTTCTGATCTTTTTAAATATATCATTTTCAACATTTTTAATGTTTTCTTCGGTTACATTTAAATTAATATTAGTATCATTTTCAGTATCCAATTCTCTTGGTACTACTGCAATTCTCTTGGTATTATAATAACAAATAAAATATAACAAATAAAATGGAGTATATTTAGTTATAGATTGTTTTTCTATATTGAATATAAAAATATGCGGATGCATGTAAAAAATAATCATAGTACATGCATTCTCATATTTATATAATCAAAATAAAGAAAATAAACAGAAGTAATTTCGTTTAAAATTGAAAAATATTAACTGTCACAAAAGAATACATTAACATCCTTTTACACAACCCATTAGTTTAGGGATGATATACGGAGGTCATCAAATTTTTTGAATACATTTTTTTTAGAATTGTTTATTTAACTTTACAATTAGGATACAATAAATGAATTGAAGAATCTAGTATTTATGTTAAATATAATATTAAAAACCTTATTGATAAATTCAGATCCTTTATCAGATAATAATGTTTGAGGTGCACCATATAAACAAAATAAAGAATTTAAAGATCTAAAAAATTAAATTTTTAAAATACAAAAATTATATGGAATAGATAATCTATTAAGTTACATGAAAATATTTTAAGTACCTATATCTTATTTTAACCTTTAAAAATTACAAATTAATTATATATCTATTATTACATTGTCATAAAGCAATTTCATCAACTTTCAAGATTATTTATAATTTATATTGTAGTTTTTGAAAGTTGAATTAACCTCGCAGTCAAGTGAAATTGCTTATACGATTACTATATAATATAAGGTAAAATTATTTTATTGATTTTATGTATTCTATTTAAATATAAAATTTATATAATTAATATTCTTTAAATTTTAACAACAAAACTATAAAAGAGCTAAACTATGCGTGCTAAATTTATCTCCCATTAAACAGTATTGTAAAAATTGCGTTGTTAACGCCTCTTTTTTCGTAACGATAAAACTTTTCAATTTAAATGCAACTGTAAAAATGTAAATGCATTTTTAAATACAATTGTTAAACTTGAAAATAATTATAATACACTTCTATTTTCTGAAGCGTTTTATACATATTTTTTCATGTCCATTACCTCTCTTTTCTGATATATTTTACAATATCATTTCAATCATTTAAAATTTCTTAATTATTATTACAGAATTATTATTAAAAATAATAAATGTTTATATATATATTTTTAGAAGTGAAAGTAAATATTAATATTTTTATAAACAAATATAACTAATATACGATATATAAATATTTTTCTTGATGAGTTTGTCTCCGTACATCTGTTGTGTATATTATTATAACTATTGGGTAAAACTAAATTAAATAAATTATATTTAATAAAAAGTAATTAAATAGAATTCTAAATGTCATATATATTAAATATATTAATTCAAAATAGATATCAATAATTATGAATAACGAACCTCATAGTTATGAAGGCTACATTCTACTAATTATGTTTAACATTAACTTATTAATATATTATTCATATATTTTACGAAGTTAATAATCAGGATGCATTACGTCTATCTAGATGTTCTCTATGATTATCTAGATGTTCTCTATGATTATCTAGATGTTCTCTATGATTATCTAGATGTTCTCTATGATTATATAAAATGTCCTGTGATCAATATTGATGAAGTAAAATAACAGCCAGTATTACCTTGGATAAGAGTAAGAAAAGAAATTAATTATTTTAAATATGATTTTAATTATAGAGCGCATTGTGCGTCATACAATGTACGCCATACGATGTACGCCATACACTGTGCGTGGTGTTCCTAATTTCGTGCTCTAATTTAAAATAATCAAAATACTAAACTAAATTTTAGATATTTTTTTCTACATCAAAATATATACTATATAAATATTATTTATATAGTATACTCATTATGTATGGCTATACTCATTACCCATATCATACATACTATAAACATATATATATTAATCTATCTTATATATTAGTGGTATATTGAGCTTATAAGCTTTATTTATGTTTGAAATGTAGATGTCTGGTAATTATAATTATATTATGATATTTATGATGATAAGTAAGTATATTAACGCGATTGATATACACGACATATGACTCTATGTAGTTATATATCATCGAATTGGTTTATTTGTTTATATTTATGTTTATAGTATCAAAAATAAAAAAATCTTATTTGTTATCAATACATTGATAACTCATTGATTACTCATGATACATTTCATCTCATTCATAAATGAGATGAAATGATGGAAGAGATCAGCCACGAACTTGGAAATGTTATTAAATATGATGCGGAGTTGGAATCATCAATAAATATAGTGGTCTCGAATTTAATTAACATTTTAGGTAATGTGAAAATATAATCCATTAATTATTTTAGGATATCTTTATCATCTTACATTATAATATCAATATTTTCTGACATATAGATTAAAGAAATAAACTTTTTATTCTCTTTGCGCTAAAATTGGTAATATATTTGTATCGCGAGTTAATTCTAACTGCACTAGTGTCAAATTAAAGGTAGCAATAACTTTATGGAGGTTAACAATAGTTTTTATTAATTTATTCAATTAATATCATTTTCACATTATAAGTTATAGTAAGTAATGTATATTATGCAGATTAGCTACAAATTGCGACATATCGAACGATTGCAGATAAATTGCGTATATCAAGAGTATCTGCTATTCGACGGACCAATCAAGTAAATACCATATCATATATAAGTTAAATTTAACTTCAAATTTGTGTTATAAGTATGTATATAATTGTATATAATTTGTATTATAATTATGTATTATTTGTAAAAATTTGTTTGCATGTCATTCAGGACCATTTCCTGGAAGACATTTAAATGAATGCGATACTAATTTTAATTTCAATTATTCCAGTGCTAGGATAGAGATTGAACAAGATTGTGTGCTCTAAATGAAGAATTTTACTACGCAGTCAAGATACCAATTTTGAAAATTAACATTATTTAATATCAGCTTGTTTTATATTACATAATATTTGTATTAATGACATTTATTTGGTAGATCAGGTAAAACATATAGCTATTGCCAATGATACTAATCATGAAGTCAGTGCAAATGTTATACGAGATTATTTATTTTATTTAGTTAATTTATAATTAATCATTTTATTTTATTGATTTTTAGTTATATAGAATTTATTAAATATAAGAAATATGATTTGAATACATTTTTGATTATATATAGAATTTATTATCTATAAGAAATATGATTTGAATACATTTTTGATTATATATAGAATTTATTAAATATAAGAAATATGATTTGAATACATTTTTGATTATATATAGAATTTATTAAATACAATATTTATTAAATATTCTGTCTGGGGTGTTTTATCACCCAATGTATTGGTGGTGGCAGTATGGTCTATCGGGGCATATTCTGTGTGGGGAGGTTCTGTAGAAGGGTATTCTGTGTGGGGAGGTCCTGTCGAGAAATATTCTGAAGAAGGATATTATGTGTGAGAAGGTTGTGTGGGGGGAGGTTCTGTCGAGGGATATTATGTGGGCGGTGTTTTATTACTCAGGCTATCGGTGGTGACATATAGTCTGTCGGATGAGGTTATTCAGTGTGGGGTGTCTAAAAACTAAAGGTATCGGTGGTGGTAATATAATCTGTTGGGGGGTATCCAGTTGTAAGATATTGTCTCGGAGGGTGTTCTTGATCGATGAATACTGAATAACTAAAATGTTTAATGTTAATAATTAATAGTTATTACTGAATTTGAATTCTGAAAATGTATTCTTATATTATATAAATTAGTAACAACATTTTCTAAAACCTTTTCCTTTCGTTAACATTCCAATTAGAAATTTAGACGCATGTAAAGCTCGGACACCTAAACATTCATCTATTTGATTATAATATACTGCGAAAGGTGCATCAATGATAGATACTCCACTACGATTCAAATATGTTTTTCTCTGTAAATTATTAAAATAAATTAATAAGTTGTTAGATAAATAGATAAATCTATATTATATATTTAAATTTAAAATCAGATAGTTTGTTTTGTAAAATTGATCCGAGCATATGAATGACAAACTTATACAAGTAAATATGTATTTGTATAAAGGAATCACACAAAATATCTAATTTTATATCGCATAGTTCTTTAAACTGCCGGTAGTGTGTTTTGTTAAATTGATCCGACCATATTCGCGACAAACTTATACAAGTAAATATGTATTTGTATAAAGGAATCACACAAAATATCTAATTTTAGATTGCATAGTTCTTTAAACTATTAAGAACAAAGTATGTTTTGTAAAATTTGCTCCGACCACACGTGTGATAAAATAATGCAATTAATATGTATTTTTATTATTAAATGATCATTATCATTATCTCTTGAATGATGAAATATTTAATATATATGTAAGACAAGATAGCATGCATTAGAAATGGTAATCATACATGCTCACAGGGAACAATATTTACATATATGTATTGTATTGTAAAATGATATATATTAACATATAATATAAATTATATATATGGTTATGTAATTTATATTTAATTATTATAATATATAATTTAATTAAATTATTTATAATGATGATAATTATGATAATTATATTCATAATTGACAATAGTTAATAATAACTGTACAATCTAAATTATTATAACAGTAGATAATAATACAATACAAAACCTTACTATATTTGACTTTCCAATTCTTTTTTAATAATCTAATCTGCCCTGCATTCTTAAAAATACCTATTTTTAAAACTTTTTCGGATATATCTATATCATACATATTATTAGTTTTAAAAGTATATTTTTTATTTATAACTTGATCTCTCAAACATCTTAATATTATTTCGTTCTATTTCTCTAATTAATCCATTTCTAAATTATTATAAATTATAATCATTTTCAAATATTTATATATTTGGAAAAAGTGGGAGAAGTAATGAACCAATAAGGTTAGAGAGCCGAAACACGCGATTATCGCGCAGAACTAGCGCGCCGGAATATATTCCGCAATGTTGAAACGCACGCCACATTTTCGAGTAGCAACGCATCCTTAAAAAGAATCCTATATAAAGTAAACTTTAATTGAACACTAGGCATTGACTATTTAATAAACGGAATTTAAATTTATTCATTATATCTATAATATCAAATGCAAATTTAAATAATAAAGCAACTTTTAAGTTAGTGTTTCTATATATTAAATATATAGAATATATATTATGTTAGATATTTGATTTATTTTACTACTATACTATTATGTTATCATAAACGTATATAATTTAATTGGTCATCTTAATAAATTGTAATCAATAAAATTATTATTTCCAAAGTTTTTTTACGGTAGAAAATAAAATTTAATAACTGTTCTGTGGATAACATTAACTTATTAATTGATTACACATATATCTATAGAATACATTACACATATCTATAGAATAGTTTACATTTGCACTGTGTGATATATATTAATACCTAATACTTAAATTATATTAATACTTAAATGTATTTACATATTAAATAGTGCCCTGATTAGCTATATGGATGCATTAGCGAATAAGATAATAAGATTTAGAAATTATAGATATATAACTGGTTGACTCACATGACGAATTTCAAATCAAAAATCTTGATAATAATCTTAATTAAAATGTTGATAATTCAATAATTTAGTTGGTGGTGGTAAGTGTAACTTCAATAAATAAGGAAAATAGTGAAGATGTTACTTGCCCGTCATGTGATTCTAATAATAGAATGAATAGAGGTATATGACACTATTCATTAATATGTCACTTAAGTTTAGTTAGATAATAATTAATATACATAAATAATAATTAAATTATTAAATCACTATTTAATAATACACGAAATTATTTAAAAAAGCATATTATAATGATATAAAGATTTTGAATAATTCGTTAAAAAATATATATAATCATTCTAATATATGTATATATATATTTATATATATATATATATATGCATGTAAATATTGATGTATATGTATGTAAATATTGATGTATTCAAATTATACGTTTCAAATTATGTATAGTTTTGTTATAATTTAATAATTATAACTCTTGTATATTATAATTATATTTAGCACATTGAAATAATTTATTTACTATCTTAGTTATGTATTACCATATTATGTTAAATCATCTTACATTGCAATATTACTGTAGCATGACGTCATTTTGTGAATTCATGATATCTCAAATGAATATCTCGAGAAAAGATGAATATCTTACAAACTTTACAATAGTGAATAGAGAAAGTAAACATAAGGTAAATCAAATACAACATTTGTTTGTAACCATAAAATACTAAATATATTATTGATTGTATTCTACTTTACCTTTTAATAAAAATATAAAGTGATATAATAATTATTATTAATGATATAATTATAATTAATTATATTATATAATCATATAAGTTTATTATAATCTATGTGAAATAAAATGATTTAAATTATATTTCTAACATATTCTATACTTTTAAGAAATTACCCATTCTAAAATTAACATGTATTGATTAAACAATATTTCATACTAACATGCATTAATTTAAATGAAATCATTCCTAACATTAATTTAATATGTAATTAATAATTTCAAAGGTTCACAAGATTGTTATGAGTTCAGCTAGTGCATTTTTCAGGGGTATGTTTAATAACGAATGTAGCGAAACCATTGAAAGTAAAGTACAACTGGATTTCCATAATGAGACATTAAATGATGTCATAGATTACGTGTATTCGGGTATTATTAAGATGACTAATTCTAACATTGAACATGTGATTGAAATCTCTAGATATTTTATGGTTTGTTCAAATCAAATATTTAATTATATATATATATATATATATATATATATATATATATATATATTAATTATATGTTATTATATAATATATAATGATAATTATAGGCATATTGCTTGTCTTATTTCTATATTAGTATTACACTAAACTAATATACTACATAGTGTACACTCGGTAGTTTTATCAGTTATATACATGTAACTATCTAAGTTAATATATAACAACACGTAATCTATCTAGTATCATGGTCTGTTATTATAAACATAATCATTATAAACTTAAGTTAGGTACTAACTTTATTTAGGAAGTAATTTTATTAGTGACATCTATCATTAATATACTATTATCTAATATAAATATTTACTAATTTGAGAATTGCATGTGGATATCACTTTTAAATCATGACCGTAATACCATATTTATATTATAGTGTTGCTTTATAGAATGTATATATTTATATAAACTTATATATTCTGTAATATTAGATTATGATTTTAATTATATAAATATATAGTAACTTTTTAATATATATAATATAAAATGTCATTATCTTAGATTGAAAGTTTAATAGAACAAAGTGATTCTTACTTATTAAAAGAATTGAAAAAGGACCCATCAAGTTATTTAATTAGTCTGCTATATAAATACGAAATGCCGATTAAAGTTAATTTCATGGCTAATCATGATTTATTGTTCGAAGAAACTTTGGAAAAGTATGTTTTCCTCAGACTCTCTTTTGATGAGTTGAAATTAAAAATTGTAAATAAAGAATTCACCATTAATGATGGATATGGTATAGTAAGATCTTTAACAATATGGTGTCAATATGATATCAATGAAAGGTTATCATTATCTTCGGATTTATTTGAATTAATTAATATTAACAAATGTAGTAAAGAAATGGCATTGAAATATAAAAATGTAGATACAGGTAATTTTTTGTTAGATAAAATGGTTCAGAATATTAATTTTAAAATTGTATCTAATCACATACTCAACTACAATTGTGATATAATATAACTGAAAAAGAGTTATGGAATCAATTATTTAGAAAATTTTAATATTAATTTAGATTTAAAAATATTATACAATATAAATAACAAAGGAATTTATAATGTGAAATCTAATGAAACTTTATGTTCTTATGAATTTGGAAATGTAGATAAAGTAATTTATACATCTAGTAAACAATTGTATATTTTTAATTTTACAGATGGAAAACTCTTTAGATATAATCAAATAGATAAAACAATAGTTAATTGTAGTTATCCAGATGGGTTTACATTTAATAATAGTTGGCCTCCAACAGTTAACGAGATCAGTGATGGTAATTTAATTATAATTGGAGGCGAGTTTGATAAAGTTGATAATGTTATTTCAGATAAAGTAAATATATATAACACTACAATTGATTCATGGTCTGAAGGGTTGTCTTTACCAGCACCATTAGTAAACCATGCAACAGTAGTTTATAATGAAGATGTGTATGTTATTGGTGGATATACAAATAGTGAAACTAAACAATTATTGGTATATAAACATGGTAAGTGGGCATACCTAACTCCACTTTCTATTACAAGACAACGTCATTTTGCATTATTATATAATGAATGTATTTATGCATTTACTGGCAGTAAAGTTACTATAAAACCAGAATGTTATGATATTAAAAATGATAGGTGGTCTACCTTGGAGACAGAATTATATGATGGTATTAATAGTGCATATAATGGTATTTATGATGCATATAATTGTATAATATATTCTAAAAATAAAGATAATATATACTGCATTGATATGATAAAAAAGACAAAGCAATTATATTGTAATTGTGATGATATAGCTAATTTAGTATTATTAGATTATTAATATTTTAATATATATTTCTTACAACCTACGAATATATTGTACATGTATATTATATAATTGTATTATTGTTCCGTACATACCATTTTTATTATTTTGAATACTATATAACATTATAAAATATTAATGTTATAAACTATAACAATAAGTGTTTGGTGTCATTTTTATATCTATACATAATTTTAAACGGTATTATAAATAAATTCCCAAGTTGATAATTTATTGATTTTAAAATAAATTTAAAATAAATTCGCCAATAAATAGTTAAATATTGACTAATATAAAATATATTACAGCTACTGTGCATTTATTATAATGATACACTTCAAATATATTGCATAGGTTTGCATGATATTAACACTTGATTTATAATATTATATACTGGATATACACAAACTTATATGACAAAATTAAAATCAATGAATTTATTTATTCAAAATAATATTTTTAATTAAACATAAATATAAAAACTGGTATATTATTTTATAAACTAATATTAAACTAATATTATTTATTTTTATTAAATAATATATTATATATAAGAATATAAAGCGTATACTTTATTATATAATATAGAAAAGTTTGATATGCAATATATAAATAAATATATTTGATATTATTTATACATAATCTATTTACTATATATATATATATATATATATATATCAACTGTAAAGAAAGCGAATTTGATAGGTTATACAAGTTTGGTTTACTTTATAACTTACTATATATTAAAGTATATTTATAGAAATATAAATTTTATAACTAATGATACTAATGATCCAACTAATGATTCCAAATATTAGATTTGATATAACTAATGATTCCAAAAATTAGATTTCAAAACTGTTCAGTTTCAAAAAAGTTAGGTTCATAAAAATATATTATAAATAAATATCAATTGTATTAACAAATAGTGTAAAGATGTATAGAAGTAGATGTATATATATCATACACATACAAAACTAAAGGAGATTAAATAAGAATTTTATTTTAGATTATATAAAATACAAATAAATCTATTATATTTTAGTAAACTGTATTACGTGTCCAAAAAATATGTGTATTCAATTGCATTATAAATTATAAGACACATCAATAATTAATATCGATGCACGTGCTATCTCAAGTTTATATAACAAACATATTTTACAATCATACTTTTAACATTTAAATAAATATATAGTACGACTTACAAGAACATTAATTCATGGATAAATAGTAAAGAGTAACATGAATATATATATTAATTAAAAAATTACTATTTTGTATATTCATACTTGAATCTTATACATAAACCCACACATATGCTGACTTATATGGAGTCTACTAGAACAACTGTCATCTATATATATATATATATATATATATATATATATATATATATATATATACTATGTATATAGTGCATAGTATAAATACTGCCATTTAATACTACATTTTATAAATATATCCAATCTAATATTTTAACTTATTATATATGATCTTACTTATTTAATCCTTATGTAATACAATTATGTAATATATACATTGTGTACAATTGTGTAATATATTATATTATCTATAATATATATTAATGATGGTTGTAATAATTATTTTCAAAGTTAACTTATGTGGAGAATTCGTGATATTATTTAGGTAGTTTTGGATGGACTTAATGATAACATATGTATATTTAGTGTATTACAATAAATGTACACTATACTTTTTATTAATATTATAATTTACTATAGTATAGATATTTTTTATAATCCCAATCTATCATCAATTGATATTAATTATTATATTTTTATGAAATTAATATATATTGACTGACATAGAAAAAATGTGTTATTTAAAAAATTAATATAAACTATTATAATTTATTAATATTTGTTATACTTCATTTGCTGTCAATTATGTTATTAATATCATTATACAATTTTAACTAATATCCATTTGAAAATAATAAAACAAAATTGTATATGCAGTGTTATATTTGAACAATAAAATCTTGTAATTTAGTAATTAATTTATTAAAATGGTATAAAAATGTAATGTTTTACTACAAAAGGTCAATTGTGTATTATTTATATTAATATAATTATTATTTTACATTTGAAATAAACACTTATTAAAATATATTATTACTTACATATATATTGATATGAGTATATTATTATTAATATTATTTATCAATTTCTGATTGGTTATTAAATATAAACTAGTACGATACAGCCTGTAATATCTGGCTGATATGATGTCCGGTATTTGGGTATATGTATCCTAATACAAGCCACCTAATATCGTCAATTATATTTTATAAAAATACAATTCAATAATAGTAGTTATATGTGTTTCTGCATAATGTAAAAGTATACAAATTAATTTTAAATTAAACGTATACAAAGTTATGTTTCATTAACATAAGTTGTCTGTGATCGGAGTCTCTCCACTAATATTAATTTATTTTTAACTGTTGACATATTTAGAAACGATATAAAATAATCAATGTTTTTAAGATACGAAATAAAATCATCGGTATAAAATTATATATATATAATATTTTATAAGTAGGATATTTTAATTTATTATTATATTCAATACTGACATTTATGTGTTGAATTCAGTCTAGACATATAGCTCATACTTCCACAAACTACGCTAATATTGTGATATTGCATTTAGAAAAAAATATTTTAT
Source organism: Osedax frankpressi (assembly GCA_964035775.1). Lineage (NCBI taxonomy): Eukaryota > Metazoa > Annelida > Polychaeta > Sabellida > Siboglinidae > Osedax > Osedax frankpressi. Next base: position 35,370,008 of record OZ038313.1, read on the forward strand.
ATATGTATTCCTCTCACGGAATCTAATCATAAACATTGAATATATATGTGAATATATATATATATATATATATATATATATATATATATATATATGTATATATATATATATATGTATATTAGGTTGAACCAAAATATTTTCTGGATGAATATAATTACATCATATGTATCTGAGTCTACTACGGTTATTATATCATGTGATAAATGTACTTTATAGTATTTTCGAGATCTATTTTTGTAATATGTGATTTTGAGTTAAGTTATATATATGGTAAATAAACAACGATTATTCATTTTTAGATATATTTTGAAAATTAATATTATTTTAAAATAACACTTAAATTTTGTTATTTTGAATTATAGCTATTAACCTAGGTTAATATTATATTAAGTTGTTACAAACTATATAAATAGATAATATGTATATTTGATACTAACTATTAATACGATAATCAGAGTATCTAAAGTATTGATAATATTTGATAAATAATAAATAAGGTTAAAGTTATTTTAAATTAATATGAAATTCGCTATATTTTGAAAATATCGTACTAAATAAAAAAAAATTATCTTAATCTACCAGGATGAAAATTAAGTTGATTACAAATAAATAAGATATAATAGTAGAGTGCTAATATAGTGATATGGTATACATGTATAGTGGACATCGTAGGACTCATGTTGAAATACATAGTAGTTATGTTTACTAATAAGAATTATTTTCCGTTTATGTGTAGAATAGAATGAGTGTATTAAGTTAATCTAACAATACTAATTTATTTAATTTATTTAATGGTATAATTATAGCTATTATTATATGATAATTTGAAATATTATGAAGAAATAGAACACTTAGTACTGAGAATATATTTAAATCATGTTATATATTACCAATATTTAGATATCTGAATATATAATAAATATTTAACTATTTATCACATTGTTATTTGTTTTATACTTATACCACAGATTGTACCTTCTTTGGTTATACTAAAAACAATATATATACTGATTTTTATGATAAAACTATATATAATTACTGATAAAAACTAAACAGATATATTGCTTACCCGATAATTTACTAGCTATTTAGGTATATATATGGTAATATAAATATATTATAACTAATAATATAAATGATATTCAAAAATGAGTAGACGAGTGTTTCAGTTTCAAAAATTTAGGGTTTGAAACTTTTCATAGTTTCAAATAAAAAATATACTATGAATGCCAATTTTAATGTTAAATAATGTAGATATGTATACAAGTGGAGGTATGTATCATACACGCAGACCTAAAGAGTGTCTATAATAAACAGTTCAATACATTCCACAGATTATTATATTATAAATGATTTTCAAAAGTGTCTTATAAAAATCATTATGCATTATGAAAGTGGAATTAAAAAAATGTATTTTTATATTTAATATTTTTTTAATATTTTATGACAATTTGTATACATTTAATAGTAATAACATTAAAATAATCGTTATAATGGTTATATTTATTAGTTTCTTCTAAAATTTAATAAACCCAATAATAAGTAAATTCAAAGAGAAATAAAAAAACTACACAAATATTTTTTAAAAAAATGTCTTGCAATTCATCAATTCATAATTATAAATTTTTTTAAATTTTATTGTTTGTAAAAATAAATATATAAATTATTTTTATTATTATACATTTTGTACATGTACATTATACATATTGTATAACAAATTATATTGAACATTTTAAAAATAACTTCATTTAATAATAAACAGCTTTTCAATGATTCTTTTTTTCCAATTTGATGCTCTATGCTTTATAATTCCAGAATTAGCTCCGCTTTTAAAATCACAACTATTAACTATACCACCTGTTAAATATTACATTATATACAAATATATTTTATATTTATTTAGAATTAATTAAATCTATGTATTAATGGGGATGATAACTAACTTATGTTAATTCGAACAAAGTTTATATAAGATAATGTTTTTGTTTAGTAATATATTGTTTATTTATGTTATTAAGTATTCATCCAATTATTTATAAATTATTAACCTTATATCTGATAAATATTCACTTATCTTTTCTATTATCGTATACATTTTTTATATTAATACTCTGTATTGTAGTAGAATTGATTCTGTCTTTTTTAATTATCATACTTCTAGAAACTCTCTGATCTACTATATATATAAACAGGTATCTTTTTGTTCACATCCTAATTATATATTTTCTAAAATAGTAATACAGTTAAGTGTTGATCAACCGACCTCAATGTCCATAAATGAAGTGTAGTTAGTCCATTAGTTTCTGGTGAGTTCGTCGACATACCATGTTCCATTAGGTGTGCACTGCACACGGTGCAGGTCTTATCGGCAATTGCTAGTATTCCGGATTTAAGGATAGCTGAAAGGAGATAAGTGTGAAGGTAAGTAGTAATGGAATGGTGATAGTAGTAAATGAAAGAAGATAAGAGTAACGTAAAGGAGATAATAGTAAAGTAAAGAAATTAGTAGTAAAGGAAAAGAGATAAGATAAAAATTAGTAAATGAAATTAGAAAACAATAAAGGAAAGGAGTATATTTTATACATATATTTATATATATAAGTATTTATTTCATATAGTCATCTTTTGAGGTTTATTTATATATATGAGTGTGTGTGTTTCTAAATAATTAGTAATATAATAACATAATTATTAATTCCAAGAAAATAGTATATAAATGTAAATGGATTAATAAAAATAAATAATAAATATTTAGATTCAATAACATATTAAATTTATATTTATTTAACATTTTGAACCATAATAATACACTTAATTGAATATATGTATTTGTTATTTTATTGAAAAGTGATTAATTTAACTATATATTATAATAAAATAATAGTAATAATCTAATATTTATAAGCAAATGTATATACCATAAACAATTATTTAAATGCGGATCAGAAATATACTTACTTTAATAATAAACTGTAAGAACAATACGAAATGAGAACTGTCTGAACATTTAAACTCCATTAGAATATTAATGCAAATCTTCATTTATTAAACATCTTAAATGAATAGATTAGCTATGAAAATAACCACTACAATAATAATATTATAATTTATATATAATATTATAAATCTTCTTTTAATATAACCTTATTTTAATATTAATTAAATTATTATAATATAATGATTATTTTAGATACAATTAATAGTATACTATAAAGCATATATTCTTTATTATTTATATCTTATAATTTTATTATTTTTATATGTTTAATTATATATAAATCCAATAGATATATTAATAATTATAAACATTTATGATAATTAATATAGTATAATAATTATACAGTATGTTCTTATATATCATACTAAATAATTGGATCAATGTGTGACAAAATTAATTAGCTATATTTATAATGTATGTGAGAATGCAATTATCAAATCGATTTATAACTAAAAAGTGCTCTTTATAGCACGACTACAAAAGTCTATATTATCCTATTGGCTGTCCCTTGAATTGTATACGTTGCATGTATTGCATTCTACTTATCATATGACTGGGGCATTGTTTAAATTACTTCCATTTTATTATCTAATACATAATTCACTCTAATTGAATCTCTAACACGAAATACAATTGAATATTAATTAATTATTCATTCAGTTAAATATAAAAATTATGTTATATATATATATATATATATATTATATATATTAAATAGCAATACTGCTTGATACAATCTTATTATTTTATATTCATGATTTTGTTTACTCTACAGTAATGAATATGTATTAACGATTATTGATTATTATACAAAGTTTGTTACATTATTTCTAATGGAAAATAAAAGTGCTGTCAACATAATACTGTTATTGATTATATTTATAATATAAATATATAAAGTGTATCATGCTAACTTGATTATATTTAATATGACTTGACTAGTATTGTTTTTAGATATAAATATTATATTAACCCTTTTATCCTCGATGTCTTACTTCGTCTTATCGCAAAGTAATCGGAACGGATCGCAAATCAATGAAATACTTAATTACTTAAAATAAATTATTAAATTATATTAACCCTTTTACCCTCGATGTCTTACTTCGTCTTATCGCAAAGTACTCGGAACGGATCGCAAATCAATTAAATACTTAATTACTTAAAATAAATTATTAAATTATATTAAAAGGGTTAATATAATTCCAAAATATACATTTTATAGATAACAATCTAATGTATCATATTATATTAAAATAACAAATAGTTTATATGTTAAATTATTTAAATATTTAACCATATATTAAAAAAAATAATAATAAATTAAGCTTAATAATTGTATTCAATTAGGGTTTAATAAAACATATATTTTATAATGTATAACATATATATATATACTTAAAATTTTCGATCTATGCTTGTTTATTAACATAAGTTTATTGTTGGGAATAAAAATTAAAGAAAAATAGTACATATTGTTAATAAATGATGACTTAAACCCAAAAAAAATATGAAAATATTTTTTTAAAATGGTGGGAAAATGTGATCTATAAAGTTATTTATGTTGAACAAAAAATAATTACATATATCATTATAAAACTTATTAAATATATTAAAATAGTGAAATGTTATGAATAAAATGCATTAATACATATGAAAATAGTGCTTGAATTTTAATAAAGACTATACAAACAAAAAGAGCGTCATTACGTTTTTAATTTTTTAATATGTACGCTTTTTCTATACCTCAAGACTTTTCTAATGATCAAGGTGATTTATCATCAGATGATTCTTAGGGTGAATTCTGGCCCAATTTTTTTATACATATATTCCTAAATTATATATTTAATTTGGTAAAATAGCAATAAACAACTTACTTATAATTTTATATTAAAATTTTTTTTTTTAAATAGTTTACATGAATATAATTAATTATTATTTTATTTTAACATTAATAACATTAGTTTTATATAAGAAATGTTCATGGTTCATGAGTTATGATAAATTTAATAAGCCATACTAAATTAAATTTAGAAATGAATATTTAAAAAAATGTAATCGTAAATCGGACGTAATATACGGTGCCGTTTATATAACATAACTTTTTATATATTAATTATTTTAATTAAATTTAAAATCTATTATAAAGATTATTATATTATCTATTACTTTTACGAGATATGTATATACTTTAATTGAATATAAATATTAGTAAAATAATATTATGCAAATTTAACCAAATAATTTTAATAAAAATTTGTACATACTCTTGATATATTCGAAATGTATTGATTTTAATTATAAAATAAACTATATATAACCCTATATAACCCCATGTCATGTATATTTATGGTTTATTTAATATTCTTGTTACTTTTATATTCATTATATTAGTATTTTCCGAGTTATGAGCTATTTTATTGACCATAGTAAAAAAATGAAAAACATTTAAAATCTAGTGATTCCGATCAGCATGTAACGCAAAAGTTATTGACTAAAAGGGTTCAAAAATAAAATAATTTCCAATTTCACGTATTCATACCATCAGTTGAAAAGTTGAAAATAGACACGCCCACTGGGCGTCGCCCAGCGATACAAATAATATTGTATTACAATATAATAATTACTATAATAAACTAATTCCTTATATACGATATTACTTAATGTATCTATGTATTTTTTTAATTGTGGAGACATAAGTATTTTTTACCCGGTACTTGCTAATATGCTATACTGTATATTTTTTAATTTAAATGTATTTGATAGTACTATAGTATAATATTGAATAGTAAATTTCTAAAGGAATATTATAAACTATTGAATGCAAAAGTAGTCTTGATTAGTTAACTAAATCGATGATATTAAATATCAAGTATGAGAATAAATATAATACATTTTATATATATATTTATATATAATTCACAATCTATATAAAATGATATATAATTTTTCAAAGTTAATTTATTAAATATATGTTTTCTTATATCATCGATATGTATTATAACATGATGATTCAATATTATTGATACTGCCTGTTGAATACCGATAATCAAATTGAAATTAAAAAATGGATTTTAATTAAAATAAAATTATATTTTCTATTATAGAATATTAAAATTATATTTGGGTAAAATTAGATAGTATTTTTATATTATAATATATACATAATTCTGATAACCTTACAAACAAAACTTCGAAAGAAGTAAAAGTGTGTCAAGTGTGTAAATACACTTAATTTAATAAAAATTGTTATGTAAAATATATAATATTAAAACTATTTTAATATATCTAACATTATTCTGTTTATTGTTAAAATCCAAATATTCTATAATATTATCCAATACATTAAAATCTGTTTCTATTATTAACAAGGTTCATTTTTAAATGATTATTAACATAATATTATTATTAACAATGCATATGAGTTAATATATATATATTTAAATAATCTTATTATTGTACTAAAATATGTTTATACAAACTACTTTCAAACTTATATATACTGTAATATAACCCTGTGAGGTTATTTCTCTTTTAGCATAACAATAATCTTCATATATTAATTCTAGTTTATCAATAACTAAAATGTATATTTAAATAAATATAAATTTAAAAAAATAGTGTGATTATTTATACTATAATATACATATAGATTAAATATATAAATTAACCAAACTGTAATTTATTTATCTTTATAATATTTGTTGTAAGGCTTTAAATGAATATAAGAATTATTTTGTGCAAAGTCCTCCCTTCTACATTCTTTACAATTTTAAGATTTCTCCTTAATACTAAATCTCCTTTTTTAAAAACAAATAGTTTTATTTTGCTTTTCGCTTATTCCTCATATATTTTTTTGCTTTACTTGTACACTAGCAATATTTTCTAATACTTTCATTTTTACTTCTGATCTTTTTAAATATATCATTTTCAACATTTTAATGTTTTCTTCGGTTACATTTAAATTAATATTAGTATCATTTTCAGTATCCAATTCTCTTGGTACTACTGCAATTCTCTTGGTATTATAATAACAAATAAAATATAACAAATAAAATGGAGTATATTTAGTTATAGATTGTTTTTCTATATTGATTGAGAATGATATGTCTTGTAACATATCACTCCAATATTGACCTTCATAGCAATATTTAGATATCTTTGTCTAAAATAAATAGAATAAATATTATAAAAATTTAGTATATATTTTAAATGAAGCAAAATATAATATTTCTGAAATAAATGTATTTATAAATGACGGTTAATTAATTTGTTCACAAACATCAAATATCCTGATCCAAATGAAATCTAAAGCAAAAAAATAAAAATTAATATAACCAAAACAAAAACTTTATATTTTATATTCAAATAAAAATATGCGGATGCATGTAACAAATAATCATAGTACATGCATTCTCATATTTATATAATCTAAATAAAGAAAATAAACAGAATTAATTTCGTTTAAAATTGAAAAATATTAACTGTCACAAAAGAATACCTTAACATCCTTTTACACAACCCATTAGTTTAGGGATGATATACGGAGGTCATCAAATTTTTTGAATACATTTTTTTTAGAATTGTTAATTTAACTTTACAATTAGGATACAATAAATGAATTGAAGAATCTAGTATTTATGTTAAATATAATATTAAAAACCTTATTGATAAATTCAGATCCTTGATCAGATAATAATGTTTGAGGTGCACCATATAAACAAAATAAAGAATTTAAAGATCTAAGAAATTAAATTTTAAAAATACAAAAATTATATGGAATAGATAATCTATTAAGTTACATGAAAATATTTTAAGTACCTATATCTTATTATAACGTTATTATAACCTTTAAAAATTGCAAATTAATTATATATCTATTATTACGAAAATACGTAGATACATTCAGTAATATCGTATATAAGGAATTAGTTTATTATAGTAATTATTAAAATGTAATACAATACTATTTGTATCGCTGGGCGACGCTTAGTGGGCGTCTCTATTTTTAACTTTTCAACTGACGGTATGAATACGTGAAATTGTAAATTATTTTATTAAGTATACATGAAAATATTTTAAGTACCTATATCTTATTTTAACCTTTAAAAATTACAAATTAATTAATTGTATATTATTACATTGTCATAAAGCAATTTCATCAACTTTCAAGACTATTTATAATTTATATTGTAGTTTTTGAAAGTTGAAATAACCTCGCAGTCAAGTGAATTGCTTATACGATTACTATATAATATAAGGTAAAATTATTTTATTGATTTTATGTATTCTATTTAAATATAAAATTTATATAATTAATATTCTTTAAATTTTAACAACAAAACTATAAAAGAGCTAAACTATGCGTGCTAAATTGATTTCCCATTAAACAGTATTATAAAAATTGCGTTGTTAACGCCTCTTTTTTCGTAACGATAAAACTCTTCAATTTAAATGCAACTGTAAAAATGTAAATGCATTTTTAAATACAATTGTTAAACTTGAAAATAATTATAATACACTTCTATTTTCTGAAGCGTTTTATACATCTTTTTTCATGTCCATTACCTATCTTTTCTGATATATTTTACAATATCATTTCAATCATTTAAAATTTCTTAATTATTATTACAGAATTATTATTAAAAATAATAAATGTTTATATATATATTTTTAGAAGTGAAAGTAAATCTTAATATTTTTATAAACAAATATAACTAATATACGATATATAAATATTTTTCTTGATGAGTTTGTCTCCGTACATCTGTTGTATATATTATTATAACTATTGGGTAAAACTAAATTAAATAAATTATATTTAATAAAAAGTAATTAAATAGAATTCTAAATGTCATATATATTAAATATATTAATTCAAAATAGATATCAATAATTATGAATAACGAACCTCATAGTTATGAAGGCTACATTCTACTAATTATGTTTAACATTAACTTATTAATATATTATTCATATATTTTACAAAGTTAATAATCAGGATGCATTACGTCTATCTAGATGTTCTCTATGATTATCTAGATGTTCTCTATGATTATCTAGATGTTCTCTATGATTATATAAAATGTCCTGTGATCAATATTGATGAAGTAAAATAACAGCCAGTATTACCTTGGATAAGAGTAAGAAAAGAAATTAATTATTTTAAATATGATTTTAATTATAGAGCGCATTGTGCGTCATACAGTGTACGCCATACAATGTACGCCATACAATGTGCGTGGTGTTCCTAATTTCGTGCTCTAATTTAAAATAATCAAAATACTAAAATAAATTTTAGATATTTTTTTCTACATCAAAATATATACTATATAAATATTATTTATATAGTATACTCATTATGTATGGGTATACTCATTACCCATATCATACATACTATAAACATATATATATTAATCTATCTTATATATTAGTGGTATATTGAGCTTATAAGCTTTATTTATGTTTGAAATGTAGATGTCTGGTAATTATAATTATATTATGATATTTATGATGATAAGTAAGTATATTAACGCGATTGATATACACGACATATGACTCTATGTAGTTATATATCATCGAATTGGTTTATTTGTTTATATTTATGTTTATAGTATCAAAAATAAAAAAATCTTATTTGTTATCAATACATCGATAACTCATTGATTACTCATGATACATTTCATCTCATTCATAAATGAGATGAAATGATGGAAGAGATCAGCCACGAACTTGGAAATGTTATTAAATATGATGCGGAGTTGGAATCATCAATAAATATAGTGGTCTCGAATTTAATTAACATTTTAGGTAATGTGAAAATATAATCCATTAATTATTTTAGGATATCTTTATCATCTTACATTATAATATCAATATTTTCTGACAAATAGATTAAAGAAACAAACTTTTTATTCTCTTTGCGCTAAAATTGGTAATATATTTGTATCGCGAGCTAATTCTAACTGCACTAGTGTCAAATTAAAGGTAGCAATAACTTTATGGAGGTTAACAATAGTTTTTATTAATTTATTCAATTAATATCATTTTCACATTATAAGTTATAGTAAGTAATGTATATTGTGCAGATTAGCTACAAATTGCAACATATCGAACGATTGCAGATAAATTCCATATATTAAGAGCATCTGCTATTCGACGGACCAATCAAGTAAATACCATATCATATATAAGTTAAATTTAACTTCAAATTTGTGTTATAAGTATGTATATAATTGTATATAATTTGTATTATAATTATGTATTATTTGTAAAAATTTGTGTGTAGGTCATTCAGGGCCATTTCCTGGAAGACATTTAAATGAATGCGATACTAATTTTAATTTCAATTATTCCAGTGCTAGGATAGAGATTGAACAAGATTGTGTGCTGCTAAATGAAGAATTTTACTACGCAGTCAAGATACCAATTTTGAAAATTAGCATTATTTAATATCAGCTTGTTTTATATTACATAATATTTGTATTAATGACATTTATTTGGTAGATCAGGTAAAACATATAGATATTGATACTAATCATGAAGACAGTGCAAATGTTATGCGAGATTATTTATCTGATTTAATTCATTTATAGTTAATCATTTTATTTTATTGATTTTTAGTTATATAGAATTTATTAAATATAAGAAATATGATTTGAATACATTTTTGATTATATATAGAATTTATTAAATACAATATTAATTAAATATTCTGTCTGGGGTATTTTATCACCCAATGTATTGGTGGTGGCAGTATGGTCTATCGGGGCATATTCTGTGTGGGGAGGTTCTGTAGAAGGGTATTCTGTGTGGGGAGGTCCTGTCGAGAAATATTCTGAAGAAGGATATTATGTGTGAGAAGATTGTGTGGGGGGAGGTTCTGTCGAGGGATATTATGTGGGCGGTGTTTTATTACTCAAGCTATCGGTGGTGACATATAGTCTGTCGGATGAGGTTATTCAGTGTGGGGTGTCTAAAAACTAAAGGTATCGGTGGTGGTAATATAATCTGTTGGGGGGTATCCAGTTGTAAGATATTGTCTCGGAGGGTGTTCTTGATCGATGAATACTGAATAACTAAAATGTTTAATGTTAATAATTAATAGTTATTACTGAATTTGAATTCTGAAAATGTATTCTTATATTATATAAATTAGTAACAACATTTTCTAAAACCTTTTCCTTTCGTTAACATTCCAATTAGAAATTTAGACGCATGTAAAGCTCGGACACCTAAACATTCATCTATTTGATTATAATATACTGCGAAAGGTGCATCAATGATAGATACTCCACTACGATTCAAATATGTTTTTCTCTGTAAATTATTAAAATAAATTAATAAGTTGTTAGATAAATAGATAAATCTATATTATATATTTAAATTTAAAATCAGATAGTTTGTTTTGTTAAATTGATCCGAGCATATGAGTGACAAACTTATACAAGTAAATATGTATTTGTATAAAGGAATCACACAAAATATCTAATTTTATATCGCATAGTTCTTTAAACTGGCGGTAGTGTGTTTTGTTAAATTGATCCGACCATATTCGTGACAAACTTATACAAGTAAATATGTATTTGTATAAAGGAATCACACAAAATATCTAATTTTAGATTGCATAGTTCTTTAAACTACCGGTAGTGTGTTTTGTTAAATTGATCCGACCATATTCGTGACAAACTTATACAAGTAAATATGTATTTGAATAAAGGAATCACACAAAATATCTAATTTTAGATTGCATAGTTCTTTAAACTACCGGTAGTGTGTTTTGTTAAATTAATCCGACCATATTAGTGACAAACTTATACAAGTAAATATGTATTTGAATAAAGGAATCACACAAAATATCTAATTTTAGATTGCATAGTTCTTTAAACTATTAAGACCAAAGTATGTTTTGTAAAATTTGCTCCGACCACACGTGTGACAAAATAATGCAATTAATATGTATTTTTATTATTAAATGGTCATTATCATTATCTCTTGAATGATGAAATATTTAATATATATGTAAGACAAGATAGCATGCATTAGAAATGGTAATCATACATGCTCACAGGGAACAATATTTACATATATGTATTGTATTGTAAAATGATATATATTAACATATAATATAAATCATATATATAGTTATGTAATTTATATTTAATTATTATAATATATAATTTAATTAAATTATTTATAATGATGATAATTATATTCATAATTGACAATAGTTAATAATAACTGTACAATCTAAATTATTATAACAGTAGATAATAATACAATACAAAACACATACCTTACTATATTTGATTTTCCAATTCTTTTTTAATAATCTAATCTGCCCTGCATTCTTAAAAATACCTATTTTTAAAACTTTTTCGGATATATCTATATCATACATATTATTAGTTTTAAAAGTATATTTTTTATTTATAACTTGATCTCTCAAACATCTTAACATTATTTCGTTCTATTTCTCTAATTAATCCATTCCTAAATTATTATAAATTAAAATCATTTTCAAATATTTATATATTTTGAAAAAGTGGGAGAAGTAATGAACCAATAAGGTTAGAGAGCCGAAACACGCGATTATCGCGTAGAACTAGCGCGCCGGAATATATTCCGCAATGTTGAAACGCACGCCACATTTTCGAGCAGCAACGCATCCTTAAAAAGAATCCTATATAAAGTAAACTTTAATTGAACACTAGGCATTGACTATTTAATAAACGGAATTTAAATTTATTCATTATATCTATAATATCAAATGCAAATTTAAATAATAAAGCAACTTTTAAGTTAGTGTTTCTATATATTAAATATATAGAATATATATTATGTTAGATATTTGATTTATTTTACTACTATACTATTATGTTATCATAAACGTATATAATTTAATTGGTCATCTTAATAAATTGTAATCAATAAAATTATTATTTCCAAAGTTTTTTTTACGGTAGAAAATAAAATTTAATAACTGTTCTGTGGATAACATTAACTTATTAATTGATTACACATAAATCTATAGAATACATTACACATATACTATAGAATAGTTTACATTTGCACTGTGTGATATATATTAATACTTAATACTTAAATTATATTAATACTTAAATGTATTTACATATTAGTAATATAATAATAGTGCCCTGATTAGCTATATGGATGCATTAGCGAATACGATAATAAGATTTAGAAATTATAGATATATAACTGGTTGACTCACATGACAAATTTCAAATGAAATATATATACAAACTGCAAATCTTACACTTTATATTAATCTTGATAATAATCTTAATTAAAATGTTGATAATTCAATAATTTAGTTGGTGGTGGTAAGTGTAACTTCAATAAATAAGGAAAATAATGAAGATGTTACTTGCCCGTCATGTGATTCTAATAATAGAATGAATAGAGGTATATGACACTATTCATTAATATGTCACTTAAGTTTAGTTAGATAATAAATAGTTTAATGATATACACTTAATAGCTACACAATTCTAATATACATAAATAATAATTAAATTATTAAATCACTATTTAATAATACACGAAATTATTTAAAAGAATATATTAATGATATAATGATTTTGAATAATTCGTTAAAAAATATATATAATCATTCTAATATATGTATATATATATTTATATATATATATGTATATGCATGTAAATATTGATGTATATGTATGTAAATATTGATGTATTCAAATTATACGTTTCAAATTATGTATAGTTTTGTTATAATTTAATAATTATAACTCTTGTATATTATAATTATATTTAGCACATTGAAATAATTTATTTACTATCTTAGTTATGTATTACCATATTATGTTAAATTATCTTACATTGCAATATTACTGTAGCATGACGTCATTTTGTGAATTCATGATATCTCAAATGAATATCTCGAGAAAAGATGAATATCTTACAAACTTTACAATAGTGAATAGAGAAAGTAAACATAAGGTAAATCAAATACAACATTTGTTTGTAACCATAAAATACTAAATATATTATTGATTGTATTCTACTTTACCTTTTAATACAAATATAAAGTGATATAATAATTATTATTAATGATATAATTATAATTAATTATATTATATAATCATATAAGTTTATTATAATCTATGTGAAATAAAATGATTTAAATTATATTTCTAACATATTCTATATTTTTAAGAAATTACCCATTCTAAAATTAACATGTATTGATTAAACAATATTTCATACTAACATGCATTACTTTAAATGAAATCATATCTAACATTAATTTAATATGTAATTAATAATTTCAAAGGTTCACAAGATTGTTATGAGTTCAGCTAGTGCATTTTTCAGGGGTATGTTTAATAACGAATGTAGCGAAACCATTGAAAGTAAAGTACAACTGGATTTCCATAATGAGACATTAAATGATGTCATAGATTACGTGTATTCGGGTATTATTAAGATGACTAATTCTAACATTGAACATGTGATTGAAATCTCTAGATATTTTCTGGTTTGTTCAAATCAAATGTTTAATTTATATATATATATATATATATATATATATATATATATATTAATTATATGTTATTATATAATATATAATGATAATTATAGGCATATTGCTTGTCTTATTTCTATATATTAGTATTACACTAAACTAATACACTACATAGTGTACACTCGGTAGTTTTATCAGTTATATACATGTAACTATCTAAGTTAATATATAACAACACGTAATCTATCTAGTATTATGGTCTGTTATTATAAACATAATCATTATAAACTTAAGTTAGGTACTAACTTTATTTAGGAAGTAATTTTATTAGTGACATCTATCATTAATATACTATTATCTAATATAAATATTTACTAATTTGAGAATTGCATGTGGATATCACTTTTAAATCATGACCGTAATACCATATTTATATTATAGTGTTGCTTTATAGAATGTATATATTTATATAAACTTATATATTCTGTAATATTAGATTATGATTTTAATTATATAAATATATAGTAACTTTTTAATATATATAATATAAAATGTCATTATCTTAGATTGAAAGTTTAATAGAACAAAGTGATTCTTACTTATTAAAAGGATTGAAAAAGGACCCATCAAGTTATTTAATTAGTCTGCTATATAAATACGAAATGCCGATTAAAGTTAATTTCATGGCTAATCATGATTTATTGTTCGAAGAAACTTTGGAAAAGTATGTTTTCCTCAGACTCTCTTTTGATGAGTTGAAATTAAAAATTGTAAATAAAGAATTCACCATTAATGATGGATATGATATAGTAAGATCTTTAACAATATGGTGTCAATATGATATCAATGAAAGGTTATCATTATCTTCGGATTTATTTGAATTAATTAATATTAACAAATGTAGTAAAGAAATGGCATTGAAATATAAAAATGTAGATACAGGTAATTTTTTGTTAGATAAAATGGTTCAGAATATTAATTTTAAAATTGTATCTAATCACATACTCAACTACAATTGTGATATAATATAACTGAAAAAGAGTTATGGAATCAATTATTTAGAAAATTTTAATATTAATTTAGATTTAAAAATATTATACAATATAAATAACAAAGGAATTTATAATGTGAAATCTAATGAAACTTTATGTTCTTATGAATTTGGAAATGTAGATAAAGTAATTTATACATCTAGTAAACAATTGTATATTTTTAATTTTATAGATGGAAAACTCTTTAGATATAATCAAATAGATAAAACAATAGTTAATTGTAGTTATCCAGATGGGTTTACATTTAATAATAGTTGGCCTCCAACAGTTAACGAGATCAGTGATGGTAATTTAATTATAATTGGAGGCGAGTTTGATAAAGTTGATAATGCTATTTCAGATAAAGTAAATATATATAACACTACAATTGATTCATGGTCTGAAGGGTTGTCTTTACCAGCACCATTAGTAAACCATGCAACAGTAGTTTATAATGAAGATGTGTATGTTATTGGTGGATATACAAATAGTGAAACTAAATAATTATTGGTATACAAACATGGTAAGTGGGCATACCTAACTCCACTTTCTATTACAAGACAATGTCATTTTGCATTATTATATAATGAATGTATTTATGCATTTACTGGCAGTAAATTGACTATAAAACCAGAATGTTATGATATTAAAAATGATAGGTGGTCTACCTTGGAGACAGAATTATATGATGGTATTAATAGTAGTATTTATGATGCATATAATTGTATAATATATTCTAAAAATAAAGATAATATATACTGCATTGATATGGTAAAAAAGACAAAGCAATTATATTGTAATTGTGATGATATAGCTAATTTAGTATTATTAGATTATTAATATTTTAATATATATTTCTTACAACCTACGAATATTGTACATGTATATTATATAATTGTATTATTGTTCCGTACATACCATTTTTATTATTTTGAATACTATATAACATTATAAAATATTAATGTTATAAACTATAACAATAAGTGTTTGGTGTCATTTTTATATCTATACATAATTTTAAACGGTATTATAAATAAATTCCCAAGTTGATAATTTATTGATTTTAAAATAAATTTAAAATAAATTCGCCAATAAATAGTTAAATATTGACTAATATAAAATACATTACAGCTACTATTTATTATAATGATACACTTCAAATATATTGCATAGGTTTGCATGATATTAACACTTGATTTATAATATTATATACTGGATATACACAAACTTATATGACAAAATTAAAATCAATGAATTTATTTATTCAAAATAATATTTTTAATTAAACAAAAACTGGTATATTATTTTATAAACTAATATTAAACTAATATTATTTATTTTTATTAAATAATATATTATATATAAGAATATAAAGCGTATACTTTATTATATAATATAGAAAAGTTTGATATGCAATATATAAATAAATATATTTGATATTATTTATACATAATCTATTTACTATATATATAATATATATATATATATATCAACTATAAAGAAAGCGAATTTGATAGGTTATACAAGTTTGGTTTACTTTATAACTTACTATATATTAAAGTATATTTATAGAAATATAAATTTTATAACTAATGATACTAATGATCCAACTAATGATTCCAAATATTAGATTTGATATAACTAATGATTCCAAAAATTAGATTTCAAAACTGTTCAGTTTCAAAAAAGTTAGGTTTATAAAAATATATTATAAATAAATATCAATTGTATTAACAAATAGTGTAAAGATGTATAGAAGTAGATGTATATATATCATACACATACAAAACTAAAGGAGATTAAATAAGAATTTTATTTTAGATTATATAAAATACAAATAAATCTATTATATTTTAGTAAACTGTATTACGTGTCCAAAAAATATGTGTATTCAATTGCATTATAAATTATAAGACACATCAATAATTAATATCGATGCACATGCTATCTCAAGTTTATATAACAAACATATTTTACAATTATACTTTTAACATTTAAATAAATATATAGTACGACTTACAAGAACATTAATTCATGGATAAATAGTAAAGAGTAACATGAATATATATATTAATTAAAAAATTACTATTTTGTATATTCATACTTGAATCTTATACATAAACCCACACATATGATGACTTATATGGAGTCTACTAGAACAACTGTCATCTATATATATATATATATATATATATATATATATATATATATACTATGTATATAGTGCATAGTATAAATACTGCCATTTAATACTACATTTTATAAATATATCCAATCTAATATTTTAACTTATTATATATGATCTTACTTATTTAATCCTTATGTAATACAATTATGTAATATATACATTGTGTACAATTGTGTAATATATTATATTATCTATAATATATATTAATGATGGTTGTAATAATTATTTTCAAAGTTCACTTATGTGGAGAATTCGTGATATTATTTAGGTAGTTTTGGATGGACTTAATGATAACATATGTATATTTAGTGTATTACAATAAATGTACACTATACTTTTTATTAATATTATAATTTACTATAGTATAGATATTTTTTATAATCCCAATCTATCATCAATTGATATTAATTATTATATTTTTATGAAATTAATATATATTGACTGACATAGAAAAAATGTGTTATTTAAAAAATTAATATAAACTATTATAATTTATTAATATTTGTTATACTTCATTTGCTGTCAATTATGTTATTAATATCATTATACAATTTTAACTAATATCCATTTGAAAATAATAAAACAAAATTGTATATGCAGTGTTATATTTGAACAATAAAATCTTGTAATTTAGTAATTAATTTATTAAAATGGTATAAAAATGTAATGTTTTACTACAAAAGGTCAATTGTGTATTATTTATATTAATATAATTATTATTTTACATTTGAAATAAACACTTATTAAAATATATTATTACTTACATATATATTGATATGAGTATATTATTATTAATATTATTTATCAATTTCTGATTGGTTATTAAATATAAACTAGTACGATACAGCCTGTAATATCTGGCTGATATGATGTCCGGTATTTGGGTATATGTATCCTAATACAAGCCACCTAATATCGTCAATTATATTTTATAAAAATACAATTCAATAATAGTAGTTATATGTGTTTCTGCATAATGTAAAAGTATACAAATTAATTTTAAATTAAACGTATACAAAGTTATGTTTCATTAACATAAGTGATCTGTGATCGGAGTCTCTCCGATCAGATTTTGAGTTAAGTTATAAGTTAAGTTAAGTTAAGTTAAGTTATATATATGGTAAATAAACAATGATTATTCATTTTTAGATATATTTTGAAAATTAAAATTATTTTAAAATAACACTTAAATTTTGTTATTTTGAATTATAGCTATTGACCTAGGATAATATTATATTAAGTTGTTACAAACTATATAAATAGATAATATGTATATTTGATACTAACTATTAATACGATAATCAGAGTATCTAAATTATTGATAATATTTGATAAATAATAAATTAGGTTAAAGTTATTTTAAATTAATATGAAATTCGCTATATTTTGAAAATATCGTACTAAATAAAAAAAAATTATCTTAATCTACCAGGATGAAAATTAAGTTGATTACAAATAAATAAGATATAATAGTAGAGTGCTAATATAGTGATATGGTATACATGTATAGTGGACATCGTAGGACTCATGTTGAAATACATAGTAGTTATGTTTACTAATAAGAATTATTTTCCGTTTATGTGTAGAATAGAATGAGTATATTAAGTTAATCTAACAATACTAATTTATTTAATTTATTTAATGGTATAATTATAGCTATTATTATATGATAATTTGAAATATTATGAAGAAATAGAACACTTAGTACAGAGAATATATTTAAATCATGTTATATATTACCAATATTTAGATATCTGAATATATAATAAATATTTAACTATTTATCATATTGTTATTTGTTTTATGATTATACCAAAGATTGTACCTTCTTTGGTTATACTAAAAACAATATATATATATATACTGTTTTTTATGATAAAACTATATATAATTACTGATAAAAACTAAACAGATATATTGCTTACCCGATAATTTACTAGCTATTTAGGTATATATATGGTAATATAAATATATTATAACTAATAATATAAATGATATTCAAAAATAAGTAGACGAAAGTGTTTCAGTTTCAAAAATGTAGGGTTTGAAACTTTTCATAGTTTCAAATAAAAAATATACTATGAATGCCAATTTTAATGTTAAATAATGTAGATATGTATACAAGTGGAGGTATGTATCATACACGCAGACCTAAAGAGTGTCTATAATAAACAGTTCAATACATTCCACAGATAATTATATTATAAATGATTTTCAAAAGTGTCTTATAAAAATCATTATGCATTATAAAAGTGGAATTAAAAAAATTTATTTTTATATTTAATATTTTTTTAATATTTTATGACAATTTGTATACATTTAATAACATTAAAATAATCGTTATAATGGTTATATTTATTAGTTTCTTCTAAAATTTAATAAACCCAATAATAAGTAAATTCAAAGAGAAATAAAAAACTACACAAATATTTTTTAAAAAAATGTCTTGCAATTCATCAATTCATAATTATAAATTTTTTTAAATTTTATTGTTTGTAAAAATAAATATATAAATTATTTTTATTATTATACATTTTGTACATGTACATTATACATATTGTATAAAAAATTATATTGAACATTTTAAAAATAACTTCATTTAATAATAAACAGCTTTTCAATGATTCTTTTTTTCCAATTTGATCCTCTATGCTTTATAATTCCAGAATTAGCTCCGCTTTTAAAATCACAACTATTAACTATACCACCTGTTAAATATTACATTATATACAAATATATTTTATATTTATTTAGAATTAATTAAATCTATGTATTAATGGGGATGATAACTAACTTATGTTAATTCGAACAAAGTTTATATAAGATAATGTTTTTGTTTAGTAATATATTGTTTATTTATGTTATTAAGTATTCATCCAATTATTTATAAATTATTAACCTTAATATCTGATAAATATTCACTTATCTTTTCTATTATCGTATACATTTTTGTATTAATACTCTGTATTGTAGTAGAATTGATTCTGTCTTTTTTAATTATCATACTTCTAGAAACTCTCTGATCTACTATATATATAAACAGGTATCTTTTTGTTCACATCCTAATTATATATTTTCTAAAATAGTAATACAGTTAAGTGTTGATCAACCGACCTCAATGTCCATAAATGAAGTGTAGTTAGTCCATTAGTTTCTGGTGAGTTCGTCGACATACCATGTTCCATTAGATATGCACTGCACACGGTGCAGGTCTTATCGGCAATTGCTAGTATTCCGGATTTAAGGATAGCTGAAAGGAGATAAGTGTAAAGGTAAGTAGTAATGGAATGGTGATAGTAGTAAATGAAAGAAGATAAGAGTAACGTAAAGGAGATAATAGTAAAGTAAAGAAATTAGTAGTAAAGGAAAAGAGATAAGATAAAAATTAGTAAATGAAATTAGAAAACAATAAAGGAAAGGAGTATATTTTATACATATATTTATATATATAAGTATTTATTTCATATAGTCATCTTTTGAGGTTTATTTATATATATGAGTGTGTGTGTTTCTAAATAATTAGTAATATAATAACATAATTATTAATTCCAAGAAAATAGTATATAAATGTAAATGGATTAATAAAAATAAATAATAAATATTTAGATTCAATAACATATTAAATTTATATTTATTTAACATTTTGAACCATAATAATACACTTAATTGAATATATGTATTTGTTATTTTATTGAAAAGTGATTAATTTAACTATATATTATAATAAAATAATAGTAATAATCTAATATTTATAAGCAAATGTATATACCATAAACAATTATTTAAATGCGGATCAGAAATATACTTACTTTAATAATAAACTGTAAGAACAATACGAAATGAGAACTGTCTGAACATTTAAACTCCATTAGAATATTAATGCAAATCTTCATTTATTAAACATCTTAAATGAATAGATTAGCTATGAAAATAACCACTACAATAATAATATTATAATTTATATATAATATTATAAATCTTCTTTTAATATAACCTTATTTTAATATTAATTAAATTATTATAATATAATGATTATTTTAGATACAATTAATAGTATACTATAAAGCATATATTCTTTATTATTTATATCTTATAATTTTATTATTTTTATATGTTTAATTATATATAAATCCAATAGATATATTAATAATTATAAACATTTATGATAATTAATATAGTATAATAATTATACAGTATGTTCTTATATATCATACTAAATAATTGGATCAATGTGTGACAAAATTAATTAGCTATATTTATAATGTATGTGAGAATGCAATTATCAAATCGATTTATAACTAAAAAGTGCTCTTTATAGCACGACTACAAAAGTCTATATTATCCTATTGGCTGTCCCTTGAATTGTATACGTTGCATGTATTGCATTCTACTTATCATATGACTGGGGCATTGTTTAAATTACTTCCATTTTATTATCTAATACATAATTCACTCTAATTGAATCTCTAACACGTAATACAATTGAATATTAATTAATTATTCATTCAGTTAAATATAAAAATTATGTTATATATATATATATATATATATTATATATTAAATAGCAATACTGCTTGATACAATCTTATTATTTTATATTCATGATTTTGTTTACTCTACAGTAATGAATATAGGTATGTATTAACGATTATTGATTATTATACAAAGTTTGTTACATTATTTCTAATGGAAAATAAAAGTGCTGTCAACATAATACTGTTATTGATTATATTTATAATATAAATATATAAAGTGTATCATGCTAACTTGATTATATTTAATATGACTTGACTAGTATTGTTTTTAGATATAAATATTATATTAACCCTTTTATCCTCGATGTCTTACTTCGTCTTATCGCAAAGTAATCGGAACGGATCGCAAATCAATGAAATACTTAATTACTTAAAATAAATTATTAAATTATATTAACCCTTTTACCCTCGATGTCTTACTTCGTCTTATCGCAAAGTACTCGGAACGGATCGCAAATCAATTAAATACTTAATTACTTAAAATAAATTATTAAATTATATTAAAAGGGTTAATATAATTCCAAAATATACATTTTATAGATAACAATCTAATGTATCATATTATATTAAAATAACAAATAGTTTATATGTTAAATTATTTAAATATTTAACCATATATTAAAAAAAATAATAATAAATTAAGCTTAATAATTGTATTCAATTAGGGTTTAATAAAACATATATTTTATAATGTATAACATATATATATATATACTTAAAATTTTCGATCTATGCTTGTTTATTAACATAAGTTTATTGTTGGGAATAAAAATTAAAGAAAAATAGTACATATTGTTAATAAATGATGACTTAAACCCAAAAAAAATATGAAAATATTTTTTTAAAATGGTGGGAAAATGTGATCTATAAAGTTATTTATGTTGAACAAAAAATAATTACATATATCATTATAAAACTTATTAAATATATTAAAATAGTGAAATGTTATGAATAAAATGCATTAATACATATGAAAATAGTGCTTGAATTTTAATAAAGACTATACAAACAAAAAGAGCGTCATTACGTTTTTAATTTTTTAATATGTACGCTTTTTCTATACCTCAAGACTTTTCTAATGATCAAGGTGATTTATCATCAGATGATTCTTAGGGTGAATTCTGGCCCAATTTTTTTATACATATATTCCTAAATTATATATTTAATTTGGTAAAATAGCAATAAACAACTTACTTATAATTTTATATTAAAATTTTTTTTTTTAAATAGTTTACATGAATATAATTAATTATTATTTTATTTTAACATTAATAACATTAGTTTTATATAAGAAATGTTCATGGTTCATGAGTTATGATAAATTTAATAAGCCATACTAAATTAAATTTAGAAATGAATATTTAAAAAAATGTAATCGTAAATCGGACGTAATATACGGTGCCGTTTATATAACATAACTTTTTATATATTAATTATTTTAATTAAATTTAAAATCTATTATAAAGATTATTATATTATCTATTACTTTTACGAGATATGTATATACTTTAATTGAATATAAATATTAGTAAAATAATATTATGCAAATTTAACCAAATAATTTTAATAAAAATTTGTACATACTCTTGATATATTCGAAATGTATTGATTTTAATTATAAAATAAACTATATATAACCCTATATAACCCCATGTCATGTATATTTATGGTTTATTTAATATTCTTGTTACTTTTATATTCATTATATTAGTATTTTCCGAGTTATGAGCTATTTTATTGACCATAGTAAAAAAATGAAAAACATTTAAAATCTAGTGATTCCGATCAGCATGTAACGCAAAAGTTATTGACTAAAAGGGTTCAAAAATAAAATAATTTCCAATTTCACGTATTCATACCATCAGTTGAAAAGTTGAAAATAGACACGCCCACTGGGCGTCGCCCAGCGATACAAATAATATTGTATTACAATATAATAATTACTATAATAAACTAATTCCTTATATACGATATTACTTAATGTATCTATGTATTTTTTTAATTGTGGAGACATAAGTATTTTCTTTACTGATCTTTACCCGGTACTTGCTAATATGCTATACTGTATATTTTTTAATTTAAATGTATTTGATAGTACTATAGTATAATATTGAATAGTAAATTTCTAAAGGAATATTATAAACTATTGAATGCAAAAGTAGTCTTGATTAGTTAACTAAATCGATGATATTAAATATCAAGTATGAGAATAAATATAATACATTTTATATATATATTTATATATAATTCACAATCTATATAAAATGATATATAATTTTTCAAAGTTAATTTATTAAATATATGTTTTCTTATATCATCGATATGTATTATAACATGATGATTCAATATTATTGATACTGCCTGTTGAATACCGATAATCAAATTGAAATTAAAAAATGGATTTTAATTAAAATAAAATTATATTTTCTATTATAGAATATTAAAATTATATTTGGGTAAAATTAGATAGTATTTTTATATTATAATATATACATAATTCTGATAACCTTACAAACAAAACTTCGAAAGAAGTAAAAGTGTGTCAAGTGTGTAAATACACTTAATTTAATAAAAATTGTTATGTAAAATATATAATATTAAAACTATTTTAATATATCTAACATTATTCTGTTTATTGTTAAAATCCAAATATTCTATAATATTATCCAATACATTAAAATCTGTTTCTATTATTAACAAGGTTCATTTTTAAATGATTATTAACATAATATTATTATTAACAATGCATATGAGTTAATATATATATATTTAAATAATCTTATTATTGTACTAAAATATGTTTATACAAACTACTTTCAAACTTATATATACTGTAATATAACCCTGTGAGGTTATTTCTCTTTTAGCATAACAATAATCTTCATATATTAATTCTAGTTTATCAATAACTAAAATGTATATTTAAATAAATATAAATTTAAAAAAATAGTGTGATTATTTATACTATAATATACATATAGATTAAATATATAAATTAACCAAACTGTAATTTATTTATCTTTATAATATTTGTTGTAAGGCTTTAAATGAATATAAGAATTATTTTGTGCAAAGTCCTCCCTTCTACA
Organism: Osedax frankpressi; assembly: GCA_964035775.1. Lineage (NCBI taxonomy): Eukaryota > Metazoa > Annelida > Polychaeta > Sabellida > Siboglinidae > Osedax > Osedax frankpressi. The sequence continues at coordinate 35,395,358 of OZ038313.1, forward strand.
TTCTTTACAATTTTAAGATTTCTCCTTAATACTAAATCTCCTTTTTTAAAAACAAATAGTTTTATTTTGCTTTTCGCTTATTCCTCATATATTTTTTTGCTTTACTTGTACACTAGCAATATTTTCTAATACTTTCATTTTTACTTCTGATCTTTTTAAATATATCATTTTCAACATTTTAATGTTTTCTTCGGTTACATTTAAATTAATATTAGTATCATTTTCAGTATCCAATTCTCTTGGTACTACTGCAATTCTCTTGGTATTATAATAACAAATAAAATATAACAAATAAAATGGAGTATATTTAGTTATAGATTGTTTTTCTATATTGATTGAGAATGATATGTCTTGTAACATATCACTCCAATATTGACCTTCATAGCAATATTTAGATATCTTTGTCTAAAATAAATAGAATAAATATTATAAAAATTTAGTATATATTTTAAATGAAGCAAAATATAATATTTCTGAAATAAATGTATTTATAAATGACGGTTAATTAATTTGTTCACAAACATCAAATATCCTGATCCAAATGAAATCTAAAGCAAAAAAATAAAAATTAATATAACCAAAACAAAAACTTTATATTTTATATTCAAATAAAAATATGCGGATGCATGTAACAAATAATCATAGTACATGCATTCTCATATTTATATAATCTAAATAAAGAAAATAAACAGAATTAATTTCGTTTAAAATTGAAAAATATTAACTGTCACAAAAGAATACCTTAACATCCTTTTACACAACCCATTAGTTTAGGGATGATATACGGAGGTCATCAAATTTTTTGAATACATTTTTTTTAGAATTGTTAATTTAACATTACAATTAGGATACAATAAATGAATTGAAGAATCTAGTATTTATGTTAAATATAATATTAAAAACCTTATTGATAAATTCAGATCCTTGATCAGATAATAATGTTTGAGGTGCACCATATAAACAAAATAAAGAATTTAAAGATCTAAGAAATTAAATTTTAAAAATACAAAAATTATATGGAATAGATAATCTATTAAGTTACATGAAAATATTTTAAGTACCTATATCTTATTATAACGTTATTATAACCTTTAAAAATTGCAAATTAATTATATATCTATTATTACGAAAATACGTAGATACATTCAGTAATATCGTATATAAGGAATTAGTTTATTATAGTAATTATTAAAATGTAATACAATACTATTTGTATCGCTGGGCGACGCTTAGTGGGCGTCTCTATTTTTAACTTTTCAACTGACGGTATGAATACGTGAAATTGTAAATTATTTTATTAAGTATACATGAAAATATTTTAAGTACCTATATCTTATTTTAACCTTTAAAAATTACAAATTAATTAATTGTATATTATTACATTGTCATAAAGCAATTTCATCAACTTTCAAGACTATTTATAATTTATATTGTAGTTTTTGAAAGTTGAAATAACCTCGCAGTCAAGTGAATTGCTTATACGATTACTATATAATATAAGGTAAAATTATTTTATTGATTTTATGTATTCTATTTAAATATAAAATTTATATAATTAATATTCTTTAAATTTTAACAACAAAACTATAAAAGAGCTAAACTATGCGTGCTAAATTGATCTCCCATTAAACAGTATTATAAAAATTGCGTTGTTAACGCCTCTTTTTTCGTAACGATAAAACTCTTCAATTTAAATGCAACTGTAAAAATGTAAATGCATTTTTAAATACAATTGTTAAACTTCAAAATAATTATAATACACTTCTATTTTCTGAAGCGTTTTATACATCTTTTTTCATGTCCATTACCTATCTTTTCTGATATATTTTACAATATCATTTCAATCATTTAAAATTTCTTAATTATTATTACAGAATTATTATTAAAAATAATAAATGTTTATATATATATTTTTAGAAGTGAAAGTAAATCTTAATATTTTTATAAACAAATATAACTAATATACGATATATAAATATTTTTCTTGATGAGTTTGTCTCCGTACATCTGTTGTATATAGTATTATAACTATTGGGTAAAACTAAATTAAATAAATTTAATTTAATAAAAAGTAAATAGAATTCTAAATGTCATATATATTAAATATATTAATTCAAAATAGATATCAATAATTATGAATAACGAACCTCATAGTTATGAAGGCTAAATTCTACTAATTATGTTTAACATTAACTTATTAATATATTATTCATATATTTTACAAAGTTAATAATCAGGATGCATTACGTCTATCTAGATGTTCTCTATGATTATATAAAATGTCCTGTGATCAATATTGATGAAGTAAAATAACAGCCAGTATTATCTTGGATAAGAGTAAGAAAAGAAATTAATTATTTTAAATATAATTTTAATTATAGAGCGCATTGTGCGTCATACAGTGTACGCCATACAATGTACGCCATACAATGTGCGTGGTGTTCCTAATTTCGTGCTCTAATTTAAAATAATCAAAATACTAAAATAAATTTTAGATATTTTTTTCTACATCAAAATATATACTATATAAATATTATTTATATAGTATACTCATTATGTATGGGTATACTCATTACCCATATCATACATACTATAAACATATATATATTAATCTATCTTATATATTAGTGGTATATTGAGCTTATAAGCTTTATTTATGTTTGAAATGTAGATGTCTGGTAATTATAATTATATTATGATATTTATGATGATAAGTAAGTATATTAACGCGATTGATATACACGACATATGACTCTATGTAGTTATATATCATCGAATTGGTTTATTTGTTTATATTTATGTTTATAGTATCAAAAATAAAAAAATCTTATTTGTTATCAATACATCGATAACTCATTGATTACTCATGATACATTTCATCTCATTCATAAATGAGATGAAATGATGGAAGAGATCAGCCACGAACTTGGAAATGTTATTAAATATGATGCGGAGTTGGAATCATCAATAAATATAGTGGTCTCGAATTTAATTAACATTTTAGGTAATGTGAAAATATAATCCATTAATTATTTTAGGATATCTTTATCATCTTACATTATAATATCAATATTTTCTGACAAATAGATTAAAGAAACAAACTTTTTATTCTCTTTGCGCTAAAATTGGTAATATATTTGTATCGCGAGCTAATTCTAACTGCACTAGTGTCAAATTAAAGGTAGCAATAACTTTACGGAGGTTAACAATAGTTTTTATTAATTTATTCAATTAATATCATTTTCACATTATAAGTTATAGTAAGTAATGTATATTGTGCAGATTAGCTACAAATTGCGACATATCGAACGATTGCAGATAAATTACGTATATCAAGAGCATCTGCTATTCGACGGACCAATCAAGTAAATACCATATCATATATAAGTTAAATTTAACTTCAAATTTGTGTTATAAGTATGTATATAATTGTATATAATTTGTATTATAATTATGTATTATTTGTAAAAATTTGTGTGTAGGTCATTCAGGGCCATTTCCTGGAAGACATTTAAATGAATGCGATACTAATTTTAATTTCAATTATTCCAGTGCTAGGATAGAGATTGAACAAGATTGTGTGCTGCTAAATGAAGAATTATACTACGCAGTCAAGATACCAATTTTGAAAATTAGCATTATTTAATATCAGCTTGTTTTATATTACATAATATTTGTATTAATGACATTTATTTGGTAGATCAGGTAAAACATATAGATATTGATACTAATCATGAAGTCAGTGCAAATGTTATACGAGATTATTTATTTTATTTAGTTAATTTATAATTAATCATTTTATTTTATTGATTTTTAGTTATATAGAATTTATTAAATATAAGAAATATGATTTGAATACATTTTTGATTATATATAGAATTTATTAAATATAAGAAATATGATTTGAATACATTTTTGATTATATATAGAATTTATTAAATACAATATTTATTAAATATTCTGTCTGGGGTGTTTTATCACCCAATGTATTGGTGGTGGCAGTATGGTCTATCGGGGCATATTCTGTGTGGGGAGGTTCTGTAGAAGGGTATTCTGTGTGGGGAGGTCCTGTCGAGAAATATTCTGAAGAAGGATATTATGTGTGAGAAGGTTGTGTGGGGGGAGGTTCTGTCGAGGGATATTATGTGGGCGGTGTTTTATTACTCAAGCTATCGGTGGTGACATATAGTCTGTCGGATGAGGTTATTCAGTGTGCGGTGTCTAAAAACTAAAGGTATCGGTGGTGGTAATATAATCTGTTGGGGGGTATCCAGTTGTAAGATATTGTCTCGGAGGGTGTTCTTGATCGATGAATACTGAATAACTAAAATGTTTAATGTTAATAATTAATAGTTATTACTGAATTTGAATTCTGAAAATGTATTCTTATATTATATAAATTAGTAACAACATTTTCTAAAACCTTTTCCTTTCGTTAACATTCCAATTAGAAATTTAGACGCATGTAAAGCTCGGACACCTAAACATTCATCTATTTGATTATAATATACTGCGAAAGATGCATCAATGATAGATACTCCACTACGATTCAAATATGTTTTTCTCTGTAAATTATTAAAATAAATTAATAAGTTGTTAGATAAATAGATAAATCTATATTATATATTTAAATTTAAAATCAGATAGTTTGTTTTGTTAAATTGATCCGACCATATTCGTGACAAACTTATACAAGTAAATATGTATTTGTATAAAGGAATCACACAAAATATCTAATTTTAGATTGCATAGTTCTTTAAACTGCCGGTAGTGTGTTTTGTTAAATTGATCCGACCATATTCGTGACAAACTTATACAAGTAAATATGTATTTGTATAAAGGAATCACACAAAATATCTAATTTTATATCGCATAGTTCTTTAAACTGCCGGTAGTGTGTTTTGTTAAATTGATCCGACCATATTCGTGACAAACTTATACAAGTAAATATGTATTTGTATAAAGGAATCACACAAAATATCTAATTTTATATCGCATAGTTCTTTAAACTGCCGGTAGTGTGTTTTGTTAAATTGATCCGACCATATTCGTGACAAACTTATACAAGTAAATATGTATTTGAATAAAGGAATCACACAAAATATCTAATTTTATATCGCATAGTTCTTTAAACTGGCGGTAGTGTGTTTTGTTAAATTGATCCGACCATATTCGTGACAAACTTATACAAGTAAATATGTATTTGTATAAAGGAATCACACAAAATATCTAATTTTATATCGCATAGTTCTTTAAACTGCCGGTAGTGTGTTTTGTTAAATTAATCCGACCATATTCGTGACAAACTTATACAAGTAAATATGTATTTGTATAAAGGAATCACACAAAATATCTAATTTTATATCGCATAGTTCTTTAAACTGCCGGTAGTGTGTTTTGTTAAATTAATCCGACCATATTCGTGACAAACTTATACAAGTAAATATGTATTTGTATAAAGGAATCACACAAAATATCTAATTTTAGATTGCATAGTTCTTTAAACTATTAAGACCAAAGTATGTTTTGTAAAATTTGCTCCGACCACACGTGTGACAAAATAATGCAATTAATATGTATTTTTATTATTAAATGGTCATTATCATTATCTCTTGAATGATGAAATATTTAATATATATGTAAGACAAGATAGCATGCATTAGAAATGGTAATCATACATGCTCACAGGGAACAATATTTACATATATGTATTGTATTGTAAAATGATATATATTAACATATATTATAAATTATATATATAGTTATGTAATTTATATTTAATTATTATAATATATAATTTAATTACATTATTTATAATGATGATAATTATGATAATTATATTCATAATTGACAATAGTTAATAATAACTGTACAATCTAAATTATTATAACAGTAGATAATAATACAATACAAAACACATACCTTACTATATTTGACTTTCCAATTATTTTTTAATAATCTAATCTGCCCTGCATTCTTAAAAATACCTATTTTTAAAACTTTTTCGGATATATCTATATCATACATATTATTAGTTTTAAAAGTATATTTTTTATTTATAACTTGATCTCTCAAACATCTTAATATTATTTCGTTCTATTTCTCTAATTAATCCATTTCTAAATTATTATAAATTATAATCATTTTCAAATATTTATATATTTGGAAAAAGTGGGAGAAGTAATGAACCAATAAGGTTAGAGAGCCGAAACACGCGATTATCGCGCAGAACTAGCGCGCCGGAATATATTCCGCAATGTTGAAACGCACGCCACATTTTCGAGTAGCAACGCATCCTTAAAAAGAATCCTATATAAAGTAAACTTTAATTGAACACTAGGCATTGACTATTTAATAAACGGAATTTAAATTTATTCATTATATCTATAATATCAAATGCAAATTTAAATAATAAAGCAACTTTTAAGTTAGTGTTTCTATATATTAAATATATAGAATATATATTATGTTAGATATTTGATTTATTTTACTACTATACTATTATGTTATCATAAACGTATATAATTTAATTGGTCATCTTAATAAATTGTAATCAATAAAATTATTATTTCCAAAGTTTTTTTTACGGTAGAAAATAAAATGTAATAACTGTTCTGTGGATAACATTAACTTATTAATTTATTACACATATATCTATAGAATAGTTTACATTTGCACTGTGTGATATATATTAATACTTAATACTTAAATTATATTAATACTTAAATGTATTTACATATTAGTAATACAATAATAGTGCCCTGATTAGCTATATGGATGCATTAGCGAATAAGATAATAAGATTTAGAAATTATAGATATATAACTGGTTGACTCACATGACGAATTTCAAATGAAATATATATACAAACTGCAAATCTTACACTTTATATTAATCTTGATAATAATCTTAATTAAAATGTTGATAATTCAATAATTTAGTTGGTGGTGGTAAGTGTAACTTCAATAAATAAGGAAAATAATGAAGATGTTATTTGCCCGTCATGTGATTCTAATAATAGAATGCATAGAGGTATATGACACTATTCATTAATATGTCACTTAAGTTTAGTTAGATAATAAATAGTTTAATGATATACACTTAATAGCTACACAATTCTAATATACATAAATAATAATTAAATTATTAAATCACTATTTAATAATACACGAAATTATTTTAAAAAGCATATTATAATGATATAAAGATTTTGAATAATTCGTTAAAAAATATATATAATCATTCTAATATATGTATATATATATTTATATATATATATGTATATGCATGTAAATATTGATGTATATGTATGTAAATATTGATGTATTCAAATTATACGTTTCAAATTATGTATAGTTTTGTTATAATTTAATAATTATAACTCTTGTATATTATAATTATATTTAGCACATTGAAATAATTTATTTACTATCTTAGTTATGTATTACCATATTATGTTAAATCATCTTACATTGCAATATTACTGTAGCATGACGTCATTTTGTGAATTCATGATATCTCAAATGAATATCTCGAGAAAAGATGAATATCTTACAAACTTTACAATAGTGAATAAAGAAAGTAAACATAAGGTAAATCAAATACAACATTTGTTTGTAACCATAAAATACTAAATATATTATTGATTGTATTCTACTTTACCTTTTAATACAAATATAAAGTGATATAATAATTATTATTAATGATATAATTATAATTAATTATATTATATAATCATATAAGTTTATTATAATCTATGTGAAATAAAATGATTTAAATTATATTTCTAACATATTCTATATTTTTAAGAAATTACCCATTCTAAAATTAACATGTATTGATTAAACAATATTTTCATACTAACATGCATTAATTTAAATGAAATCATATCTAACATTAATTTAATATGTAATTAATAATTTCAAAGGTTCACAAGATTGTTATGAGTTCAGCTAGTGCATTTTTCAGGGGTATGTTTAATAACGAATGTAGCGAAACCATTGAAAGTAAAGTACAACTGGATTTCCATAATGAGACATTAAATGATGTCATAGATTACGTGTATTCGGGTATTATTAAGATGACTAATTCTAACATTGAACATGTGATTGAAATCTCTAGATATTTTCTGGTTTGTTCAAATCAAATGTTTAATTTATATATATATATATATATATATTAATTATATGTTATTATATAATATATAATGATAATTATATAATAATGAAGGCATATTGCTTGTCTTATTTCTATATATTAGTATTACACTAAACTAATACACTACATAGTGTACACTCGGTAGTTTTATCAGTTATATACATGTAACTATCTAAGTTAATATATAACAACACGTAATCTATCTAGTATTATGGTCTGTTATTATAAACATAATCATTATAAACTTAAGTTAGGTACTAACTTTATTTAGGAAGTAATTTTATTAGTGACATCTATCATTAATATACTATTATCTAATATAAATATTTACTAATTTGAGAATTGCATGTGGATATCACTTTTAAATCATGACCGTAATACCGTATTTATATTATAGTGTTGCTTTATAGAATGTATATATTTATATAAACTTATATATTCTGTAATATTAGATTATGATTTTAATTATATAAATATATAGTAACTTTTTAATATATATAATATAAAATGTCATTATCTTAGATTGAAAGTTTAATAGAACAAAGTGATTCTTACTTATTAGAAGGATTGAAAAAGGACCCATCAAGTTATTTAATTAATCTGCTATATAAATACGAAATGCCGATTAAAGTTAATTTCATGGCTAATCATGATTTATTGTTCGAAGAAACTTTGGAAAAGTATGTTTTCCTCAGACTCTCTTTTGATGAGTTGAAATTAAAAATTGTAAATAAAGAATTCACCATTAATGATGGATATGATATAGTAAGATCTTTAACAATATGGTGTCAATATGATATCAATGAAAGGTTATCATTATCTTCGGATTTATTTGAATTAATTAATATTAACAAATGTAGTAAAGAAATGGCATTGAAATATAAAAATGTAGATACAGGTAATTTTTTGTTAGATAAAATGGTTCAGAATATTAATTTTAAAATTGTATCTAATCACATACTCAAATACAATTGTGATATAATAGAACTGAAAAAGAGTTATGGAATCAATTATTTAGAAAATTTTAATATTAATTTAGATTTAAAAATATTATACAATATAAATAACAAAGGAATTTATAATGTGAAATCTAATGAAACTTTATGTTCATATAAATTCGGAAAAGTAAATAAAGTAATTTATACATCTAGTAAACAATTGTATATTTTTAATTTTATAGATGGAAAACTCTTTAGATATAATCAAATAGATAAAACAATAGTTAATTGTAGTTATCCAGATGGGTTTACATTTAATAATAATTGGCCTCCAACAGTTAACGAGATCAGTGATGGTAATTTAATTATAATTGGAGGCGAGTTTGATAAAGTTGATAATGTTATTTCAGATAAAGTAAATATATATAACACTACAATTGATTCATGGTCTGAAGGGTTGTCTTTACCAGCACCATTAGTAAACCATGCAACAGTAGTTTATAATGAAGATGTGTATGTTATTGGTGGATATACAAATAGTGAAACTAAACAATTATTGGTATATAAACATGGTAAGTGGGCATACCTAACTCCACTTTCTATTACAAGACAACGTCATTTTGCATTATTATATAATGAATGTATTTATGCATTTACTGGCAGTAAAGTTACTATAAAACCAGAATGTTATGATATTAAAAATGATAGGTGGTCTACCTTGGAGACAGAATTATATGATGGTATTAATAGTAGTATTTATGATGCATATAATTGTATAATATATTCTAAAAATAAAGATAATATATACTGCATTGATATGATAAAAAAGACAAAGCAATTATATTGTAATTGTGATGATATAGCTAATTTAGTATTATTAGATTATTAATATTTTAATATATATTTCTTACAACCTACGAATATATTGTACATGTATATTATATAATTGTATTATTGTTCCGTACATACCATTTTTATTATTTTGAATACTATATAACATTATAAAATATTAATGTTATAAACTATAACAATAAGTGTTTGGTGTCATTTTTATATCTATACATAATTTTAAACGGTATTATAAATAAATTCCCAAGTTGATAATTTATTGATTTTAAAATAAATTTAAAATAAATTCGCCAATAAATAGTTAAATATTGACTAATATAAAATACATTACAGCTACTGTGCATTTATTATAATGATACACTTCAAATATATTGCATAGGTTTGCATGATATTAACACTTGATTTATAATATTATATACTGGATATACACAAACTTATATGACAAAATTAAAATCAATGAATTTATTTATTCAAAATAATATTTTTAATTAAACATAAATATAAAAACTGGTATATTATTTTATAAACTAATATTAAACTAATATTATTTATTTTTATTAAATAATATATTATATATAAGAATATAAAGCGTATACTTTATTATATAATATAGAAAAGTTTGATATGCAATATATAAATAAATATATTTGATATTATTTATACATTATCTATTTACTATATATATATATATATATATATATATATATATATCAACTGTAAAGAAAGCGAATTTGATAGGTTATACAAGTTTGGTTTACTTTATAACTTACTATATATTAAAGTATATTTATAGAAATATAAATTTTATAACTAATGATACTAATGATCCAACTAATGATTCCAAATATTAGATTTTATATAACTAATGATTCCAAAAATTAGATTTCAAAACTGTTCAGTTTCAAAAAAGTTAGGTTCATAAAAATATATTATAAATAAATATCAATTGTATTAACAAATAGTGTAAAGATGTATAGAAGTAGATGTATATATGTCATACACATACAAAACTAAAGGAGATTAAATAAGAATTTTATTTTAGATTATATAAAATACAAATAAATCTATTATATTTTAGTAAACTGTATTACGTGTCCAAAAAATATGTGTATTCAATTGCATTATAAATTATAAGACACATCAATAATTAATATCGATGCACGTGCTATCTCAAGTTTATATAACAAACATATTTTACAATCATACTTTTAACATTTAAATAAATATATAGTACGACTTACAAGAACATTAATTCATGGATAAATAGTAAAGAGTAACATGAATATATATATTAATTAAAAAATTACTATTTTGTATATTCATACTTGAATCTTATACATAAACCCACACATATGATGACTTATATGGAGTCTACTAGAACAACTGTCATCTATATATATATATATATATATATATATATATATATATATATATACTATGTATATAGTGCATAGTATAAATACTGCCATTTAATACTACATTTTATAAATATATCCAATCTAATATTTTAACTTATTATATATGATCTTACTTATTTAATCCTTATGTAATACAATTATGTAATATATACATTGTGTACAATTGTGTAATATATTATATTATCTATAATATATATTAATGATGGTTGTAATAATTATTTTCAAAGTTAACTTATGTGGATAATTCGTGATATTATTTAGGTAGTTTTGGATGGACTTAATGATAACATATGTATATTTAGTGTATTACAATAAATGTACACTATACTTTTTATTAATATTATAATTTACTATAGTATAGATATTTTTTATAATCCCAATCTATCATCAATTGATATTAATTATTATATTTTTATGAAATTAATATCTATTGACTGACATAGAAAAAATGTGTTATTTAAAAAATTAATATAAACTATTATAATTTATTAATATTTGTTATACTTCATTTGCTGTCAATTATGTTATTAATATCATTATACAATTTTAACTAATATCCATTTGAAAATAATAAAACAAAATTGTATATGCAGTGTTATATTTGAACAATAAAATCTTGTAATTTAGTAATTAATTTATTAAAATGGTATAAAAATGTAATGTTTTACTACAAAAGGTCAATTGTGTATTATTTATATTAATATAATTATTATTTTACATTTGAAATAAACACTTATTAAAATATATTATTACTTACATATATATTGATATGAGTATATTATTATTAATATTATTTATCAATTTCTGATTGGTTATTAAATATAAACTAGTACGATACAGCCTGTAATATCTGGCTGATACGATGTCCGGTATTTGGGTATATGTATCCTAATACAAGCCACCTAATATCGTCAATTATATTTTATAAAAATACAATTCAATAATAGTAGTTATATGTGTTTCTGCATAATGTAAAAGTATACAAATTAATTTTAAATTAAACGTATACAAAGTTATGTTTCATTAACATAAGTGATCTGTGATCGGAGTCTCTCCACTAATATTAATTTATTTTTAACTGTTAACATATTTAGAAACGATATAAAATAATCAATGTTTTTAAGATACGAAATAAAATCATCGGTATAAAATTATATATATATAATATTTTATAAGTAGGATATTTTAATTTATTATTATATTCAATACTGACATTTATGTGTTGAATTCAGTCTAGACATATAGCTCATACTTCCATAAACTACGCTAATATTGTGATATTGCATTCAGAAAAAAATATTTTATATATGTATTCCTCTCACGGAATCTAATCATAAACATTGAATATATATGTGAATATATATATATATATATATATATATATATATATATATATATATATATATATATATATATATATGTATATATATATATATGTATATTAGGTTGAACCAAAATATTTTCTGGATGAATATAATTACATCATATGTATCTGAGTCTACTACGGTTATTATATCATGTGATAAATGTACTTTATAGTATTTTCGAGATCTATTTTTGTAATATGTGATTTTGAGTTAAGTTATATATATTGTAAATAAACAATGATCATTCATTTTTAGATATATTTTGAAAATTAATATTATTTTAAAATAACACTTAAATTTTGTTATTTTGAATTATAGCTATTAACCTAGGTTAATATTATATTAAGTTGTTACAAACTATATAAATAGATAATATGTATATTTGATACTAACTATTAATACGATAATCAGAGTATCTAAATTATTGATAATATTTGATAAATAATAAATAAGGTTAAAGTTATTTTAAATTAATATGAAATTCGCTATATTTTGAAAATATCGTACTAAATAAAAAAAAATTATCTTAATCTACCAGGATGAAAATTAAGTTGATTACAAATAAATAAGATATAATAGTAGAGTGATAATATAGTGATATGGTATACATGTATAGTGGACATCGTAGGACTCATGTTGAAATACATAGTAGTTATGTTTACTAATAAGAATTATTTTCCGTTTATGTGTAGAATAGAATGAGTGTATTAAGTTAATCTAACAATACTAATTTATTTAATTTATTTAATGGTATAATTATAGCTATTATTATATGATAATTTGAAATATTATGAAGAAATAGAACACTTAGTACTGAGAATATATTTAAATCATGTTATATATTACCAATATTTAGATATCTGAATATATAATAAATATTTAACTATTTATCACATTGTTATTTGTTTTATAATTATACCACAGATTGTACCTTCTTTGGTTATACTAAAAACAATATATATACTGTTTTTTATGATAAAACTATATATAATTACTGATAAAAACTAAACAGATATATTGCTTACCCGATAATTTACTAGCTATTTAGGTATATATATGGTAATATAAATATATTATGACTAATAATATAAATGATATTCAAAAATAGGTAGACGAAAGTGTTTCAGTTTCAAAAATTTAGGGTTTGAAACTTTTCATAGTTTCAAATAAAAAATATACTATGAATGCCAATTTTAATGTTAAATAATGTAGATATGTATACAAGTGGAGGTATGTATCATACACGCAGACCTAAAGAGTGTCTATAATAAACAGTTCAATACATTCCACAGATTATTATATTATAAATGATTTTCAAAAGTGTCTTATAAAAATCATTATGCATTATGAAAGTGGAATTAAAAAAATGTATTTTTATATTTAATATTTTTTTAATATTTTATGACAATTTGTATACATTTAATAGTAATAACATTAAAATAATCGTTATAATGGTTATATTTATTAGTTTCTTCTAAAATTTAATAAACCCAATAATAAGTAAATTCAAAGAGAAATAAAAAAACTACACAAATATTTTTTAAAAAAATGTCTTGCAATTCATCAATTCATAATTATAAATTTTTTTAAATTTTATTGTTTGTAAAAATAAATATATAAATTATTTTTATTATTATACATTTTGTACATGTACATTATACATATTGTATAACAAATTATATTGAACATTTTAAAAATAACTTCATTTAATAATAAACAGCTTTTCAATGATTCTTTTTTTCCAATTTGATGCTCTATGCTTTATAATTCCAGAATTAGCTCCGCTTTTAAAATCACAACTATTAACTATACCACCTGTTAAATATTACATTATATACAAATATATTTTATATTTATTTAGAATTAATTAAATCTATGTATTAATGGGGATGATAACTAACTTATGTTAATTCGAACAAAGTTTATATAAGATAATGTTTTTGTTTAGTAATATATTGTTTATTTATGTTATTAAGTATTCATCCAATTATTTATAAATTATTAACCTTATATCTGATAAATATTCACTTATCTTTTCTATTATCGTATACATTTTTTATATTAATACTCTGTATTGTAGTAGAATTGATTCTGTCTTTTTTAATTATCATACTTCTAGAAACTCTCTGATCTACTATATATATAAACAGGTATCTTTTTGTTCACATCCTAATTATATATTTTCTAAAATAGTAATACAGTTAAGTGTTGATCAACCGACCTCAATGTCCATAAATGAAGTGTAGTTAGTCCATTAGTTTCTGGTGAGTTCGTCGACATACCATGTTCCATTAGGTGTGCACTGCACACGGTGCAGGTCTTATCGGCAATTGCTAGTATTCCGGATTTAAGGATAGCTGAAAGGAGATAAGTGTAAAGGTAAGTAGTAATGGAATGGTGATAGTAGTAAATGAAAGAAGATAAGAGTAACGTAAAGGAGATAATAGTAAAGTAATGAAATTAGTAGTAAAGGAAAAGAGATAAGATAAAAATTAGTAAATGAAATTAGAAAACAATAAAGGAAAGGAGTATATTTTATACATATATTTATATATATAAGTATTTATTTCATATAGTCATCTTTTGAGGTTTATTTATATATATGAGTGTGTGTGTTTCTAAATAATTAGTAATATAATAACATAATTATTAATTCCAAGAAAATAGTATATAAATGTAAATGGATTAATAAAAATAAATAATAAATATTTAGATTCAATAACATATTAAATTTATATTTATTTAACATTTTGAACCATAATAATACACTTAATTGAATATATGTATTTGTTATTTTATTGAAAAGTGATTAATTTAACTATATATTATAATAAAATAATAGTAATAATCTAATATTTATAAGCAAATGTATATACCATAAACAATTATTTAAATGCGGATCAGAAATATACTTACTTTAATAATAAACTGTAAGAACAATACGAAATGAGAACTGTCTGAACATTTAAACTCCATTAGAATATTAATGCAAATCTTCATTTATTAAACATCTTAAATGAATAGATTAGCTATGAAAATAACCACTACAATAATAATATTATAATTTATATATAATATTATAAATCTTCTTTTAATATAACCTTATTTTAATATTAATTAAATTATTATAATATAATGATTATTTTAGATACAATTAATAGTATACTATAAAGCATATATTCTTTATTATTTATATCTTATAATTTTATTATTTTTATATGTTTAATTATATATAAATCCAATAGATATATTAATAATTATAAACATTTATGATAATTAATATAGTATAATAATTATACAGTATTTTCTTATATATCATACTAAATAATTGGATCAATGTGTGACAAAATTAATTAGCTATATTTATAATGTATGTGAGAATGCAATTATCAAATCGATTTATAACTAAAAAGTGCTCTTTATAGCACGACTACAAAAGTCTATATTATCCTATTGGCTGTCCCTTGAATTGTATACGTTGCATGTATTGCATTCTACTTATCATATGACTGGGGCATTGTTTAAATTACTTCCATTTTATTATCTAATACATAATTCACTCTAATTGAATCTCTAACACGAAATACAATTGAATATTAATTAATTATTCATTCAGTTAAATATAAAAATTATGTTATATATATATATATATATATATATATATATTATATATTAAATAGCAATACTGCTTGATACAATCTGATTATTTTATATTCATGATTTTGTTTACTCTACAGTAATGAATATAGGTATGTATTAACGATTATTGATTATTATACAAAGTTTGTTACATTATTTCTAATGGAAAATAAAAGTGCTGTCAACATAATACGGTTATTGATTATATTTATAATATAAATATATAAAGTGTATCATGCTAACTTGATTATATTTAATATGACTTGACTAGTATTGTTTTTAGATATAAATATTATATTAACCCTTTTATCCTCGATGTCTTACTTCGTCTTATCGCAAAGTAATCGGAACGGATCGCAAATCAATGAAATACTTAATTACTTAAAATAAATTATTAAATTATATTAACCCTTTTACCCTCGATGTCTTACTTCGTCTTATCGCAAAGTAATCGGAACGGATCGCAAATCAATGAAATACTTAATTACTTAAAATAAATTATTAAATTATATTAACCCTTTTACCCTCGATGTCTTACTTCGTCTTATCGCAAAGTATTCGGAACGGATCGCAAATCAATTAAATACTTAATTACTTAAAATAAATTATTAAATTATATTAAAAGGGTTAATATAATTCCAAAATATACATTTTATAGATAACAATCTAATGTATCATATTATATTAAAATAACAAATAGTTTATATGTTAAATTATTTAAATATTTAACCATATATTAAAAAAAATAATAATAAATTAAGCTTAATAATTGTATTCAATTAGGGTTTAATAAAACATATATTTTATAATGTATAACATATATATATATACTTAAAATTTTCGATCTATGCTTGTTTATTAACATAAGTTTATTGTTGGGAATAAAAATTAAAGAAAAATAGTACATATTGTTAATAAATGATGATTTAAACCCAAAAAAAATATGAAAATATTTTTTTAAAATGGTGGGAAAATGTGATCTATAAAGTTATTTATGTTGAACAAAAAATAATTACATATATCATTATAAAACTTATTAAATATATTAAAATAGTGAAATGTTATGAATAAAATGCATTAATACATATGAAAATAGTGCTTGAATTTTAATAAAGACTATACAAACAAAAAGAGCGTCATTACGTTTTTAATTTTTTAATATGTACGCTTTTTCTATACCTCAAGACTTTTCTAATGATCAAGGTGATTTATCATCAGATGATTCTTAGGGTGAATTATGGCCCAATTTTTTTATACATATATTCCTAAATTATATATTTAATTTGGTAAAATAGCAATAAACAACTTACTTATAATTTTATATTAAATTTTTTTTTTTTAAATAGTTTACATGAATATAATTAATTATTATTTTATTTTAACATTAATAACATTAGTTTTATATAAGAAATGTTCATGGTTCATGAGTTATGATAAATTTAATAAGCCATACTAAATTAAATTTAGAAATGAATATTTAAAAAAATGTAATCGTAAATCGGACGTAATATACGGTGCCGTTTATATAACATAACTTTTTATATATTAATTATTTTAATTAAATTTAAAATCTATTATAAAGATTATTATATTATCTATTACTTTTACGAGATATGTATATACTTTAATTGAATATAAATATTAGTAAAATAATATTATGCAAATTTAACCAAATAATTTTAATAAAAATTTGTACATACTCTTGATATATTCGAAATGTATTGATTTTAATTATAAAATAAACTATATATAACCCTATATAACCCCATGTCATGTATATTTATGGTTTATTTAATATTCGTGTTACTTTTATATTCATTATATTAGTATTTTCCGAGTTATGAGCTATTTTATTGACCATAGTAAAAAAATGAAAAACATTTAAAATCTAGTGATTCCGATCAGCATGTAACGCAAAAGTTATTGACTAAAAGGGTTCAAAAATAAAATAATTTCCAATTTCACGTATTCATACCGTCAGTTGAAAAGTTGAAAATAGACACGCCCACTGGGCGTCGCCCAGCGATACAAATAATATTGTATTACAATATAATAATTACTATAATAAACTAATTCCTTATATACGATATTACTTAATGTATCTATGTATTTTTTTAATTGTGGAGACATAAGTATTTTCTTTACTGATCCCGGTACTTGCTAATATGCTATACTGTATATTTTTTAATTTAAATGTATTTAATAATACTATAGTATAATATTGAATAGTAAATTTCTAAAGGAATATATATATATATATTATAAACTATTGAATGCAACTAAATCGATGATATTAAATATCAAGTATGAGAATAAATATAATATAATTAAAAATATAATAAAAAATATAATAAAATATAATAAATATAATATAATTTATATATATATTTATATATAATTCACAATCTATATAAAATGATATATAATTTTTCAAAGTTAATTTATTAAATATATGTTTTCTTATATCATCGATATGTATTATAACATGATGATTCAATATTATTGATACTGCCTGTTGAATACCGATAATCAAATTGAAATTAAAAAATGGATTTTAATTAAAATAAAATTATATTTTCTATTATAGAATATTAAAATTATATTTGGGTAAAATTAGATAGTATTTTTATATTATAATATATACATAATTCTGATAACCTTACAAACAAAACTTCGAAAGAAGTAAAAGTGTATCAAGTGTGTAAATACACTTAATTTAATAAAAAATTTTATGTAAAATATATAATATTCAAACTATTTTAATATATCTAACATTATTCTGTTTATTGTTAAAATCCAAATATTCTATAATATTATCCAATACATTAAAATCTGTTTCTATTATTAACAAGGTTCATTTTTAAATGATTATTAACATAATATTATTATTAACAATGCATATGAGTTAATATATATATATTTAAATAATCTTATTATTGTACTAAAATATGTTTATACAAACTACTTTCAAACTTATATATACTGTAATATAACCCTGTGAGGTTATTTCTCTTTTAGCATAACAATAATCTTCATATATTAATTCTAGTTTATCAATAACTAAAAAGTATATTTAAATAAATATAAATTTAAAAAAATAGTGTGATTATTTATACTATAATATACATATAGATTAAATATATAAATTAACCAAACTGTAATTTCTTTATCTTTATAATATTTGTTGTAAGGCTTTAAATGAATATAAGAATTATTTTTTTCAATATCTTATTTGTCTTCAAATCTTTTGCGTTAATCTATTTATGTTGTCAATATAAATAATATCATAACTTCCTAACCACTTTGGCTAAGTCCTCCCTTCTACATTCTTTACAATTTTAAGATTTCTCCTTAATACTAAATCTCCTTTTTTAAAAACAAATAGTTTTATTTTGCTTTTCGCTTATTCCTCATATATTTTTTTGCTTTACTTGTACACTAGCAATATTTTCTAGTACTTTCATTTTTACTTCTGATCTTTTTAAATATATTATTTTCAACATTTTAATGTTTTCTTCGGTTACATTTAAATTAATATTAGTATCATTTTCAGTATCCAATTCTCTTGGTACTACTGCAATTCTCTTGGTATTATAATAACAAATAAAATATAACAAATAAAATGGAGTATATTTAGTTATAGATTGTTTTTCTATATTGATTGAGAATGATATGTCTTGTAACATATCACTCCAATATTGACCTTCATAGCAATATTTAGATATCTTTGTCTAAAATAAATAGAATAAATATTATAAAAAATATCCTAAATGGTAACCAATATATATATTTTAGTATATATTTTAAATGAAGCAAAATATAATATTTCTGAAATAAATGTATTTATAAATGACGGTTAATTAATTTGTTCACAAACATCAAATATCCTGATCCAAATGAAATCTAAAGCAAAAAAATAAAAATTAATATAACCAAAACAAAAACTTTATATTTTATATTCAAATAAAAATATGTGGATGCATGTAAAAAATAATCATAGTACATGCATTCTCATATTTATATAATCAAAATAAAGAAAATAAACAGAATTAATTTCGTTTAAAATTGAAAAATATTAACTGTCACAAAAGAATACCTTAACATCCTTTTACACAACCCATTAGTTTAGGGATGATATACGGAGGTCATCAAATTTTTTGAATACATTTTTTTTAGAATTGTTAATTTAACTTTACAATTAGGATACAATAAATTAATTGAAGAATCTAGTATTTATGTTAAATATAATATTAAAAACCTTATTGATAAATTCAGATCCTTGATCAGATAATAATGTTTGAGGTGCACCATATAAACAAAATAAAGAATTTAAAGATCTAAGAAATTAAATTTTAAAAATACAAAAATTATATGGAATAGATAATATATTAAGTTACATGAAAATATTTTAAGTACCTATATCTTATTATAACGTTATTATAACCTTTAAAAATTGCAAATTAATTATATATCTATTATTACGAAAATACGTAGATACATTCAGTAATATCGTATATAAGGAATTAGTTTATTATAGTAATTATTAAAATGTAATACAATACTATTTGTATCGCTGGGCGACGCTTAGTGGGCGTCTCTATTTTTAACTTTTCAACTGACGGTATGAATACGTGAAATTGTAAATTATTTTATTAAGTATACATGAAAATATTTTAAGTACCTATATCTTATTTTAACCTTTAAAAATTACAAATTAATTAATTGTATATTATTACATTGTCATAAAGCAATTTCATCAACTTTCAAGACTATTTATAATTTATATTGTAGTTTTTGAAAGTTGAAATAACCTCGCAGTCAAGTGAATTGCTTATACGATTACTATATAATATAAGGTAAAATTATTTTATTGATTTTATGTATTCTATTTAAATATAAAATTTATATAATTAATATTCTTTAAATTTTAACAACAAAACTATAAAAGAGCTAAACTATGCGTGCTAAATTGATCTCCTATTAAACAGTATTGTAAAAATTGCGTTGTTAACGCCACTTTTTTCGTAACGATAAAATTCTTCAATTTAAATGCAACTGTAAAAATGTAAATGCATTTTTAAATACAATTGTTAAACTTCAAAATAATTATAATACACTTCTATTTTCTGAAGCGTTTTATACATCTTTTTTCATGTCCATTACCTATCTTTTCTGATATATTTTACAATATCATTTCAATCATTTAAAATTTCTTAATTATTATTACAGAATTATTATTAAAAATAATAAATGTTTATATATATATTTTTAGAAGTGAAAGTAAATCTTAATATTTTTATAAACAAATATAACTAATATACGATATATAAATATTTTTCTTGATGAGTTTGTCTCCGTACATCTGTTGTATATAGTATTATAACTATTGGGTAAAACTAAATTAAATAAATTTAATTTAATAAAAAGTAAATAGAATTCTAAATGTCATATATATTAAATATATTAATTCAAAATAGATATCAATAATTATGAATAACGAACCTCATAGTTATGAAGGCTAAATTCTACTAATTATGTTTAACATTAACTTATTAATATATTATTCATATATTTTACAAAGTTAATAATCAGGATGCATTACGTCTGTCTAGATGTTCTCTATGATTATATAAAATGTCCTGTGATCAATATTGATGAAGTAAAATAACAGCCAGTATTACCTTGGATAAGAGTAAGAAAAGAAATTAATTATTTTAAATATAATTTTAATTATAGAGCGCATTGTGCGTCATACAGTGTACGCCATACAATGTACGCCATACAATGTGCGTGGTGTTCCTAATTTCGTGCTCTAATTTAAAATAATCAAAATACTAAAATAAATTTTAGATATTTTTTTCTACATCAAAATATATACTATATAAATATTATTTATATAGTATACTCATTATGTATGGGTATACTCATTACCCATATCATACATACTATAAACATATATATATATATTAATCTATCTTATATATTAGTGGTATATTGAGCTTATAAGCTTTATTTATGTTTGAAATGTAGATAACTGGTAATTATAATTATATTATGATATTTATGATGATAAGTAAGTATATTAACACGATTGATATACACGACATATGACTCTATGTAGTTATATATCATCGAATTGGTTTATTTGTTTATATTTATGTTTATAGTATCAAAAATAAAAAAATCTTATTTGTTATCAATACATTGATAACTCATTGATTACTCATGATACATTTCATCTCATTCATAAATGAGATGAAATGATGGAATAGATCAGCCACGAACTTGGAAATGTTATTAAATATGATGCGGAGTTGGAATCATCAATAAATATAGTGGTCTCGAATTTAATTAACATTTTAGGTAATGTGAAAATATAATCCATTAATTATTTTAGGATATCTTTATCATCTTACATTATAATATCAATATTTTCTGACATATAGATTAAAGAAATAAACTTTTTATTCTCTTTGCGCTAAAATTGGTAATATATTTGTATCACGAGTTAATTCTAACTGCACTAGTGTCAAATTAAAGGTAGCAATAACTTTATGGAGGTTAACAATAGTTTTTATTAATTTATTCAATTAATATCATTTTCACATTATAAGTTATAGTAAGTAATGTATATTGTGCAGATTAGCTACAAATTGCGACATATCGAACGATTGCAGATAAATTACGTATATCAAGAGCATCTGCTATTCGACGGACCAATCAAGTAAATACCATATCATATATAAGTTAAATTTAACTTCAAATTTGTGTTATAAGTATGTATATAATTGTATATAATTTGTATTATAATTATGTATTATTTGTAAAAATTTGTTTGTAGGTCATTCAGGGCCATTTCCTGGAAGACATTTAAATGAATGCGATACTAATTTTAATTTCAATTATTCCAGTGCTAGGATAGAGATTGAACAAGATTGTGTGCTCTAAATGAAGAATTATACTACGCAGTCAAGATACCAATTTTGAAAATTAGCATTATTTAATATCAGCTTGATTTATATTACATAATATTTGTATTAATGACATTTATTTGGTAGATCAGGTAAAACATATAGATATTGATACTAATCATGAAGACAGTGTAAATGTTATGCGAGATTATTTATCTTATTTAGTTAATTTATAGTTAATCATTTTATTTTATTGATTTTTGATTATATATAGAATTTATTAAATATAAGAAATATGATTTGAATACATTTTTGATTATATATAGAATTTATTAAATACAATATTTATTAAATATTCTGTCTGGGGTATTTTATCACCCAATGTATTGGTGGTGGCAGTATGGTCTATCGGGGCATATTCTGTGTGGGGAGGTTCTGTAGAAGGATATTCCGTGTGGGGAGGTTCTGTAGAAGGGTATTCTGTGTGGGGAGGTCCTGTCGAGAAATATTCTGAAGAAGGATATTATGTGTGAGAAGGTTGTGTGGGGGAGGTTCTGTCGAGGGATATTATGTGGGCGGTGTTTTATTACTCGGAGGGTGTTCTTGATCGATGAATACTGAATAACTAAAATGTTTAATGTTAATAATTAATAGTTATTACTGAATTTGAATTCTGAAAATGTATTCTTATATTATATAAATTAGTAACAACATTTTCTAAAACCTTTTCCTTTCGTTAACATTCCAATTAGAAATTTAGACGAATGTACAGCTCGGACACCTAAACATTCATCTATTTGATTATAATATACTGCGAAAGGTGCATCAATGATAGATACTCCACTACGATTCAAATATGTTTTTCTCTGTAAATTATTAAAATAAATTAATAAGTTGTTAGATAAATAGATAAATCTATATTATATATTTAAATTTAAAATCAGATAGTTTGTTTTGTTAAATTGATCCGAGCATATGAGTGACAAACTTATACAAGTAAATATGTATTTGTATAAAGGAATCACACAAAATATCTAATTTTATATCGCATAGTTCTTTAAACTGCCGGTAGTGTGTTTTGTTAAATTGATCCGACCATATTCGTGACAAACTTATACAAGTAAATATGTATTTGAATAAAGGAATCACACAAAATATCTAATTTTATATCGCATAGTTCTTTAAACTGCCGGTAATGTGTTTTGTTAAATTGATCCGACCATATTCGTGACAAACTTATACAAGTAAATATGTATTTGTATAAAGGAATCACACAAAATATCTAATTTTATATCGCATAGTTCTTTAAACTGGCGGTAGTGTGTTTTGTTAAATTGATCCGACCATATTCGTGACAAACTTATACAAGTAAATATGTATTTGTATAAAGGAATCACACAAAATATCTAATTTTATATCGCATAGTTCTTTAAACTATTAAGACCAAAGTATGTT
Source organism: Osedax frankpressi (assembly GCA_964035775.1). Classification (NCBI taxonomy): domain Eukaryota; kingdom Metazoa; phylum Annelida; class Polychaeta; order Sabellida; family Siboglinidae; genus Osedax; species Osedax frankpressi. The sequence continues at coordinate 35,420,092 of OZ038313.1, forward strand.
TTGTAAAATTTGCTCCGACCACACGTGTGACAAAATAATGCAATTAATATGTATATTTATTATTAAATGGTCATTATCATTATCTCTTGAATGATGAAATATTTAATATATATGTAAGACAAGATAGCATGCATTAGAAATGGTAATCATACATGCTCACAGGGAACAATATTTACATATATGTATTGTATTGTAAAATGATATATATTAACATATATTATAAATTATATATATAGTTATGTAATTTATATTTAATTATTATAATATATAATTTAATTAAATTATTTATAATGATGATAATTATGATAATTATATTCATAATTGACAATAGTTAATAATAACTGTACAATCTAAATTATTATAACAGTAGATAATAATACAATACAAAACACATACCTTACTATATTTGATTTTCCAATTCTTTTTTAATAATCTAATCTGCCCTGCATTCTTAAAAATACCTATTTTTAAAACTTTTTCGGATATATCTATATCATAAATATTATTAGTTTTAAAAGTATATTTTTTATTTATAACTTGATCTCTCAAACATCTTAACATTATTTCGTTCTATTTCTCTAATTAATCCATTCCTAAATTATTATAAATTAAAATCATTTTCAAATATTTATATATTTTGAAAAAGTGGGAGAAGTAATGAACCAATAAGGTTAGAGAGCCGAAACACGCGATTATCGCGTAGAACTAGCGCGCCGGACTATATTCCGCAATGTTGAAACGCACGCCACATTTTCGAGCAGCAACGCATCTTTAAAAAGAATCCTATATAAAGTAAACTTTAATTGAACACTAGGCATTGACTATTTAATAAACGGAATTTAAATTTATTCATTATATCTATAATATCAAATTCAAATTTAAATAATAAAGCAACTTTTAAGTTAGTGTTTCTATATATTAAATATATAGAATATATATTATGTTAGATATTTGATTTATTTTACTACTATACTATTATGTTATCATAAACGTATATAATTTAATTGGTCATCTTAATAAATAAAATTATTATTTCCAAAGTTTTTTTTACGGTAGAAAATAAAATTTAATAACTGTTCTGTGGATAACATTAACTTATTAATTGATTACACATAAATCTATAGAATACATTACACATATACTATAGAATAGTTTATATTTGCACTGTGTGATATATATTAATACTTAATACTTAAATTATATTAATACTTAAATGTATTTACATATTAGTAATATAATAATAGTGCCCTGATTAGCTATATGGATGCATTAGCGAATAAGATAATAAGATTTAGAAATTATAGATATATAACTGGTTGACTCACATGACGAATTTCAAATGAAATATATATACAAACTGCAAATCTTACACTTTATATTAATCTTGATAATAATCTTAATTAAAATGTTGATAATTCAATAATTTAGTTGGTGGTGGTAAGTGTAACTTCAATAAATAAGGAAAATAATGAAGATGTTACTTGCCCGTCATGTGATTCTAATAATAGAATGCATAGAGGTATATGACACTATTCATTAATATGTCACTTAAGTTTAGTTAGATAATAAATAGTTTAATGATATACACTTAATAGCTACACAATTCTAATATACATAAATAATAATTAAATTATTAAATCACTATTTAATAATACACGAAATTATTTTAAAAAGCATATTATAATGATATAAAGATTTTGAATAATTCGTTAAAAAATATATATAATCATTCTAATATATGTATATATATATTTATATATATATATGTATATGCATGTAAATATTGATGTATATGTATGTAAATATTGATGTATTCAAATTATACGTTTCAAATTATGTATAGTTTTGTTATAATTTAATAATTATAACTCTTGTATATTATAATTATATTTAGCACATTGAAATAATTTATTTACTATCTTAGTTATGTATTACCATATTATGTTAAATCATCTTACATTGCAATATTACTGTAGCATGACGTCATTTTGTGAATTCATGATATCTCAAATGAATATCTCGAGAAAAGATGAATATCTTACAAACTTTACAATAGTGAATAAAGAAAGTAAACATAAGGTAAATCAAATACAACATTTGTTTGTAACCATAAAATACTAAATATATTATTGATTGTATTCTACTTTACCTTTTAATACAAATATAAAGTGATATAATAATTATTATTAATGATATAATTATAATTAATTATATTATATAAGCATATAAGTTTATTATAATCTATGTGAAATAAAATGATTTAAATTATATTTCTAACATATTCTATATTTTTAAGAAATTACCCATTCTAAAATTAACATGTATTGATTAAACAATATTTTCATACTAACATGCATTAATTTAAATGAAATCATATCTAACATTAATTTAATATGTAATTAATAATTTCAAAGGTTCACAAGATTGTTATGAGTTCAGCTAGTGCATTTTTCAGGGGTATGTTTAATAACGAATGTAGCGAAACCATCGAAAGTAAAGTACAACTGGATTTCCATAATGAGACATTAAATGATGTCATAGATTACGTGTATTCGGGTATTATTAAGATGACTAATTCTAACATTGAACATGTGATTGAAATCTCTAGATATTTTCTGGTTTGTTCAAATCAAATGTTTAATTTATATATATATATATATATATATATATATATATATATATATATATATTAATTATATGTTATATAATATATAATGATAATTATAGGCATATTGCTTGTCTTATTTCTATATATTAGTATTACACTAAACTAATACACTACATAGTGTACACTCGGTAGTTTTATCAGTTATATACATGTAACTATCTAAGTTAATATATAACAACACGTAATCTATCTAGTATTATGGTCTGTTATTATAAACATAATCATTATAAACTTAAGTTAGGTACTAACTTTATTTAGGAAGTAATTTTATTAGTGACATCTATCATTAATATACTATTATCTAATATAAATATTTACTAATTTGAGAATTGCATGTGGATATCACTTTTAAATCATGACCGTAATACCATATTTATATTATAGTGTTGCTTTATAGAATGTATATATTTATATAAACTTATATATTCTGTAATATTAGATTATGATTTTAATTATATAAATATATAGTAACTTTTTAATATATATAATATAAAATGTCATTATCTTAGATTGAAAGTTTAATAGAACAAAGTGATTCTTACTTATTAAAAGGATTGAAAAAGAACCCATCAAGTTATTTAATTAGTCTGCTATATAAATACGAAATGCCGATTAAAGTTAATTTCATGGCTAATCATGATTTATTGTTCGAAGAAACTTTGGAAAAGTATGTTTTCCTCAGACTCTCTTTTGATGAGTTGAAATTAAAAATTGTAAATAAAGAATTCACCATTAATGATGGATATGATATAGTAAGATCTTTAACAATATGGTGTCAATATGATATCAATGAAAGGTTATCATTATCTTCGGATTTATTTGAATTAATTAATATTAACAAATGTAGTAAAGAAATGGCATTGAAATATAAAAATGTAGATACAGGTAATTTTTTGTTAGATAAAATGGTTCAGAATATTAATTTTAAAATTGTATCTAATCACATACTCAAATACAATTGTGATATAATATAACTGAAAAAGAGTTATGGAATCAATTATTTAGAAAATTTTAATATTAATTTAGATTTAAAAATATTATACAATATAAATAACAAAGGAATTTATAATGTGAAATCTAATGAAACTTTATGTTCTTATGAATTTGGAAATGTAGATAAAGTAATTTATACATCTAGTAAACAATTGTATATTTTTAATTTTATAGATGGAAAACTCTTTAGATATAATCAAATAGATAAAACAATAGTTAATTGTAGTTATCCAGATGGGTTTACATTTAATAATAGTTGGCCTCCAACAGTTAACGAGATCAGTGATGGTAATTTAATTATAATTGGAGGCGAGTTTGATAAAGTTGATAATGCTATTTCAGATAAAGTAAATATATATAACACTACAATTGATTCATGGTATGAAGGGTTGTCTTTACCAGCACCATTAGTAAACCATGCAACAGTAGTTTATAATGAAGATGTGTATGTTATTGGTGGATATACAAATAGTGAAACTAAACAATTATTGGTATATAAACATGGTAAGTGGGCATACCTAACTCCACTTTCTATTACAAGACAACTTCATTTTGCATTATTATATAATGAATGTATTTATGCATTTACTGGCAGTAAAGTTACTATAAAACCAGAATGTTATGATATTAAAAATGATAGGTGGTCTACCTTGGAGACAGAATTATATGATGGTATTAATAGTAGTATTTATGATGCATATAATTGTATAATGTATTCTAAAAATAAAGATAATATATACTGCATTGATATGGTAAAAAAGACAAAGCAATTATATTGTAATTGTGATAATATAGCTAATTTAGTATTATTAGATTATTAATATTTTAATATATATTTCTTACAACCTACGAATATTGTACATGTATATTATATAATTGTATTATTGTTCCGTACATACCATTTTTATTATTTTGAATACTATATAACATTATAAAATATTAATGTTATAAACTATAACAATAAGTGTTTGGTGTCATTTTTATATCTATACATAATTTTAAACGGTATTATAAATAAATTCCCAAGTTGATAATTTATTGATTTTAAAATAAATTTAAAATAAATTCGCCAATAAATAGTTAAATATTGACTAATATAAAATACATTACAGCTACTGTGCATTTATTATAATGATACTCTTCAAATATATTGCATAGGTTTGCATGATATTAACACTTGATTTATAATATTATATACTGGATATACACAAACTTATATGACAAAATTAAAATCAATGAATTTATTTATTCAAAATAATATTTTTAATTAAACATAAATATAAAAACTGGTATATTATTTTATAAACTAATATTAAACTAATAATATTTATTTTTATTAAATAATATATTATATATAAGAATATAAAGCGTATACTTTATTATATAATATAGAAAAGTTTGATATGCAATATATAAATAAATATATTTGATATTATTTATACATAATCTATTCACTATATATATATATATATATATATATATATATATATATATAATATATATATATATATATATCAACTGTAAAGAAAGCGAATTTGATAGGTTATACAAGTTTGGTTTACTTTATAACTTACTATAAATTAAAGTATATTTATAGAAATATAAATTTTATAACTAATGATACTAATCCAACTAATGATTCCAAATATTAGATTTGATATAACTAATGATTCCAAAAATTAGATTTCAAAACTGTTCAGTTTCAAAAAAGTTAGATTCATAAAAATATATTATAAATAAATATCAATTGTATTAACAAATAGTGTAAAGATGTATAGAAGTAGATGTATATATATCATACACATACAAAACTAAAGGAGATTAAATAAGAATTTTATTTTAGATTATAAAAAATACAAATAAATCTATTATATTTTAGTAAACTGTATTACCTGTCCAAAAAATATGTGTATTCAATTGCATTATAAATTATAAGACACATCAATAATTAATATCGATGCACGTGCTATCTCAAGTTTATATAACAAACATATTTTACAATCATACTTTTAACATTTAAATAAATATATAGTACGACTTACAAGAACATTAATTCATGGATAAATAGTAAAGAGTAACATGAATATATATATTAATTGAAAAATTACTATTTTGTATATTCATACTTGAATCTTATACATAAACCCACACATATGCTGACTTATATGGAGTCTACTAGAACAACTGTCATCTATATATATATATATATATATATATATATATATATATATATATATATACTATGTATATAGTGCATAGTATAAATACTTCCATTTAATACTACATTTTATAAATATATCCAATCTAATATTTTAACTTATTATATATGATCTTACTTATTTAATCCTTATGTAATACAATTGTGTAATATATACATTGTGTACAATTGTGTAATATATTATATTATCTATAATATATATTAATGATGGTTGTAATAATTATTTTCAAAGTTCACTTATGTGGAGAATTCGTGATATTATTTAGGTAGTTTTGGATGGACTTAATGATAACATATGTATATTTAGTGTATTACAATAAATGTACACTATACTTTTTATTAATATTATAATTTACTATAGTATAGATATTTTTTATAATCCCAATCTATCATCAATTGATATTAATTATTATATTTTTATGAAATTAATATCTATTGACTGACATAGAAAAAATGTGTTATTTAAAAAATTAATATAAACTATTATAATTTATTAATATTTGTTATACTTCATTTGCTGTCAATTATGTTATTAATATCATTATACAATTTTAACTAATATCCATTTGAAAATAATAAAACAAAATTGTATATGCAGTGTTATATTTGAACAATAAAATCTTGTAATTTAGTAATTAATTTATTAAAATGGTATAAAAAATGTAATGTTTTACTACAAAAGGTCAATTGTGTATTATTTATATTAATATAATTATTATTTTACATTTGAAATAAACACTTATTAAAATATATTATTACTTACATATATATTGATATGAGTATATTATTATTAATATTATTTATCAATTTCTGATTGGTTATTAAATATAAACTAGTACGATAGCCTGTAATATCTGGCTGATATGATGTCCGGTATTTGGGTATATGTATCCTAATACAAGCCACCTAATATCGTCAATTATATTTTATAAAAATACAATTCAATAATAGTAGTTATATGTGTTTCTGCATAATGTAAAAGTATACAAATTAATTTTAAATTAAACGTATACAAAGTTATGTTTCATTAACATAAGTGATCTGTGATCGGAGTCTCTCCACTAATATTAATTTATTTTTAACTGTTGACATATTTAGAAACGATATAAAATAATCAATGTTTTTAAGATACGAAATAAAATCATCGGTATAAAATTATATATATATAATATTTTATAAGTAGGATATTTTAATTTATTATTATATTCAATACTGACATTTATGTGTTGAATTCAGTCTAGACATATAGCTCATACTTCCACAAACTACGCTAATATTGTGATATTGCATTTAGAAAAAAATATTTTATATATGTATTCCTCTCACGGAATCTAATCATAAACATTGAATATATATGTGAATATATATATATATATATATATATATATATATATATATATATATGTATATATATATATATATGTATATTAGGTTGAACCAAAATATTTTCTGGATGAATATAATTACATCATATGTATCTGAGTCTACTACGGTTATTATATCATGTGATAAATGTACTTTATAGTATTTTCGAGATCTATTTTTGTAATATGTGATTTTGAGTTAAGTTATATATATGGTAAATAAACAATGATCATTCATTTTTAGATATATTTTGAAAATTAATATTATTTTAAAATAACACTTAAATTTTGTTATTTTGAATTATAGCTATTAACCTAGGTTAATATTATATTAAGTTGTTACAAACTATATAAATAGATAATATGTATATTTGATACTAACTATTAATACGATAATCAGAGTATCTAAATTATTGATAATATTTGATAAATAATAAATAAGGTTAAAGTTATTTTAAATTAATATGAAATTCGCTATATTTTGAAAATATCGTACTAAATAAAAAAAAATTATCTTAATCTACCAGGATGAAAATTAAGTTGATTACAAATAAATAAGATATAAGAGTAGAGTGCTAATATAGTGCTAATATAGTGATATGGTATACATGTATAGTGGACATCGTAGGACTCATGTTGAAATACATAGTAGTTATGTTTACTAATAAGAATTATTTTCCGTTTATGTGTAGAATAGAATGAGTGTATTAAGTTAATCTAACAATACTAATTTATTTAATTTATTTAATGGTATAATTATAGCTATTATTATATGATAATTTGAAATATTATGAAGAAATAGAACACTTAGTACTGAGAATATATTTAAATCATGTTATATATTACCAATATTTAGATATCTGAATATATAATAAATATTTAACTATTTATCACATTGTTATTTGTTTTATAATTATAACACAGATTGTACCTTCTTTGGTTATACTAAAAACAATATATATACTGTTTTTTATGATAAAACTATATATAATTACTGATAAAAACTAAACAGATATATTGCTTACCCGATAATTTACTAGCTATTTAGGTATATATATGGTAATATAAATATATTATAACTAATAATATAAATGATATTCAAAAATGAGTGTTTCAGTTTCAAAAATTTAGGGTTTGAAACTTTTCATAGTTTCAAATAAAAAATATACTATGAATGCCAATTTTAATGTTAAATAATGTAGATATGTATACAAGTGGAGGTATGTATCATACACGCAGACCTAAAGAATGTCTATAATAAACAGTTCAATACATTCCACAGATTATTATATTATAAATGATTTTCAAAAGTGTCTTATAAAAATCATTATGCATTATAAAAGTGGAATTAAAAAAATGTATTTTTATATTTAATATTTTTTTAATATTTTATGACAATTTGTATACATTTAATAGTAATAACATTAAAATAATCGTTATAATGGTTATATTTATTAGTTTCTTCTAAAATTTAATAAACCCAATAATAAGTAAATTCAAAGAGAAATAAAAAACTACACAAATATTTTTTAAAAAAATGTCTTGCAATTCATCAATTCATAATTATAAATTTTTTTAAATTTTATTGTTTGTAAAAATAAATATATAAATTATTTTTATTAATATACATTTTGTACATGTACATTATACATATTGTATAACAAATTATATTGAACATTTTAAAAATAACTTCATTTATTAAATATTTATAAAATGTATATAAAAATATGTTTTAAATTGAAATATATTATTAATTTAAAAAATATTATTTCCACAAATATTTTTTTTCAAATAATATAATTTTTTTTTATATATTTATTAATTAAATGATAAATATTTGTTTTAAACTTATTATTTTTCAATTATATGTACTCATTAAATTAATTATTCTAATATGTATTATTAAACAATAAGTTAATATAAAATGATTCATATTTAATTTAAAACTGTGCTTATATATAAAAAAGAAAAATGAATACAACAATTCATTTATTTTAATCAAATATATACAATCCAAACAAATAACACAGAATATAATATGTATATTTAAACTCAATAATTATATATTGAATTGTTTTTTAATATCAAATGCTGGCACCAATTTACGCTGAATCAAGGTTACTTATCGCCTGTTATCTCTTTTAATACAGAACGTTCTTTTAACAGGAATAAACAGCTTTTCAATGATTCTTTTTTTCCAATTTGATCCTCTATGCTTTATAATTCCAGAATTAGCTCCGCTTTTAAAATCACAACTATTAACTATACCACCTGTTAAATATTACATTATATACAAATATATTTTATATTTATTTAGAATTAATTAAATCTATGTATTAATGGGGATGATAACTAACTTATGTTAATTCGAACAAAGTTTATATAAGATAATGTTTTTGTTTAGTAATATATTGTTTATTTATGTTATTAAGTATACATACAATTATTCATAAATTATTAACCTTAATATCTGATAAATATTCACTTATCTTTTCTATTATCGTATACATTTTTTATATTAATACTCTGTATTGTAGTAGAATTGATTCTGTCTTTTTTAATTATCATACTTCTAGAAACTCTCTGATCTACTATATATATAAACAGGTATCTTTTTGTTCACATCCTAATTATATATTTTCTAAAATAGTAATACAGTTAAGTGTTGATCAACCGACCTCAATGCCCATAAATGAAGTGTAGTTAGTCCATTAGTTTCTGGTGAGTTCGTCGACATACCATGTTCCATTAGGTGTGCACTGCACACGGTGCAGGTCTTATCGGCAATTGCTAGTATTCCGGATTTAAGGATAGCTGAAAGGAGATAAGTGTAAAGGTAAGTAGTAATGGAATGGTGATAGTAGTAAATGAAAGAAGATAAGAGTAAAGTAAAGGAGATAATAGTAAAGTAAAGAAATTAGTAGTAAAGGAAAAGAGATAAGATAAAAATTAGTAAATGAAATTAGAAAACAATAAAGGAAAGGAGTATATTTTATACATATATTTATATATAAGTATTTATTTCATATAGTCATCTTTTGAGATTTATTTATATATATGAGTGTGTGTGTTTCTAAATAATTAGTAATATAATAACATAATTATTAATTCCAAGAAAATAGTATATAAATGTAAATGGATTAATAAAAATAAATAATAAATATTTAGATTCAATAACATATTAAATTTATATTTATTTAACATTTTGAACCATAATAATACACTTAATTGAATATATGTATTTGTTATTTTATTGAAAAGTGATTAATTTAACTATATATTATAATAAAATAATAGTAATAATCTAATATTTATAAGCAAATGTATATACCATAAACAATTATTTAAATGCGGATCAGAAATATACTTACTTTAATAATAAACTGTAAGAACAATACGAAATGAGAACTGTCTTAACATTTAAACTCCATTAGAATATTAATGCAAATCTTCATTTATTAAACATCTTAAATGAATAGATTAGCTATGGAAATAACCACTACAATAATAATATTATAATTTATATATAATATTATAAATCTTCGTTTAATATAACCTTATTTTAATATTAATTAAATTATTATAATATAATGATTATTTTAGATACAATTAATAGTATACTATAAAGCATATATTCTTTATTATTTATATTTTATTATTTTTATATGTTTAATTATATATAAATCCAATATATATATTAATAATTATAAACATTTATGATAATTAATATAGTATAATAATTATACAGTATGTTCTTATATATCATACTAAATAATTGGATCAATGTGTGACAAAATTAATTAGCTATATTTATAATGTATGTGAGAATGTAATTATCAAATTGATTTATAACTAAAAAAGTGCTCTTTATAGCACGACTACAAAAGTCTATATTATCCTATTGGCTGTACCTTGAATTGTATACGTTGCATGTATTGCATTCTACTTATCATATGACTGGGGCATTGTTTAAATTACTTCCATTTTATTATCTAATACATAATTCACTCTAATTGAATCTCTAACACGAAATACAATTGAATATTAATTAATTATTCATTCAGTTAAATATACAAATTATGTTGGTGTATATATGTATAATTAATAAGTTAATAAAGTGAAAAAAAGCGTCAGTTTATTATTAAAATTTAAGTTTCATTAAATATATATATAACAGAATATTACATCAAATATATTTTTAAATAAATGATTTAACTAACTAATTAACAAATATAATCTAATAATAAAATTAGTAAGTCTAACATTAAATAACTGAAATCAATATACCCTAGATACTTTAAATTTAAGATAGGTTAAAATGTATTGCAAATAGATACATTGAGACCATTTCCTTTAAAGATTATTTTTGCAAAAAGTATAAAATAAATTAATAATAATAACTTATTTAGTTATACTTAGTCATACTTTACTGCGATATATATGTTATGATTGATGTTATTTGCAAATAAACGTTAGCATACTAAAAACTTTGACTAGAGAATATAATGATTTATAGAAATAAGTGTGTACTTGTTTTATTTTCTAACAAATAAGTATAAATATATATAATATATTGTTTATTAACATATGGAATTATATAAATAAATTTCAAATTCTTGAAGATTAACTAAATATTCAAAATGAAATACCAATAATAGCGAGAAAAAGTATCTTTATGTATTGGAACATCTAAAGAATGATATTATCAACATTAAAGATTATTATATAAAGATTATATTTTATAATCCCTAATTAGTGAGAAGTAAAAGAGTTAATTGCATATTTTGTTTATTCTAATTGCAAATACCAGTTTTATAATTATATTAATTAATTAAAGAAGTATGACATAAATGCAATTTCAATAGTCAATTTGGCAGGTTATGCAATTTGGCACACTTCCTGTGATTTTATCTATTTTCATTGTAAATACATTAAAAAATTATATACAAATAAATTATAATACTACAATGATAACAAATATTGTAATTTATCATAATATATTCTTTTAATTAATATTAAATCTTATGATTTAATTATTTTTTAAATGGGCGTATTTGTAAGCGTGACTAATTTTACATTCAAATTTTTTACATGTGTAGAACATTCTACACATGTAAATAATTTGAATGTAAAATTAGTCACGCTTACAAATACGCCCATGTTTACATAATTTTCATTGTTATTAATTTTATTGTATATTATTATAAGTTGAATTCATTATCATGAGTTTCGATTAAGTTAAAGAAATTGAGTATTATTTATTAAATGATACATTTTCAAATAATGTAAATTTTCAAGTAAATCAAATATCAACAGAATACTGAATAATAAATTATCGAGATCTAATGATAAGTTTCTTCATCAATAACAAAGGTATTTATTATATAGTGTACCTATGATTGTTTCTATTCAAATTGTTATACTATCTATATTGCATAATAAACTAAATACTCGATACTAAATATATATATATATATATAAAATTACTTTACTTATTACCTATATAATAAAAATAATATACTTTTAATGTAATAAATAAATATACATTTTCTTTAAATTATTTTAAGATGAGATATAATGTAACTTATTATTTATATTATTAGTATTATTATATAAATTGTATTAATTGATATATTATATATAAAAGTTATTTTACTATTACATTATTATATATTAAATTATTATGGTCGGTATATTTTTTACACAATACAAAATAATGAAAGTGAATATAATTATTATTATATAATTCAACTTGTGCCATCATTACTTATTTGTGTAAATGAAGCGATAGAAAGGAGTCAAAACATAATTATAATGAATGATTTACAGAAGAATGAAATCTTGATAAATTAGGACATTCCGGAATGTAAGTAACGATATTTGTTCAATTTTAGATTAAAGAATATGTAAATACACAAATTAAAATAGTAATATTAATATATACATTTATTGTTATCTATGTAAGTAGTTTATCATAAAGGTAATAATAATATTTCTTATATATTGAAAATACATTTTTCTAGAATTAAGACATTAAACTAAATGAGCGATATATGCGAGCCGATGTAGAATATTTGTGTTGTCATTTTTTAAATTTATCATAATCTTTATTAAATATATTGATAATAAAATATAAATATTTATATACTATCAATAATTTGATCAAATGTTGCGATACATGCCA
>OZ038313.1:35433718-35601831 GCA_964035775.1 Osedax frankpressi
TCCATCTAACCAACATTACTACTATACATTATAATGATGTGACATAACTGTCCATAGAAAACACAAAAGAAATTGTATTTATATATAAAAAATATAAAATCATCTCTAGTTAACTATTATAGATAGGAAATCACTTATATAAATGCGGAATAATATTAATTTTATGAGTATTTGTTAATTATTTATTTTAAATTTGACATCTATTTCAATTTACATTCACTACAAAACTATAGTATAGTATCATTACAGTTTTTAATAGGATCCATATATATTTAAATATAAAATTTATAAAATATATATTTTTAATAATATTACATATAATTTAGATACAAAATAAAGGTATATGTAATATATAATGTATTTAATATAATACACGAATCGTTATTTAATATAAATATCTCGATTATATCGTATATACGATATCTATACCACTAGAATGAAGTTTGTAAATACAATTTATTAATTAATCTTCAAATATATGATTTTTCGTGGCTGAAAATAAATTTTATATTTATTTGTATATCGAGTAATATTTGGATAAAATATTATTTATGTAATTTATATTAAAATACATAAAAAATAATAACCAGCAGCAAATTGTGTAGTCCCAACGAATGCTACATTTCCTTGAATTCCTTTTCCAGTAATTTCAACTCTCGTACCAACATCAACGTTGTCCATAGTGCTTTATGATATATGTGAATATTTTATTATAAATACATTTATATTTATGAATAATTAAATATATAATGATTTAATATACAATGCTTATATGATAAATCATATTGTAAATAAATTATTTCCTTTATTTATATATATATTTAAAAAACATTTCGAAGTTTTCTATATTTATATGCAACTTATATGTTATGTATTTAATAAGTTGTATTACATTGTTTTCCTTTACTTTATTAAGATGAGATAGATATTAACTATGATATTAATATATAAATTAGAAATAAATATAAATATTATTATTATTTAAATATATTTATTTACAACAACGATTGTAATAATTTTAAATTATATATAGATCATTAATTAAATATATTCATGATTGAAATTATATCTAATATATAATATATACCCTTAAATATATACCCTAAAAGAAGAATTAAGGGTTATTTGATTTATTTACTTTTCATTATGTAATGAATGCTAATAATGAATATAATAATTGCTAAGCAGTCAACATTTGAAGGGAAAATACCTATCATATACTGATTATTGGATAATAAAGCTTTATAAAGTTTTTAAAAAAACTATTTATTGTATTATATTATATATATATATATATATATATAAATATATATATATATATGATTGACCTTAAAAGTAATTATGAAGGAAGTTTCAGGTTCACCAGTTTTATATGAGTCGTTTAGACTATTAAGTAACAATATTAATATGTATTTAAAAATGTATCGTCAATCACTCACATCCTTATATTCGGTCAAAAGTATGATATTACCAATAATTTAGTAATAATACAAATATAATATTAAAATATGACTTGATACCAAGTCTCATGTTTACCAATATGTTACAAGCTCAGAAATATAGCTTAAAATGCCAATATAAATAGTAAATATAGAATATATTGGTATCCTGATTAACCCCTTCGAGAAAAGTATATACTGATGGATTGTTTATAAAATTATATATATAAATGTGATACTAAATATACTCTATTGTAATTATTGGTTGTGGTTCAGAATGGTGTATTATTTTTAACAATTAGAATGTAAAACAGGATTACCTTCGTTGTGTACCGAGATCTAACATAATCTCTTTAAAAAGTTATAGAAAATTAAATAAAGTTAAATAAGCGGTTTTGTAAATAATTTTTATAAAATATGTTAATAAATAAAAGTAATAAGTGTGTAATAAACAAAAGTTGTGTCAAAAAATATGAAATTAAATAAGTTAAGAAATGTGAGATTACAATGAAGTTAAATAACTTAATATTTAAATCACAATGGAAAACAAAACTTAATTGCAATAACATGTGTAGAAATAAAAGTATTGTATATATAAATAGTGTATATAAAGAGTCGATGTAAAACTAGCTGAGTTAAGCAAATGTTAACATAAGCTAATATTACTACCATGGGAATCGGCATTGTTAGGTTAGATAGAAATATTACTTATCTGCTATTTTAATGATTTCTTTAAATTTTTATTATTTCATTTTATTCCAGTCTATAAAATCTATATTGAAATTTTGTTTTAATCTTTCATTACCTCAGTACCATCCAAGTAATATTGGATAATATTATTTATATTTGGTTGCTTACAAAAAATGCAATATTTTTATTTTTGAAATAGCAATAAATGATTGTATTAATAGTAATAGTAAATAATAATTAATTATAAGGAGTTGTTGATTACTAATTATTAATATTAAAACTCTACTAAATGAATCTATAAATGTATTTTATAAATTCGTAATTTATTTTTATTGGGATTTTTTAAAAATTCAAATAATATTTCATAAATGAATTTACAATTTTTAAAATTATAAATCAATGTTTTTATAGAATAATCCAAGATTAATAATATTAGGAACAATATATAATTTGACCGATATATTATAATATATATAAAGTAAGTATAGTATTATCATTATCTAGTTAGTTACAAATATGTATATTGTTATATATTCATTAACTGTTTCTAAAATTAATTAGTTATAAAAAATTCTTAAAATAAACCGTTATATTATAATGTATTCGTCAATTTTATGAGTATATAGTTTTTATATTAAATAAGAATAATAATATTTTATAGAGAGTTAAAATGAATCCTTGGATAAATTCCGTTATACGGCGAATTCAAATTATGCGTGATTTGCGTGCGATAACAATTCTAAACAAGCGTATTAAAAATAAATGACTAACATTTATTATAACTAATATCTCTTAATAATACTGTAATTCATTATGGTGATTCATGGTTGAATCTGTAAACTACATAGCATTACATATTAAAGACATATTATATATATATATATGTTATTATATATAGATAATAATAATATATATATACATTATGTATATAATATATATATATAATATATATATATATATATATACATTATATATATTATAAATATATATATATATATATATATGTATATATATTTATATATATATATCTTCAGAGATGTTATTATATATATAATTGGTACTTCTATATATTGAGTAAGTCATTAGTAGTTATTCATATTATTTAATGAAACTATGTCATATTGTAAAGCAATTAATGTGCACTGCACAGTAGGCCGGTTCATTTAAAATTTTTTTTATTAAATTAAAAAATATACATATTACATCTAATAGATTACGTTATAAAAATAAGGTATGCAAGATTTTAGAACATTATAATCAAAATCCATGGTGCACGACATCATTGAAGTTTAATATTGGGAGATGGCAAAATTACATATAGAACAGATATGAGTGAAATTCAAAATGCTCTCATTTATTTTTAAATATCGATAACATACTGAATTATGTAGTATGTATTAAAATACTGATTAATGATGCTAAAACATTTATCAAATAAATTTTTGTATATTTTTTATCTCGTTTAAAATTAAAATTTATCTAAATTAAAATGTACTCAAAACTGTTAAAATCTATATAATATAACTATAAATGATAAAAATGCTATTTTTAGAAAAAATATCAATTTTCCCAGAATAATTTTTTTTACTAACTTTACAAAAATAATAACTTGGCTATGCTGTCACCCTTATAATAGCCAATAACACCCTAGTGCACAGTGTGCACACTGTGCACTGACCAATTACCTATTAGTAATGTATAACTATCAGATATTAGAAACATTATGTGGAACCAATGGAATTGTATATGCTATTAGTTTCTAAAGAATATGAACAAAATTAAATTAATATTATTAAATAAAATAAAAAACAATTACTTTTATAATATGACATTTATAATTTCTTTTCTGCTATAATTCGAAAATCTTAGATTATATGTGATAGTTTTATAGGTATATAGGTATATATAACATATATAACTTAAATACATATGTATATGATTATAGCAAAGTGCTTTGACTATATATGCATATGTTATACATATGATATATTACACAATATAAAGTTAATATATACGTCAAATAAATTGTATATTCAAATAATTAATATAACTGGATGCAAGATTTAAATGGGCATTTGTATTCACAATATTCATAAAATAGGTGTGAATTAGATTTGGAGTGGTCTTGCAAATATACTGCATAATTTTAATTAGCTGTAAACCGAACTTGATTTGGATCCCTAAAGTGTCCCTTGTAAAGTGAGTTCAAAAGACTTCAAATTATGCAATCCAATCTCTATCTAATTCAGTGAAATAAATCCCTCCCATTTTATTGAAATAGAGAATATGAACTCCTAAATCTTACATTTAGTTATAGTTAATTATTTCTATATACAATTTAGCTGCAGCGTTGAACTATAATAATGCATGTTTAGTATATTATATGTATCACATGTGAATATATTTATAGATTACAATAATCTAAATATCAAATACTGCATCAGAAATACCCACACACATATATATATATATATATATATATATATATATAACATACACCTACGCATACTAATACCCGAGATTACCAAGGTAATCTTGGCTAATACATATGCATACACACACACATATATATATATATATATTATATAGATAATTAAGATAGTAATATTGGAATTTTCCTATATTTTATAGAAAAGCAATTAGAAATATCAATTTATAAATGTTAAAGGTTTTTTTATTAATCTAAATAATATTAATTCCGAGTAGTAAACTAAATATACATATTATTTTATACAACTTCTCTAAATATTTTATATGGTATACTTTTATAATACAAATTATATTATACTAAAATATATTATATTAAACATATATATGGCATATTAACTACATGTTTCTTATATTTGATATTTACACATATGGTTGCTGCATAGTGCTTTACCTCATTACATAACATAAGTAATGATACTAATGATTACCATGAATTACTTTTATAATATGGACTAATGTTAATATTAATGTTAAGATATTATATATATTATATCAATTCAGAATATATCTATATAAAACATTATATATAATGTATATATATATATATATATCAATGTAGAAGATACATATCATTAATATAATATATTGATATATAGCCTTTAATTATCTATAGTTTATAATTATCTATAATTATTATTTGATATACATTTTTAAGAAAATAACTATATTATGCATCCTACAAAAAATACAAATTTAAATTTAAATATAGATGTAATATATCGGCCAACATTATTAATTTGATAGGTTTATCAATTATATAATTATATAATAACAAATAAAATTATAGTATCAATAATATATTTTCTATTTTTATTAGAAATAAGATTTTACATATCAATATATATACTGTATAGAAATAAAATTTGCTTATGAAATCTATTCCTAAAGTTATTAGAATGATATTTAAAATAAAGTTTGGATAAATTATCTCAATACAGATTTATATTTTAGTTACAATATTGCAAATAATATATTAAATATATATGAGTATGATATAGTTCCAATATATTATTATATATAAGATAAATGTGTTGTATAATTTTAATAGACAGGCATATAAAGATAATGACTAAATATCCGATTTTAACAACCAATGAGATCATTGAGCAATTCAATGAATGGAAAATTAAATTAACAAAATCGCAACTGACAAGTCCAAAGGTGTGTTACTCAACATAGAATTTATATTTATATGTATTTAGCATGTATTTATAGGAACCTTTTGTGGTCAGTAATGATAATCCAGTATATAATCCAGTTAACTTATTTGTAAGGCAGTAAATAGATATATTAATTCGTAGTCAATAGATATATTAATTTTTTTACTAAGAGAAGTAATATTTATTTATATTTCAAATATTTTATACATTAATAACATTATTTTGTCAGGGCAACCCCATATATACGAGTAACCCTATTATACATAGACTCTCACACCATTTCACAGATTTTGCTCTTGTATCCAATATATATAACTATTGTAGATTTTTAGCTGGATTAAGTTATATTGTCCAATACCTATAACTATTTATATTTGTAGCTGGATTAAGTAAATGAACATGCACCCTATTGATTTACTAATTTACTTTAATGAACTACTATACTACTGAATCTTTAATATATCTACAAGTTATTTTGAGCTTAAAGCAATATTCTGCTACCTTCATCAGAAAGAATTTATTTTGAAATTTTATCCTCTTATGTTCAACATGATTCTTGAAAATGATATCCAGGAAAACATTGACCGGGTTCGTGTTTTAATAAGCACTAGTATGGTCCATTTAAACAAGAATCTATATTAATTTTATGCATTATTTAGAACTAATTAGTGATATATAACTTGTGAATTATTTAAAAAATTAGATTCAGTTAATTTTGCATCTTTATTCAAGTTTAATAAATAAAAGTTATAAAATAGAATACATATTATAAACTAGATAGTTAATTATTATATTTTTAATATTTAAACAATGTGTCATCGAAATTGCTGATTAATTAATTCAAAAAGATTGAATATATAAATTTGAGATTTTCAAAAAATTTAACTAATTAATTTGTTACATTTGTTTAGTTTCTTTATAAGTTGATTAATTTAATAGTTCAAAATTTCTTATAGATTTCAGGGCCAGTATTCTGAATACATATAGTATTATAGTATTCAAATTTAAAATCTCTTATACTCAATTCTAAGATCATTTTTCATACATTCACTATATTGTCCTCAATGAAAATGAAAAATATTGTGTTAAGTTGCAGTATTATGATATTTCTCAATAAATGTTTTGTTTTATGGGGAATAAATCTTCTTCGGTTAATGATAATAATAATAATAATATGACTCTATTTACTATTAATAATTGATGATACATCTCAGCCCAGCCGATACACATGTAGAATACTAATATTATAATTTAAGCTGATTTCCGATGAAGACGTAGAAGTGAAGAAACTTCTCTATATGACTCTTGTTGGAAAGAAAATCGGCAGCATTATTTTCATCACTGATTTCGAGTTATCCAATATTCTGTTTCCGAGTTCGTAAAATTCCACTTAATAATTACTCTGTAAAGTTTAAATTTTGTGGTTGAATTTTCTATTCTTATTAATAAAATGTAAATATAAACTGGATTCATTTAATATTTTTATTTAGTTTTTATATAAATTGTATATAAATGAGTTTATTTTTGAAAAATATTTGTTAATTTTATATTGTGACTTGGAAAAATGTCTCATTATTCCGATTGTCCTAATTATAGCTGCAAAAGATGTAATACACTACACAAGCGCATTCATCAATTTGATACGATTCCACAAATACGAAAATAATTTTAATGAGATTCTAGAAAAACAGGTTTTTTTGAATCTATCTTCAATTCTAGAAAAGTCTGAATGTATTAATGTATGGATATATCTTATTACTAATCGTTACGTTAAATATTATCAGAGTTAAATTATTAAATATTATCTTTTATATCGCCTAAGTATTTAAAATTGGATTGAAATTGCAACAGGTGATGATTTGTAACGAAGAAGAGAAAAAGATGAACGAATTGGCGGCGACTAGACAATTATTGCACAGTCGTCAAAAGGAATTCTCCAACCTGCAGTCGCTAATAGAAAAGGTTGCAGGCCTGGAGCCAATCAGTATTGTATGCGTATTTCATACTGATTTTAATGTCTAAGTAAATCGTATACGTATATTATACCCGTAGAGAGAAAACTATTCTATATTAAAAATGTACTTACTTATAACCGATATATTAAATAAACGTAATATAACTCAATTTATGTAATTTTAGATAGAAAAAATGGATGTTGTCTTCTTACATATTATTGAAATATATATTATAAAAATATTACATATTTTGAAGATGATTCTTTGTAATTTAAATTAATTATTCGAATTATACAAAGGGCTGTTTTTAATATTATAATTTTAACAACTGGGATATATAAATTTACTTACACATTTCTTAATTATATATTTATATTATAATTATTCTATTATAAGATATAGTTATTTTAGAGATACAATATTAATTTTTATACACTAGATTAATATTTCTTTTCTCATAATCAAACAAACCTATTTACCATATAAATACTTGACAATTTGTTGTGGGTTCAATATAACTATAAAAATGTTATAATAAAATATCTATTGTTATCTAAGAAAATTTCTAAAGCAACGATACTCCTGAGAGAAAAAATATGTAAATAATATGTATAAGTTATGAATTATTCATAGATATCTCATTATTATATAATATATATATATAAGTATATTATATAAATATACAAGTATATTATACAAATATACAAGTATATAAATCTCTTAAATAAATTCCAAACTTAATAATCAATTTAAAATAAATAAACTCTTATAAATTTTACTTATCTACTTATTTTTATGTATCAATTATTTAGTATGATGACTCAATTAATATATATTTAATAAACTATAATACAGTATTAATAATTAACCTTTAACTTTGACCACCTGACATTCGTCTACCATTTAAGATTCCTCAAATCCAAAAGAATCCATTTAATACCAATTGGATTCTTTTGGTATTAAAAATGTAATGCAAATTATGTTAATTTTCCATATATTTAATGCAAACATATTAAATCTTCATCTGTTATTTATATTAGAGAAATATTTGTTTGGCAATTTATCATATCGTAATTTATTTCTGCTGAATTTATATTTCTTTATTTTCTACTAATTAATCCTTGTTAATTATGACAGTACAGTAACCTCAAAGACACAGAGGAGAATAAGAATATAATTATGCATGAAGAACTTATTAAATTGAAAAGTGTTTTCCAGAGTACTCGAGAAAATCTGCAACGTGAAATTAGCGAATATGTAAGTGAGATTTGACCCTAGATCCCTTATTTTTTTAACCACATATACTATATTTTCCATAGTAGAATTTCAATCATAAATAAGATTTGTTTTATTAAGAAAATTTATAAAATACTTTGATAAAATTCACAATTTAAGATACATAATTTATAGTTTTGCACAATTAATATATACCATATATTATAATATAGTATATATATTATGACTTTATGTTAGGAAATATATTTTAATGATTTTTCTTCAGAAGTCGTGTTACCAAAATAGAAGAATATTTTATTTTAATCACTATTCATCGAATATTGTCATTAT
Organism: Osedax frankpressi; assembly: GCA_964035775.1. Lineage (NCBI taxonomy): Eukaryota > Metazoa > Annelida > Polychaeta > Sabellida > Siboglinidae > Osedax > Osedax frankpressi. Next base: position 35,443,019 of record OZ038313.1, read on the forward strand.
ATTAATTAATATTAAGAATATCTATACAGTGCATCTATAAATAGATTTTACATGCATTCAACATGAATAATATCACTTAAACAAAATACCCATAACTCTGTCAATATTTATTGAATCTATATAATATTTAACATTGTGAAAGATATAATATTTAACATTGTGAAAGATATAATATTGATCCATAATATTTGTAATAATAATATTAGTAGTAAAGGAAAAACTATAACATTATTTATAAAAATATTTTTTAATTTAAAACATTTAAAAAATAATAACTTTGATAATATTGGAAATAATATTTAAAAAATTATAATATTATTTCCCTTCATTATTTCACTTATTTTGGAAGGATTTTGATATTGAAATTCTTTAAATGAATATATTTATTATATTATTGTAATTTAATTTATAATAAAATTATTTAAAATAAAATAATACATTTTAAAAAGCTTGATAGTAATACTTGTTTTTTAATTTATATATACATTTTTCTGTAATGCATTCATTTGTCATTAAGAAATGTATCACATTTACTACAAGTGATTTTAGTAGGGATTGTCAAATGTGATTATCAAATGTGACAAATCTAATCCAAAGTGTTCCGTTCTCCTCTACAGAATGAAATGAGCAGTAATCATAAAGAACTGATGCTGAAGAAGAAAGTCCAAGAAGTTCGCATGAAGAAGTTATCGGAACTTGATCAACTTAATCAGTTGATTGTTAGTTTTGCTAATGCATTCTGGGTAAATTTCTAGAATTTTACTCAATGTATTGTTATTGTTATTGTTATTGTTATTGTTATTGTTTATAGTTCATTTATTAATTAATCTATTTTGCATTCTGTAATTCAATTGCAGAATTATTATAAAATTCCTTTTGTAAGTAATCACTTATTATAAACTTACTTTTGTAAGTAATCACTTATTATAAACTTCCTTTTGTAAGTAATCACTTATTATAAACTTACTTTTGTAAGTAATCACTTATTATAAACTTCCTTTTGTAAGTAATCACTTATTATAAACTTCCTTTTGTAAGTAATCACTTAATATAAACTTCCTTTTGTAAGTAATCACTTATTATAAACTTCCTTTTGTAAGTAATCACTTATTATAAACTTCCTTTTGTAAGTAATCATTTATTATAAACTTCCTTTTGTAAGTAATCACTTATTATAAACTTCCTTTTGTAAGTAATCATTTATTATAAACTTCCTTTTGTAAGTAATCACTTATTATAAACTTCCTTTTGTAAGTAATCACTTATTATAAACTTCCTTTTGCATCACGGATAATTTTATAATAATATTACATTCTAATTTTATTTCTAACATTCATATTTCCTTTAATTGTAATGCTACGCTGTATAATGTATCCCATTCATAATTATCATAATCCACTTACCATTATCTAGGAAGCAGAGAAGATACGTCGCGATGAACTTACTACTTGCTGTGCCTCATTTAGCGAATCTCTGAAAGTCAACGAATGCCTTCTAGTGAAACTTCAGCAATATGTAGAGAAGGTTGAGCAAATTGAGGAGGCGGATAAATGTCTAAAGTTAGTCGAGAGTTTAGTGGGATGTAGTAAGTTTTATATAATATATAATGTTATTGGTTTGTAGTGAAGGTATATTGTAATATATGGCGTTGAAGGATAGTACAGAATGTTAATGAGTAATAATATTTAGTAAATATAAGATAGGATTAATAATTAGTATGGTTAGAATGTAAGGATTTTGATTCGTATTGCAATGCAAGTTATTAGGTATTCGGAGCGGCCACTGGATAGTAAAAAGAGTTAGAAGGTAATACAAGGATTATATTATAATGGTTATGGTTATTAGTTATTAGTTTGTATTATATGCTAGAATAGAAGGTTAAAGATTTTACTTAGTTAATTATGAAAAATTGAGTGTCTATAATTGGATAGTTATGTTTAATATGTTAGCTATTGAATAATATATAGTTAGATAAATGTGGCTACAGTATTTAAGGAATCGGTTATAATTAGAATTTATATAAAATTTCAAATAAGCCCAGACTATAATTCTGATTTTTAGTGTTAAGGAGATTTTGGAAGAGAGTTTTGGAGTTTTAATGAAAGTCATAATTATTTAATTCTAATTGATTTAAAGAATTACAAATGACTTTAAAACAGCTCCAAGGATACTGAACTGCAGTCAAAAAAAGATAACTTGAAACAAATCAAGCAACAAATTAACGATTTTTCACTCAGAATCGGTGAGAAAAAGAAAGTTATAGTTAGTATATGTAAGAGGTCAGTTATAGATGTTTGGTATGGTTGGTAAAGATCAGTTAGAAGTTGTAGAGATAGTAGTAGTAAAAGAGATAAGATACTATAGTTGGTTGAGTAGAGTTATTTAAAAGCTGTAGAGGTAAGTTAGAGTATGTAAAGTTCAGTTATAATCAATATATATATTAGTATAATGAAAATTGATTAATATCTATATAATTATGTAACTATAAAGATATCAGTAGTTACATGAATGATGCAATAAATTAATGGTATAAAATGGAAGTAAGTTTAAAATTAGTAAGATGGTGGTGTTTAGTATTTATTCACTAAGTTATTACCTTAAGTGCAGGTATATTTTATTACATAAAATCTCTCCAATTAAAAACATCATTTAATTATTTAGTATTAATTCTAAATCATCTCACTATATTATATATCATATTATGGTTATTTCGTATCACAACAGAATAGTACAAATGATGAAATGAAAATATTGATATCATCAAAAAATAAAAAAGTTGATAGTCTTAATATGTTAGTATTATTTAATAAATTAAAAATAATATTTATATTGTCATTACTAATTGATTTATTGTTTGATTATAAAAAATAAGTATTTACAAATAATCCTTTATGACAGAAAATTGAATAAAGTGGATAATGAAATCATTAATGCAGACCAGGCACTTATTTCAATTCGGAACAATGAAATGGAGAGTAATTCAAAGCATGCCAATACCATGCTTAATCTACAGCACGACAAATATATATTAACCTCAAAGGTAAGCTGAGATTAGTTGGGTTAATTGAAGTGTTGTAGATTCAAACGGGGACAATTGAATTCTAATATCATATAAATAATAATAAACTTTATCAGTTTCATATACAGTTTTGAAATTGTTTAGTGAGTATTCTATATAAAATTGCTGAATTCATTAATTTTTGTTATAATTATTTATTATTTATTCTTAAAACTGAAACCCTTTCAGATTAATAAAACAATGGATTCTGTTAGTAGAAATTTAGCAAAGTGTCTGGAATGAAAAAGAACAATAAATAAGATATTCATTAACATAAATATATTTTGTTCATTATTTTTAATATTTATTATATATTTTATATATTATGGATTTAATACTCTGGAAGTTATTTATTTAATATATAAATGTAAAATGTTGTTTGTATATTATCATATCTATATTTTTAGAAAAACTAAATAATATGTTATCATGAATCTTTTTGCTTTATTCTAGTAAATCATTATACAAATTTTCATTATAAATATAAAAGTTTTATATGAATGTTTAAAAAATAAATTGAATTATTTTTTAATAAGTTATATGACATCATTATTTACTAACTTTTGGAAATTGAATTTACATAATAATATTAAAAATTAATCTTTATAAGCAATAACTTTTCAACAGGTAATATAAATAAACTATGTAATTACCATATTAAATAATCTATTGGTAAATAACTAATAATATACACAATGAACAAATACACTAGGAGGTTAGAAATTATATTTACAATATATGTTTTGGGTATTAACTAATTTCTTACATTTATTGATAAATAAAATACTCACGAGAGATGCATTTAAGGTCTGTCAATTATAATAAAATAAATATTTACAACTTATTGCAACTATTTACATCTTAGGATATTATGAGTATTAATTTAAATTAATATCTAATGTATTAAACAATTCAAATCAAATACATGTTATGAATAGAATAATTAAATTAATGATATATATTGTTTAGTAATATTTTAAATGATACTATAAGCCTTTTGAAGACTCTTTCCCGTTCTTTGTATTATATCAGTACATCATACTTTGATTTAGTCTTCTCTTTAACCTCATAGAATTATATGTATCTATTCGTGCATATTTCCTATGTGTATTCTATTAAGCCATCCTTATAAGAAATTATCACACCGTTTTAAATTGATTAATTATATATATATATATATGGGTGCCGTGTTTATTTTAGTGATATTATAATACAATATGATATCACTAAAATACTTCATATACAATCATGTTAAAATATTAATCTATAGATTCAATTTAAATATATATGTATATATTTAAATTTTAAATTAATTTTTATTTTTGATATTAAAATACCAAATTTATAAATAGGTATAAAGTTAAAATTATAGTTATAGCAATAATTATTAAATTGTTCTCCCTTTAATTATGTTCAGTAATATATTTAACCACGCGAATGAAAAATACACTACATAGTCCACGCTTTTATTATAATGCATTACTATTAATGATTTTTATATCGATAACTCTAGTTTCAAATGAATCTGAAATATTTAATAATAATATTGTTTACGATAAAAGAAATGTAACTAAAATATATAACTTGTAAAATATGGGTGGCTCTAAAAAGAGCCGATTAATGACGAATAGATTAAGCTTTTACAACTTTCTTGGCAACTTTTTTGACAACTGGTTTCTTAGCTGCTGGCTTCTTTGCTTTTTTTGGTGAAGCAACTTTTTTAGCCTTAGCCGGTGCTTTCTTTGTTGTAGTCTTCTTAGCAACAATTTTCTTGGTAACTTTTTTATCGGCAGCTTTCTTAGCTACAGGTTTCTTCTCAACTGCGGGTTTCTTTACAACTTTCTTTTCTGGTTTTGGTTCGTTACCAATCTTGAAACTACCCGAAGCTCCAGTTCCTTTAACTTGTTTCAATAGACCAGTAGATACACCATTACGTAGGCATACTTTTAGATGGCTGTTGATCTTCTTATCTGCTGTACCTACTTTGTAGTTGGCATTGATGTATTTTAGTATAGCAGCTCTAGACGATCCAGTGCGTTCTTTTAATGCTTTGATAGACGACACCACCATTTCATTATACTTGGGGTGTAAGGAAGCAACCTTAACTTTTACAGTTTTCTTGACGATAGAAGACATAATAATACGAATAATATTCTGACAAATAAATGTTAACTATTATAAATTATATATAAATATATAGTCGGATGTGAAAGTAATCCTTAAAAATGCTCTATAAAATATTACGGATTTTTGCATTTTTGTGTTACTTTTAAAAGTTTGAACTAGATATACTATATAATAAATATAGAATTTTTAATTCGTAAGATCTAATTATATATCCATGGATTTCAAATTAAATTATGAATTAAATAAAATATATAAAAATGTTAAATATAATATATATAATTACTTTTGACCATGAAATCAATAATTATTTGACATATTATTTGTATAAAATCAGATATTTTTGAGATTCATATAATTAAATTATAGTTGAAAATATACATTTTATTAACGTCGAATATAATCCTAACGAAGGATCACAAAATTGAATAACGTTATTGTCCTAAATATTAGTTAAACACTTTTAAAAAATATTGATAAGCACACATTATTTAGACAATTTCTATTTATAAAATCGTATGTTTTAATTATATACGTTATATTTTTAGTTCAATGAATTTATTTTAAAATACAAATACGTAAAACTAGTAATAATATACTGTATATTTATATTAGTAGAGTATCATAACATGAAAATAGTCTATAAAATATATTAAAATGAAATTCGGTGTGAATTCAAACAAAATATTTATATTGTTTACATTTGAAATATATTTTATAACAATATAATTAAAGTTAAAATAACTTGGTATTTATCGTATTATAGTATTTACTCTTTATAATATTATTTATATATCATTATTATCTATAGTTATGTTATATAAGTATTAATAGTTTGTATCAGTATTTAATAATTCAATAATAATTTATAATAATATGAAAATATCGGCCATTTTAAAAATAATATTTTAATCCGATCGTAAATAATATAATTAGAATAAATTATTAAATCATATATTTGTATACGTATATTTGGAAATATAAATGTAATTACACTTTTATGAATCTATGTTTATATAAATTAAGAACTTTATCAACTAAAGAATTCTTAAAATGTACACAATTTGTTATATATTTTATTTAAAATAATAAAATAAAATGACGCGCGACCCCTATTGAAATAGTAACACTCACTAATACTATTTGATAAATAATAACACTTTTATGTGTCGTGTTAATCGAGATCAATAATAGTTATCCGACGAACGATTAAATCCATTACTGATGTTCTACAGAATTGCAAATATTAAAATGATATCAGAATTTTATAATACGTGGAGATATATAAACATATCTGAAAAATTATGCATAGTCTATATTCGTTCGAAAAATCTTTAGATCGCATTTCCACTTATAGTATACTCTAATAGATTTACCATATACAAATTTAAGTAAAGTTAACTCGACCAACTACTACTTTAAAATAAATTTAATATTATTTTCTACTATAAATTGCAGCGATTAAATTGTTAATTATTGATTATACGATATTAGATAATAAAAACATTATATATTATGTTAAATAAAATATATGAAGGCATGCATTTGTTTAGAACAAATCCGTACAATACACGGATTTTTTCAATAAAATGTTACGCTCTAGTAAAGATATATTAATATAAACATATATTGAAACTACAATTATAAATATATAGTCAATGTTATAATATACTGTAATTATTTGTCAAAATTTGTAAGTAAAAACGGTCTAAAATATTCTAATCAATAGCTAAATCACTGATTAATACACTAACTTATACTTTTTTTCATATCAACGAATTTATAAATTGGTAATTTTCTTTTGATATAACACACAATATCTCTGTATTCATTTTCGAAAATAATAACCATATTTAGTATATTATATATAGCGAACTCATAATTATATTTATAAATTAAATTATTAAATGATTGAAACATTGAATATAGTTTGTTTAATGTCCTGAATTATATATAAATAATATTATTAATAATTTTTGCAATTTTCATGTCCGAGATTAATGTACGATTTAAATTTTATATAGGCATTGGCTAGATAGGCTATGAACTGTGTAATAACTGTAATGTCTTTGTAGTTCATGGTTATTATATATATATATATATAGGATTTATATCAATAGAACTTATACTAGTTAATGATGTAAATAGAAAAATATATGGAAATTAATGTTGCTAATATTTTACTGCTATTCCAATAATTGTATAGGAGGATTGCATTAAAATCGGAATTACTAATGAATTAATTTACTATAAATAAAACTGTTGTGTACATTAATACATGTAATATATATTGTATTATTAAACTACTCAGTATAACCAGAGATTTACAGCGATATTGTTGTATCCTATATATATAAAATAATTAAATTATCATATACTTGATAAGAGTGTGTAGCCTTGAAAAGGGCTGATTGGCTGGGGGTTGCAATGAATCTATTTGGAACTGGTATATTTAGTAACGGCTTTAGTACCTTCACTAACGGCATGCTTGGCCAATTCACCGGGAAGTAAGAGACGAACAGCGGTTTGAATTTTACGGCTAGAGATAGTTGAACGTTTGTTGTAGTGAGCTAAACGAGAAGCTTCGTTGGCTATACGTTCGAAAAGGTCGTTTACGAATGAGTTTATGATCCAATCGGTATACACCATTAATTACTAAGCATACAAGTAATATATGACTGAGATTGGTTGATTTCAAGGAACTGTTATTTATCAAGGTTATATGATATAATTTCGCGGGTAATGAAATACGAATGCTAACATCTGATTGGCTAGTAAATACCAACAAAGGAAACTGTTATTTATTCAAGGGTTGAAACGTTACACAACGCGAATATTTAAAACTTTAAATCTATATCTACTCGTCATATAATCATCCTAATAATATATTTATCATATGATTAATAATTATCAAATATTGAGTAATTAAAGATTAGTCAAAACGTAGAAGTCAAGTATCGTGAATATAATATAATACTATACAAAACTATAGACATTAATTAATTGAATTTTAAAACTCGTAAAAAATTGGTGGCCTTAAAAAAGGCCGGTTTGTCTGATAAGGAATAGTATAATTAAGCACGTTCACCTCGAATACGCCTGGCGAGTTGGATATCTTTGGGCATTATAGTAACTCGTTTGGCGTGGATAGCGCACAGGTTTGTATCTTCGAAAAGCCCTACGAGGTATGCTTCGCTAGCTTCTTGAAGAGCCATAATGGCAGAACTTTGGAAACGTAAGTCGGTTTTGAAATCTTGAGCGATTTCACGAACTAAACGTTGGAAAGGTAACTTTCGGATAAGTAATTCGGTAGATTTCTGGTAACGACGAATTTCACGAAGAGCAACTGTACCAGGTCTATATCGGTGGGGTTTCTTCACTCCACCTGTAGCAGGGGCACTCTTGCGAGCTGCCTTTGTCGCTAACTGTTTACGCGGAGCTTTTCCTCCTGTGGATTTACGTGCAGTTTGTTTAGTACGAGCCATAGCAAACGAAACAAAAATATATAAGAAATAAGGAATTTCTACAATATTTGTTACAGCGTATAGTTAAGCAAGAAATGTGCATATATTTAAATTTTAAGCTCATTGGTTAATACTCGTTACAGTATCCAATCGCAGTTATTTCAATTTGTATCCGCATACTCGACTTTTAACACATTTATTGTAACCCATTAAACATATAATTGAACATAATAGTTATTGAGTTAATCTTTAGGATACATAGTGCTTTATTAATTATAGTAACGATTACGAGATAGAATTAAAAGTAATTTATAGTTTTTATATATACAAATTTGAAATGTTATTAATAATTGTTGAAATATCTACATTCTTTGATTTAATTTGTTTTCAAAATTGAAATTATTAATATTTGGTTAACTAATTAATTATTATAATTAACTATTCATTATTTCAAAGTGTAAGTATGCGTTTTACATTCAATATATATTATGTGTATATTACTATATTAAAAATATAAATTAAATGATTACGATATAATTCATATATTATTTTTCATAAAGTTTATTCATTTTGCAGACGTATAATTATTTTAATATTTTAAACAAGCTATTAAATTAGAATAGTTGTATAATAATTATATATATATATATTTATTATTCATATATAACTTTTTGATTAATACCTTTGTACGGTGAGTTCAAATTATGCAGCGTATTTTCAATTCCACTCCAAATCTATTTCAGTGAAATAAACCATACCTATTTTATGAATATTGTGAATTCATACGCCCATTTAAATCTTGTATCTAGTTATATTTAATTATTCACAATTTTGATATCACAATTTAGTATGTTATATTAATACACAGTTATATGTATCACAATGTCATATATTTCTAGAAATTAATTTAATATCAAATACTTTAGCATAAATACACACATATGAATATACATAGGTTTTTACAGTGTATAATATATATTTTATAACTCAAATATTAATAATATATATATTACACAAATACACGCACACACCAATACACATAAACATACACATTACATACTTACACTTATATTGAAAATTTCCAATATATTACAGAAAAACAATTAGAAATATCAATTTACAAATTTTAATTATTTTTTATTTATCTAAATAATATTAATTCAGAATTATTTAGTGGAATATACATAGATTAATGTAGTAATATACAATACGATATAATTATTATATTTTTAATTAACAGAATGTTTATTCGACATATACATATATATAATGTTAATGATATACAAATGATTTAATGGAATATATAGATGATTTTATAAACTTCTTTTATAATTTTTCTATTGTATAAATATATTATATTATTAGTATAATAAACAATGTGTATTAAACATATATGATGCATATGCTCTATATGTTTCTTATATTTGATAGGCATACATTCATTGAGGTTGCTGTATATTGCTTTACCACATTACATAACATCAATACATAATACTAATAAATAACTTGCATAATATTTACTAATGATATATATATAGTATATATAACATTGACCTTTAGAATAACCTAGTGCTGATGAATCGGTGCAAGATAGCTCTCAGATTAAATTACAAAACTCAACGCTTCTATTCCTCTTCCGACTCTCCAAACTTTCTGCTGTAGTTAATCTGTTTAAAAGGTCTGTTGGCTGTGTGCGGAGGCATAGAAATATTTGTTATAATGTTCAAGTTTAAGCACTTCACTAATAACCACAATACATATATGTTAATGTTATTCAATATTACATAGATATTACACATATCGGTATAATATATTAATATTAAATTATAATTTAAAGATTGTTACTTAAAATAAATAATTATATAATTCATATTAGCTATTATATATTAAAATAAAAATAAGAATAATTGAATTTCTTATTAATGCAAGATTTAAATTGAATTATCTTTCTAAATAAAAATTATTAATTTGCACAATTAATTTGCGTAATGTTCCCAATAACTTATGCAACACCTTGTATATGATAAGGTACCACCTATAATGCAGCATCCTCTACATCTAACGTAGAATTCCTTATATAGAGCCAATTCAGAATGCTCACTCGTGGATTTCAATTCATACCTTTGCGTTCTCAAAATTCTCTTCGTTAACGAGCACCACATGGAGAAGTACCTCATGAATACCTAGTCTGCAAATCTCTGCATTTGGCTGAACCACTGTGCAGCCTAAGCATCGTGGAAATCACCGACTACTTCACGGTTGATATTATTACTAATAAAGATATATTGCATGCATATTTAATATTATGCATGTAAATTTAGGAACAATAATTGGGAACATTTTCAAAATAAATTTTATATGGAATTCATGTTTTAAATCATATGTCATATATAAGATATTATAATGTAAATAGGATATATAGAGTGTGTATATGAAACAATAACTTTTTTAACGTAATTCTTTTGATTAATTAAAATAATGATATGAAAATATATTTTTAATTATTTGTAAACTTTTCATTCAACTGACAATTTAGGTTGTTATAATTAGTTCATAGAATTGTTTCATGAATTAAACAATGTATTGCAGTGTTATGGGTGAAAGATTCAATGGCTATGAACCATCAAACACAAAAAAATTCGTCTTGGACTTCGTTATAGTGAGTCGTTTGGCTTTTAACAGGATTTGAACTGCACGACGTTTAGTGGTAAGATTTCTAACTATTACATCTAAATTAAATATATAAATGTTATAATTTATAATATATCATTTTTTATGAACTGCTTTTAAATACTTTTAAAATTATTTTTGCTTTATTAATTAATTTAGTTATTATTATTAAATTACTAGATTTTAATATTCAAAACTTTAAATATCTACTAGAATTGCACTGCACCCGAACCTGCATTAGAAACAGTGACAGCTATTCAACATTCAATATATACTTCTAAAAATTCAATTAATTAATGAGGTTATTATGTCTTATAATACTGATAGCCTAATATTACTATTATATTAAATATATTCATTTTATATAAAAATATATTTTTTTATAATATGTATTATAACTGCCTCATTAATACTACATTATATTAATTATGAATTAATATTACATTCATAAGTATTAAATATTAGAAATAAGTGTTTATTAAAATGTATAACATACTTAATTAAATATAGGTTAAACGTTATATAATCAACGCAAAAAAGAATTTGTTCATAATATAATGTGATGTCTTTAATGAGGGACATTCAAAACTTCCTGGTGACTTTAGATGCCTCGTTATTACATTTAATGCAATGCCCTATAAAGTAATTGGACTCAACTGCTGGTTTTTAATTGATATCACTTTAAATTTAAATAATTGTTTTATTAAATATTTTTTATAATTAATATTCATTTAATTAAAATATATTAAGAAAATTATTTTAAAAAGTAAATACATTTTTATTAACAGTATAACAAAGGAAAAAATGTTATTATTATCGAAGCTGGATATATATTTCTATTTTTAAAATCTATCGTATTTAAATTTTTATTTACATCTTAACTTTAAATGAGAAATTATATATATAACTCCTATTTTATTACTAAAATAGCGATGGTATTTTTACTTTTTTAATCCATGGAATAAGTTTTAACCTATTTTAAGAATATATTAAGAAATGTAATCAAATTTCTAAATAAATACCTGAACATTATTCTAAAAAATATCTACTATTTTTCATTTGTTTTAAATTTTAATCTCAATAACCAGATGTTCCAGTACTGCCATTGATATTGTGCAGGTGAAGGGGTACTGTTAGCGAACATATTTATAATGAAGTTCCATAAAGGTGAGCTATAGCGAAAATGTTTCTAATTAAAAATATTATTTATATATATATATACCATAATTGAATAATTAAATAAATTGCTATATCGTATAGTATATGAAATTCGCTAAAATGTTATTAATACATATTTAATTTTTCTTTAGAAAAGGAATAAGTATACTATTGAGGCCAATAAGATTAAACTATTTAACTTGGGTTCATACGAAGTTAATGACGAAACTGGACACTGCCATAGAAGATAATTTACGTGCTCAAGATATTATAAAAAATCAAGTTAATATTTAATATTCATTTATTATTTAATATATTTATTATTTAATATAAATTTTAATATATTGACAATTGAATATAAATTTGTTTTTAAAATTATTCTTTAGTAAATATCAATTACATTTAAATCATACTATTATTTCTCTTTGATCGTATCAATATTTTGTTTTCATATAAACTAAACCTGCCAATTTGAAAAGAGAATGAACATTGAAGAAAAAAGAGAAATCACAGAAATCGAAATTACCGGATCAAAAGGTAAATACCAAAAGTTGATAGAATGTGACCAATCACTATCCGATGATCACTACAAATTTGTTATACTAGTGTATACATTAGTTGTTAATTTAATCGTTAAACCTTGCTCATAAGGTAGTACCAGGATAATGTCGATTCATTGTCAAAAAAAATGAGGTCAAGTCGAAAGATATTCTGAAAATCCTAGAAAATTTTCAAATCACTAAACTTGGACTCGTTAATAAGAAATCCTTCATGGAATAGAGGTTTTGTCTATTTTCTATTAACCATTCATTATTCGCAATGTATTATGCGCAATTATGTTCCGTCATTATTCACATTTTAATTTAATTAGATCGATTTTTAGTCATAGATCAACATTTATTGAATTACAGAAATAATGTTTAAAATACAGTTTAATCTAAAAAAATTAATTGAAGTATATAAATAGAAAATCGATTAATTAACTTATATATTATCTAATTTAAATGGTAATATTAAATAAACCAAAGAATATACTAAACTCGCTGTATGTTGGTAGTGAATGTCTTCCCATCAATTCTATTTTAATAAATATCTTTACATTTATATTTAAATTATAAACTCGAATAATAGTTTTTATATTATTTTATAACTATATAAAATTTATTAATTAATAAACTATATGATTTTATTTTAAAATGAAAATATGTAATGTTCAGTTAAAATATGTTTCAGAATATCAATATTATAATTTTTATGTACATATATATATTAGAAAATATTAATTTTCAAATCAGATAATGCATAATTTAACTCACTATTTTATTAAGTCGGTGCATATTTTCGTTTATAATTTATCTAAAGATTGCAAATAAAAAACAAATTAAACTATTAAAATTGATCTTCACGAGGTTATTCTATAATTAATATTTCATAATTGTCCGGCTATATATACAGTGCTCGATAGCGATCTAAATACGTTATAAAAATAAGGTATGCAAGATTTTAGAACATTATAATCAAAATCCATGGTGCACGACATCATTGAAGTTTAACATTGGGAGATGGCAAAATTACATATAGAACTCAAATAAATTTTTGTATATTTTTTTTCTCGTTTAAAATTAAAATTTATCTAAATTAAAATGTACTCAAAACTGTTAAAATCTATATAATATAACTTTAAATGATAAAAATGCAATTAAACTGTAAATATGTGTGTAAGTGATTTAATAAAAAGTAAATATATAAAAATAAAAATATATTTCTAGGTTTTATTTTAAAAAATCTATTTTTAGAAAAAATATCAATTTTCCCAGAATTATTTTTTTTACTAACTTTACAAAAGTAATAACTGGCTATGCTGTCACCCTTATAATAGCCAATAATAACCTAGTACACAGTGTGCACACTGTGTACTGACCAATTACCTATTAGTAATGTATAACTATCAGATATTAGAAACATTATATATATATATATAATTTAAGTTATATATTATATATATAACTTAAATACATATGTATATAATTATAGCAAAGTGCTTTGACTATATATGCATATGTTATATATATGATATATTACACAATATAAAGTTAATATATACGTCAAATAAATTGTATATTCAAATAATTAATATAACTGGATGCAAGATTTAAATGGGCATTTGTATTCACAATATTCATAAAATAGGTGTGAATTAGATTTGGAGTGGTCTTGCAAATATACTGCATAATTTTAATTAGCTGTAAACCGGACTTGATTCGGATCCCTAAAGTGTCCCTTGTAAAGTGAATTCAAAAGACTTCCAATTATGCAATCCAATCTCTATCTAATTCAGTGAAATAAATCCCTCCCATTGTATTGCAATAGAGAATATGAACTCCTAAATCTTACATTTAGTTATAGTTAATTATTTCTATATACAATTTAGCTGCAGCGTTGAACTATAATAATGCATGTTTAGTATATTATATGTATCACATGTGAATATATTTATAGATTACAATAATCTAAATATCAAATACTGCATCAGAAATACCCACACACATATATATATATATATATATATATATATATATATATATATATATATATATATATAACATACACCTACGCATACTAATACCCGAGATTACCAAGGTAATCTTGGCTAATACATATGCATACACACACACATATATATATATATATATTATATTTATACATATATATATATATATATATATTATATAGATAATTAAGATAGTAATATTGGAATTTTCCTATATATTATAGAAAAGCAATTAGAAATATCAATTTATAAATGTTAAAGGTTTTTTTATTAATCTAAATAATATTAATTCCGAGTAGTAAACTAAATATACATATTATTTAATACAACTTCTCTAAATATTTCATATAGTATACTTTTATAATACAAATTGTATTATACTAAAATATATTATATTAAACATATATATGGCATATTAACTACATGTTTCTTATATTTGATATTTACACATATGGTTGCTGCATAATGCTTTACCTCATTACATAACATAAGTAATGATACTAATGATTACCATGCATTACTTTTATAATATTAATGTTAAGATATTATATATATTACATCAATTCAGAATATATCTATATAAAACATTATATATAATGTATATATATATATATATGTGCATTATATATATATATATATATATATATATATATATATATATATATATAAATATATCAATGTAGAAGATACATATCATTAATATAATATATTGATATATAGCCTTTAATTATCTATAGTTTATAATTATCTATAATTATTATTTGATATACATTTTTAAGAAAATAACTATATTATGCATCCTACAAAAAATACAAATTAAAATTTAAATATAGATGTAATATATCGGCCAACATTATTAATTTGATAGGTTTATCAATTATATAATTATATAATAACAAATAAAAATATAGTATCAATAATATATTTTCCATTTTTATTAGAAATAAGATTTTACATATCAATATATATTACTGTATAGAAATAAAATTTGCTTATGAAATCTATTCCTAAAGTTATTATAATGATATTTAAAATAAATTTTGGATAAATTATCTCAATACAGATTTATATTTTAGTTGTAATATTGCAAATAGTATATTAAATATATATGAGTATGATATAGTTCCAATATATTATTATATATAAGATAAATGTGTTGTATAATTTTAATAGACAGGCATATAAAGATAATGACTAAATATCCGATTTTAACAACCAATGAGATCATTGAGCAATTCAATGAATGGAAAATTAAATTAACAAAATCGCAACTGACAAGTCCAAAGGTGTGTTACTCAACATAGAATTTATATTTATATGTATTTAGCATGTATTTATAGGAACCTTTTGTGGTCAGTAATGATAATCCAGTATATAATCCAGTTTACTTATTTGTAAGGCAGTAAATAGATATATTAATTCGTAGTCAATAGATATATTAATTTTTTTACAAAGAGAAGTAATATTTATTTATATTTCAAATATTTTATACATTAATAACATTATTTTGTCAGGGCAACCCCATATATATGAGTAACCCTATTATACATAGACTCTCACACCATTTCACAGATTTTGCTCTTGTATCCAATATATATAACTATTGTAGATTTTTAGCTGGATTAAGTTATATTGTCCAATACCTATAACTATTTATATTTGTAGCTGCATTAAGTAAATGAACATGCACCCTATTGATTTACTAATTTACTTTAATGAACTACTATACTACTGAATCTTTAATATATCTACAAGTTATTTTTAGCTTAAAGCAATATTCTGCTACCTTCATCAGAAAGAATTTATTTTGAAATTTTATCCTCTTATGTTCAACATGATTCTTGAAAATGATATCCAGGAAAACATTGACCGGGTTCGTGTTTTAATAAGCACTAGTATGGTTCATTTAAACAAGAATCTATATTAATTTTATGCATTATTTAGAACTAATTAGTGATATATATAACTTGTGTATTATTTAAAAAATTAGATTCAGTTAATTTTGCATCTTTATTCAAGTTTTATAAATAAAAGTATTACATAGAATACATATTATAAACTAGATAGTTAATTAGTATATTTTTAATATTTAAACAATGAGTCATCGAAATTGCTGATTAATTAATTCAAAAAGATTGAATATATAAATTTGAGATTTTCAAAAATATAACTATTAATTTGTTACATTTGTTTAGTTTCTTTATAAGTTGATTAATTTAATAGTTCAAAATTTCTATCTTATAGATTTCAGGGCCAGTATTCTGAATATTATAGTATTATATAGTATTATAGTATTCAAATTTAAAATCTCATACTCAATTCTAAGATAATTTTTCATACATTCACTATGTTGTCCTCGATGAAAATGAAAAATATTGTGTTAAGTTGCAGTATTATGATATTTCTCAATAAATGTTTTGTTTTATGGGGAATAAATCATCTTCGGTTAATGATAATAATAATAATAATATGGCTCTATTTACTATTAATAATTGATGATACATCTCAGCCCAGCCGATACACATGTAGAATACTAATATTATAATTTAAGCTGATTTCCGATGAAGACGTAGAAGTGAAGAAACTTCTCTATATGACTCTTGTTGGAAAGAAAATCGGCAGCATTATTTTCATCACTGATTTCGAGTTATCCAATATTCTGTTTCCGAGTTCGTAAAATTCCACTTAATAATTACTTTGTAAAGTTTAAATTTTGTGGTTGAGTTTACTTTTAAAAAATATTTGTTAATTTGATATTGTGACTTGGAAAAATGTCTCATTATTCCGATTGTCCTAATTATAGCTGCAAAAGATGTAATACACTACACAAGCGCATTCATCAATTTGATACGATTCCACAAATACGAAAATAATTTTAATGAGATTCTAGAAAAACAGGTTTTGTTGCTATCTTCAATTCTAGAAAAGTCTGAATGTATTAATGTATGGATATATCTTATTACTAATCGTTACGTTAAATATTATCAGAGTTAAATTATTAAATATTATCTTTTATATTGCCTAAGTATTTAAAATTGGATTGAAATTGCAACAGGTGATGATTTGTAACGAAGAAGAGAAAAAGATGAACGAATTGGCGGCGACTAGACAATTATTGCACAGTCGTCAAAAGGAATTCTCCAACCTGCAGTCGCTAATAGAAAAGGTTGCAGGCCTGGAGCCAATCAGTATTGTCTATATAATATTTAATATTGTGAAAGATATAATATTGATCCATAATATTTGTAATAATAATATGTAAAGGTTTTGATAATATTGGAAATAAGATTTAAAATATTATAATATTTTTTCCCTTCATTATTTCACTTATTTTGGAAGGATTTTGATATTGAAATTCTTTAAATGAATATATTTATTATATTATTGTAATTTAATTTATAATAAAATTATTTAAAATAAAATAATACATTTTAAAAGCTTGATAATAATACTTGTTTTTTAATTTTTAATTTATATATACATTTTTCTGTAATGCATTCATTTGTTATTAAGAAATGTATCACATTTACTACAAGTGATTTTAGTAGGGATTGTCAAATGTGATTGTCAAATGTGACAAATCTAATCCAAAGTGTTCCGTTCTCCTCTACAGAATGAAATGAGCAGTAATCATAAAGAACTGATGCTGAAGAAGAAAGTCCAAGAAGTTCGCATGAAGAAGTTATCGGAACTTGATCAACTTAATCAGTTGATTGTTAGTTTTGCTAATGCATTCTGGGTAAATTTCTAGAATTTGTACTCGGAGTATATCGTTATTGTTTATAGTTCATTTATTAATTAATCTATTTTGCATTCTGTAATTCAATTGCGGAATTATTATAAACTTACTTTTGTAAGTAATCACTTATTATAAACTTACTTTTGCAAGTAATCACTTATTATAAACTTCCTTTTGTAAGTAATCACTTATTATAAACTTCCTTTTGTAACTAATCACCTATTATAAACTTCCTTTTGTAAGTAATCACTTATTATAAACTTCCTTTTGCAAGTAATCAATTATTATAAACTTCCTTTTGTAAGTAATCACTTATTATAAACTTCCTTTTGTAAGTAATCACTTATTATAAACTTCCTTTTGCAAGTAATCACTTATTATAAACTTACTTTTGCAAGTAATCACTTATTATAAACTTACTTTTGTAAATAATCTCTTATTATAAACTTCCTTTTGCAAGTAATCACTTATTATAAACTTCCTTTTGTAAGTAATCACTTATTATAAACTTCCTTTTGCAAGTAATCACTTATTATAAACTTCCTTTTGTAAGTAATCACTTATTATAAACTTCCTTTTGTAATTAATCACTTATTATAAACTTCCTTTTGTAAGTAATCAATTATTATAAACTTCCTTTTGTAAGTAATCACTTATTATAAACTTCCTTTTGTAAGTAATCACTTATTATAAACTTCCTTTTGCAAGTAATCACTTATTATAAACTTACTTTTGCAAGTAATCACTTATTATAAACTTACTTTTGTAAATAATCTCTTATTATAAACTTCCTTTTGCAAGTAATCACTTATTATAAACTTCCTTTTGTAAGTAATCACTTATTATAAACTTCCTTTTGCAAGTAATCACTTATTATAAACTTCCTTTTGTAAGTAATCACTTATTATAAACTTCCTTTTGTAATTAATCACTTATTATAAACTTCCTTTTGTAAGTAATCACTTATTATAAACTTCCTTTTGTAAGTAATCACTTATTATAAACTTCCTTTTGTAAGTAATCACTTATTATAAACTTCCTTTTGCATCACGGATAATTTTATAATAATATTACATTCTAATTTTATTTCTAACATTTATATTTCCTTTAATTGTAATGCTACGCTGTATAATGTATCCCATTCATAATTATCATAATCTACTTACCATTATCTAGGAAGCAGAGAAGATACGTCGCGATGAACTTACTACTTGCTGTGCCTCATTTAGCGAATCTCTGAAAGTCAACGAATGCCTTCTAGTGAAACTTCAGCAATATGTAGAGAAGGTTGAGCAAATTGAGGAGGCGGATAAATGTCTAAAGTTAGTCGAGAGTTTAGTGGGATGTAGTAAGTTTTATATAATATATAATGTTATTGGTTTGTAGTGAAGGTATATTGTAATATATGGCGTTGAAGGATAGTACAGAATGTTAATGAGTAATAATATTTAGTAAATATAAGATAGGATTAATAATTAGTATGGTTAGAATGTAAGGATTTTCATTCGTATTGCAATGCAAGTTATTAGGTATTCGGAGCGGCCACTGGATAGTAGAAAGAGTTAGAAGGTAATATAAGGATTATATTATAATGGTTATGGTTATTAGTTAGTAGTTTGTATTATATGCTAGAATAGAAGGTTAAAGATTTTACTTAGTTAATTATGAAAAATTGAGTGTCTATAATTGGCTAGTTATGTTTAATATGTTAGCTATTGATTAATATATAGTTAGATAAATGTGGCTACAGTATTTAAGGAATCGGTTATAATTAGAATTTATATAAAATTTCAAATAAGCCCAGACTATAATTCTGATTTTTAGTGTTAAGGAGATTTTGGAAGAGTTTTGGAGTTTTAATGAAAGTCATAATTATTTAATTCTAATTGATTTAAAGAATTACAAGTGACTTTAAAACAGCTCCAAGGATACTGAACTGCAGTTAAAAAAAGATAACTTGAAACAAATCAAGCAACAAATTAACGATTTTTCACTCAGAATCGGTGAGAAAAAGAAAGTTATAGTTAGTATATGTAAGAGGTCAGTTATAGATGTTTGGTATGATTGGTAAAGATCAGTTAGAAGTTGTAGAGATAGTAGTAGTAAAAGAGATAAGATACTATAGTTGGTTGTGTAGAGTTATTTAAAAGCTGTAGAGGTAAGTTAGAGTATGTAAAGTTCAGTTATAATCAATATATACATTAATATAATTAAAATTGATTAATATCTATATAATTATGTAACTATAAAGATATCAGTAGTTACATGAATGATGCAATAAATTAATGGTTTAAAATGGAAGTAAGTTTAAAATTAGTAAGATGGTGGTGTTTAGTATTTATTCACTAAGTTATTACCTTAAGTGCAGGTATATTTTATTACATAAAATCTCTCCAATTAAAAACATCATTTAATTATTTAGTATTAATTCTAAATCATCTCACTATATTATATATCATATTATGGTTATTTCGTATCACAACAGAATAGTACAAATGATGAAATGAAAATATTGATATCATCAAAAAATAAAAAAGTTGATAGTCTTAATATGTTAGTATTATTTAATAAATTAAAAATAATATTTATATTGTCATTACTAATTGATTTATTGTTTGATTATAAAAAATAAGTATTTACAAATAATCCTTTATGACAGAAAATTGAATAAAGTGGATAATGAAATCATTAATGCAGACCAGGCACAGGAACAATGAAATGGAGAGTAATTCAAAGCATGCCAATACCATGCTTAATCTACAGCACGACAAATATATATTAACCTCAAAGGTAAGCTGAGATTAGTTGGGTTAATTGAAGTGTTGTAGATTCAAACGGGGACAATTGAATTCTAATATCATATAAATAATAATAAACTTTATCAGTTTCATATACAGTTTTGAAATTGTTTAGTGAGTATTCTATATAAAATTGCTGAATTCATTAATTTTTGTTATAATTATTTATTATTTATTCTTAAAACTGAAACACTTTCAGATTAATAAAACAATGGATTCTGTTAGTAGAAATTTAGCAAAGTGTCTGGAATGAAAAAGAACAATTAATAAGATATTCATTAACATAAATATATTTTGTTCATTATTTTTAATATTTATTATATATTTTATATATTATGGATTTAATACTCTGGAAGTTATTTATTTAATATATAAATGTAAAATGTTGTTTGTATATTATCATATCTATATTTTTAGAAAAACTAAATAATATGACTAATAAATAATATGTTATCATGAATCTTTTTGCTTTATTCTAGTAAATCATTATACAAATTTTCATTATAAATATAAAAGTTTTATATGAATGTTTAAAAAATAAATTGAATTATTTTTTAATAAGTTATATGACTTATCATTATTTACTAACTTTTGGAAATTGAATTTACATAATAATATTAAAAATTAATCTTTATAAGCAATAACTTTTCAACAGGTAATTTAAATAAACTATATAATTACCATATTAAATAATCTATTGGTAAATAACTAATAATATACACAATGAACAAATACACTAGGAGGTTAGAAATTATATTTACAATATATGTTTTGGGTATTAACTAATTTCTTACATTTATTGATAAATAAAATACTCACGAGAGATGCATTTAAGGTCTGTCAATTATAATAAAATAAATATTTACAACTTATTGCAACTATTTACATCTTAGGATATTATTATGAGTATTAATTTAAAATTAATATCTAATGTATTAAACAATTCAAATCAAATACATGTTATGAATAGAATAATTAAATTAATGATATATATTGTTTAGTAATATTTTAAATGATACTATAAGCGTTTTGAAGACTCTTTCCCGTTCTTTGTATTATATCAGTACATCATACTTTGATTTAGTCTTCTCTTTAACCTGATAGAATTATATGTATCTATTCGTGCATATTTCCTATGTGTATTCTATTAAGCCATCCTTATAAGAAATTATCACATAGTTTTAAATTGATTAATTATATATATGGATGCCGTATTTATTTTAGTGATATTATAATACAATATGATATCACTAAAATACTTCATATACAATCATGTTAAAATATTAATCTATAGATTCAATTTAAATATATATGTATATATTTAAATTTTAAATTAATTTTTATTTTTGATATTAAAATACCAAATTTATAAATAGGTATAAAGTTAAAATTATAGTTATAGCAATAATTATTAAATTGTTCTCCCTTTAATTATGTTCAGTAATATATTTAACCACGCGAATGGAAAATACACTACATAGTCCACGCTTTTATTATAATGCCTTACTATTAATGATTTTTATATCGATAACTCTAGTTTCAAATGAATCGGAAATATTTAATAATAATATTGTTTACGATAAAAGAAATGTAACTAAAATATATAACTTGTAAAATATGGGTGGCTCTAAAAAGAGCCGATTAATGACGAATAGATTAAGCTTTTACAACTTTCTTGGCAACTTTTTTGACAACTGGTTTCTTAGCTGCTGGCTTCTTTGCTTTTTCTGGTGAAGCAACTTTTTTAGCCTTAGCCGGTGCTTTCTTTGTTGTAGTCTTCTTAGCAACAATTTTCTTGGTAACTTTTTTATCGGCAGCTTTCTTAGCTACAGGTTTCTTCTCAACTGCGGGTTTCTTTACAACTTTCTTTTCTGGTTTTGGTTCGTTACCAATCTTGAAACTACCCGAAGCTCCAGTTCCTTTAACTTGTTTCAATAGACCAGTAGATACACCATTACGTAGGCATACTTTTAGATGGCTGTTGATCTTCTTATCTGCTGTACCTACTTTGTAGTTGGCATTGATGTATTTTAGTATAGCAGCTCTAGACGATCCAGTGCGTTCTTTTAATGCTTTGATAGACGATACCACCATTTCATTATACTTGGGGTGTATGGAAGCAACCTTAACTTTTACAGTTTTCTTGACGATAGAAGACATAATAATACGAATAATATTCTAACAAATAAATGTTAACTATTATAAATTATATATAAATATATAGTCGGATGTGAAAGTAATCCTTAAAAAGGCTCTATAAAATATTACGGATTTTTGCATTTTTGTGTTACTTTTAAAAGTTTGAACTAGATATACTATATAATAAATATAGAATTTTTAATTCGTAAGATCTAATTATATATCCATGGATTTCAAATTAAATTATGAATTAAAAAAAATATATAAAAATGTTAAATATAATATATATAATTACTTTTGACCATGAAATCAATAATTATTTGACATATTATTTGTATAAAATCAGATATTTTTGAGATTCATATAATTAAATTATAGTTGAAAATATACATTTTATTAACGTCGAATATAATCCTAACGAAGGATCACAAAATTGAATAACGTTATTGTCCTAACTATTAGTTAAACACTTTTAAAAAATATTGATAAGCACACATTATTTAGACAATTTCTATGTATAAAATCGTATGTTTTAATTATATACGTTATATTTTTAGTTCAATGAATTTATTTTAAAATACAAATACGTAAAACTAGTAATAATATACTGTATATTTATATTAGTATAGTATCATAACATGAAAATAGTCTATAAAATATATTAAAATGAAATTCGGTGTGAATTCAAACAAAATATTTATATTGTTTACATTTGAAATATATTTTATAACAATATAATTAAAGTTAAAATAACTTGGTATTTATCGTATTATAGTATTTACTCTTTATAATATTATTTATATATCATTATTATCTATAGTTATGTTATATAAGTATTAATAGTTTGTATCAGTATTTAATAATTCAATAATAATTTATAATAATATGAAAATATCGGCCATTTTAAAAATAATATTTTAATCCGATCGTAAATAATATAATTAGAATAAATTATTAAATCATATATTTGTATACGTATATTTGGAAATATAAATGTAATTACACTTTTATGAATCTATGTTTATATAAATTAAGAACTTTATCAACTAAAGAATTCTTAAAATGTACACAATTTGTTATATATTTTATTTAAAATAATAAAATAAAATGACGCGCGACCCCTATTGAAATAGTAACACTCACTAATACTATTTGATAAATAATAACACTTTTATGTGTCGTGTTAATCGAGATCAATAATAGTTATCCGACGAACGATTAAATCCATTACTGATGTTCTACAGAATTGCAAATATTAAAATGATATCAGAATTTTATAATACGTGGAGATATATAAACATATCTGAAAAATTATGCATAGTCTATATTCGTTCGAAAAATCTTTAGATCGCATTTCCACTTATAGTATACTCTAATAGATTTACCATATACAAATTTAAGTAAAGTTAACTCGACCAACTACTACTTTAAAATAAATTTAATATTATTTTCTACTATAAATTGTAGCGATTAAATTGTTAATTATTGATTATACGATATTAGATAATAAAAACATTATATATTATGTTAAATAAAATATATGAAGGCATGCATTTGTTTAGAACAAATCCGTACAATACACGGATTTTTTCAATAAAATGTTACGCTCTAGTAAAGATATATTAATATAAACATATATTGAAACTACAATTATAAATATATAGTCAATGTTATAATATACTGTAATTATTTGTCAAAATTTGTAAGTAAAAACGGTCTAAAATATTCTAATCAATAGCTAAATCACTGATTAATACACTAACTTATACTTTTTTTCATATCAACGAATTTATAAATTGGTAATTTTCTTTTGATATAACACACAATATCTCTGTATTCATTTTCGAAAATAATAACCATATTTAGTATATTATATATAGCGAACTCATAATTATATTTATAAATTAAATTATTAAATGATTGAAACATTGAATATAGTTTGTTTAATGTCCTGAATTATATATAAATAATATTATTAATAATTTTTGCAATTTTCATGTCCGAGATTAATGTACGATTTAAATTTTATATAGGCATTGGCTAGATAGGCTATGAACTGTGTAATAACTGTAATGTCTTTGTAGTTCATGGTTATTATATATATATATATAGGATTTATATCAATAGAACTTATACTAGTTAATGATGTAAATAGAAAAATATATGGAAATTAATGTTGCTAATATTTTACTGCTATTCCAATAATTGTATAGGAGGATTGCATTAAAATCGGAATTACTAATGAATTAATTTACTATAAATAAAACTGTTGTGTACATTAATACATGTAATATATATTGTATTATTAAACTACTCAGTATAACCAGAGATTTACAGCGATATTGTTGTATCCTATATATATAAAATAATTAAATTATCATATACTTGATAAGAGTGTGTAGCCTTGAAAAGGGCTGATTGGCTGGGGGTTGCAATGAATCTATTTGGAACTGGTATATTTAGTAACGGCTTTAGTACCTTCACTAACGGCATGCTTGGCCAATTCACCGGGAAGTAAGAGACGAACAGCGGTTTGAATTTTACGGCTAGAGATAGTTGAACGTTTGTTGTAGTGAGCTAAACGAGAAGCTTCGTTGGCTATACGTTCGAAAAGGTCGTTTACGAATGAGTTTATGATCCAATCGGTATACACCATTAATTACTAAGCATACAAGTAATATATGACTGAGATTGGTTGATTTCAAGGAACTGTTATTTATCAAGGTTATATGATATAATTTCGCGGGTAATGAAATACGAATGCTAACATCTGATTGGCTAGTAAATACCAACAAAGGAAACTGTTATTTATTCAAGGGTTGAAACGTTACACAACGCGAATATTTAAAACTTTAAATCTATATCTACTCGTCATATAATCATCCTAATAATATATTTATCATATGATTAATAATTATCAAATATTGAGTAATTAAAGATTAGTCAAAACGTAGAAGTCAAGTATCGTGAATATAATATAATACTATACAAAACTATAGACATTAATTAATTGAATTTTAAAACTCGTAAAAAATTGGTGGCCTTAAAAAAGGCCGGTTTGTCTGATAAGGAATAGTATAATTAAGCACGTTCACCTCGAATACGCCTGGCGAGTTGGATATCTTTGGGCATTATAGTAACTCGTTTGGCGTGGATAGCGCACAGGTTTGTATCTTCGAAAAGCCCTACGAGGTATGCTTCGCTAGCTTCTTGAAGAGCCATAATGGCAGAACTTTGGAAACGTAAGTCGGTTTTGAAATCTTGAGCGATTTCACGAACTAAACGTTGGAAAGGTAACTTTCGGATAAGTAATTCGGTAGATTTCTGGTAACGACGAATTTCACGAAGAGCAACTGTACCAGGTCTATATCGGTGGGGTTTCTTCACTCCACCTGTAGCAGGGGCACTCTTGCGAGCTGCCTTTGTCGCTAACTGTTTACGCGGAGCTTTTCCTCCTGTGGATTTACGTGCAGTTTGTTTAGTACGAGCCATAGCAAACGAAACAAAAATATATAAGAAATAAGGAATTTCTACAATATTTGTTACAGCGTATAGTTAAGCAAGAAATGTGCATATATTTAAATTTTAAGCTCATTGGTTAATACTCGTTACAGTATCCAATCGCAGTTATTTCAATTTGTATCCGCATACTCGACTTTTAACACATTTATTGTAACCCATTAAACATATAATTGAACATAATAGTTATTGAGTTAATCTTTAGGATACATAGTGCTTTATTAATTATAGTAACGATTACGAGATAGAATTAAAAGTAATTTATAGTTTTTATATATACAAATTTGAAATGTTATTAATAATTGTTGAAATATCTACATTCTTTGATTTAATTTGTTTTCAAAATTGAAATTATTAATATTTGGTTAACTAATTAATTATTATAATTAACTATTCATTATTTCAAAGTGTAAGTATGCGTTTTACATTCAATATATATTATGTGTATATTACTATATTAAAAATATAAATTAAATGATTACGATATAATTCATATATTATTTTTCATAAAGTTTATTCATTTTGCAGACGTATAATTATTTTAATATTTTAAACAAGCTATTAAATTAGAATAGTTGTATAATAATTATATATATATATATTTATTATTCATATATAACTTTTTGATTAATACCTTTGTACGGTGAGTTCAAATTATGCAGCATATTTTCAATTCCACTCCAAATCTATTTCAGTGAAATAAACCATACCTATTTTATGAATATTGTGAATTCATACGCCCATTTAAATCTTGTATCTAGTTATATTTAATTATTCACAATTTTGATATCACAATTTAGTATGTTATATTAATACACAGTTATATGTATCACAATGTCATATATTTCTAGAAATTAATTTAATATCAAATACTTTAGCATAAATACACACATATGAATATACATAGGTTTTTACAGTGTATAATATATATTTTATAACTCAAATATTAATAATATATATATTACACAAATACACGCACACACCAATACACATAAACATACACATTACATACTTACACTTATATTGAAAATTTCCAATATATTACAGAAAAACAATTAGAAATATCAATTTACAAATTTTAATTATTTTTTATTTATCTAAATAATATTAATTCAGAATTATTTAGTGGAATATACATAGATTAATGTAGTAATATACAATACGATATAATTATTATATTTTTAATTAACAGAATGTTTATTCGACATATACATATATATAATGTTAATGATATACAAATGATTTAATGGAATATATAGATGATTTTATAAACTTCTTTTATAATTTTTCTATTGTATAAATATATTATATTATTAGTATAATAAACAATGTGTATTAAACATATATGATGCATATGCTCTATATGTTTCTTATATTTGATAGGCATACATTCATTGAGGTTGCTGTATATTGCTTTACCACATTACATAACATCAATACATAATACTAATAAATAACTTGCATAATATTTACTAATGATATATATATAGTATATATAACATTGACCTTTAGAATAACCTAGTGCTGATGAATCGGTGCAAGATAGCTCTCAGATTAAATTACAAAACTCAACGCTTCTATTCCTCTTCCGACTCTCCAAACTTTCTGCTGTAGTTAATCTGTTTAAAAGGTCTGTTGGCTGTGTGCGGAGGCATAGAAATATTTGTTATAATGTTCAAGTTTAAGCACTTCACTAATAACCACAATACATATATGTTAATGTTATTCAATATTACATAGATATTACACATATCGGTATAATATATTAATATTAAATTATAATTTAAAGATTGTTACTTAAAATAAATAATTATATAATTCATATTAGCTATTATATATTAAAATAAAAATAAGAATAATTGAATTTCTTATTAATGCAAGATTTAAATTGAATTATCTTTCTAAATAAAAATTATTAATTTGCACAATTAATTTGCGTAATGTTCCCAATAACTTATGCAACACCTTGTATATGATAAGGTACCACCTATAATGCAGCATCCTCTACATCTAACGTAGAATTCCTTATATAGAGCCAATTCAGAATGCTCACTCGTGGATTTCAATTCATACCTTTGCGTTCTCAAAATTCTCTTCGTTAACGAGCACCACATGGAGAAGTACCTCATGAATACCTAGTCTGCAAATCTCTGCATTTGGCTGAACCACTGTGCAGCCTAAGCATCGTGGAAATTACCGACTACTTCACGGTTGATATTATTACTAATAAAGATATATTGCATGCATATTTAATATTATGCATGTAAATTTAGGAACAATAATTGGGAACATTTTCAAAATAAATTTTATATGGAATTCATGTTTTAAATCATATGTCATATATAAGATATTATAATGTAAATAGGATATATAGAGTGTGTATATGAAACAATAACTTTTTTAACGTAATTCTTTTGATTAATTAAAATAATGATATGAAAATATATTTTTAATTATTTGTAAACTTTTCATTCAACTGACAATTTAGGTTGTTATAATTAGTTCATAGAATTGTTTCATGAATTAAACAATGTATTGCAGTGTTATGGGTGAAAGATTCAATGGCTATGAACCATCAAACACAAAAAAATTCGTCTTGGACTTCGTTATAGTGAGTCGTTTGGCTTTTAACAGGATTTGAACTGCACGACGTTTAGTGGTAAGATTTCTAACTATTACATCTAAATTAAATATATAAATGTTATAATTTATAATATATCATTTTTTATGAACTGCTTTTAAATACTTTTAAA
Source organism: Osedax frankpressi (assembly GCA_964035775.1). Lineage (NCBI taxonomy): Eukaryota > Metazoa > Annelida > Polychaeta > Sabellida > Siboglinidae > Osedax > Osedax frankpressi. The sequence goes on from OZ038313.1 coordinate 35,472,992, forward strand.
ATTATTTTTGCTTTATTAATTAATTTAGTTATTATTATTAAATTACTAGATTTTAATATTCAAAACTTTAAATATCTACTAGAATTGCACTGCACCCGAACCTGCATTAGAAACAGTGACAGCTATTCAACATTCAATATATACTTCTAAAAATTCAATTAATTAATGAGGTTATTATGTCTTATAATACTGATAGCCTAATATTACTATTATATTAAATATATTCATTTTATATAAAAATATATTTTTTTATAATATGTATTATAACTGCCTCATTAATACTACATTATATTAATTATGAATTAATATTACATTCATAAGTATTAAATATTAGAAATAAGTGTTTATTAAAATGTATAACATACTTAATTAAATATAGGTTAAACGTTATATAATCAACGCAAAAAAGAATTTGTTCATAATATAATGTGATGTCTTTAATGAGGGACATTCAAAACTTCCTGGTGACTTTAGATGCCTCGTTATTACATTTAATGCAATGCCCTATAAAGTAATTGGACTCAACTGCTGGTTTTTAATTGATATCACTTTAAATTTAAATAATTGTTTTATTAAATATTTTTTATAATTAATATTCATTTAATTAAAATATATTAAGAAAATTATTTTAAAAAGTAAATACATTTTTATTAACAGTATAACAAAGGAAAAAATGTTATTATTATCGAAGCTGGATATATATTTCTATTTTTAAAATCTATCGTATTTAAATTTTTATTTACATCTTAACTTTAAATGAGAAATTATATATATAACTCCTATTTTATTACTAAAATAGCGATGGTATTTTTACTTTTTTAATCCATGGAATAAGTTTTAACCTATTTTAAGAATATATTAAGAAATGTAATCAAATTTCTAAATAAATACCTGAACATTATTCTAAAAAATATCTACTATTTTTCATTTGTTTTAAATTTTAATCTCAATAACCAGATGTTCCAGTACTGCCATTGATATTGTGCAGGTGAAGGGGTACTGTTAGCGAACATATTTATAATGAAGTTCCATAAAGGTGAGCTATAGCGAAAATGTTTCTAATTAAAAATATTATTTATATATATATATACCATAATTGAATAATTAAATAAATTGCTATATCGTATAGTATATGAAATTCGCTAAAATGTTATTAATACATATTTAATTTTTCTTTAGAAAAGGAATAAGTATACTATTGAGGCCAATAAGATTAAACTATTTAACTTGGGTTCATACGAAGTTAATGACGAAACTGGACACTGCCATAGAAGATAATTTACGTGCTCAAGATATTATAAAAAATCAAGTTAATATTTAATATTCATTTATTATTTAATATATTTATTATTTAATATAAATTTTAATATATTGACAATTGAATATAAATTTGTTTTTAAAATTATTCTTTAGTAAATATCAATTACATTTAAATCATACTATTATTTCTCTTTGATCGTATCAATATTTTGTTTTCATATAAACTAAACCTGCCAATTTGAAAAGAGAATGAACATTGAAGAAAAAAGAGAAATCACAGAAATCGAAATTACCGGATCAAAAGGTAAATACCAAAAGTTTATAGAATGTGACCAATCACTATCCGATGCCCACTACAAATTTGTTATACTAGTGTATACATTAGTTGTTAATTTAATCGTTAAACTTTGCTCATAAGGTTGTACCAGGATAATGTCGATTCATTGTCAAAAAAAATGAGGTCAAGTCGAAAGATATTCTGAAAATCCTAGAAAATTTTCAAATCACGAAACTTGGACTCGTTAATAAGAAATCCTTCATGGAATAGAGGTTTTGTCTATTTTCTATTAACCATTCATTATTCGCAATGTGTTATGCGCAATTATGTTCCGTCATTATTCACATTTTAATTTAATCAGATCGATTTTCTAGTCATAGATCAATATTTATTGAATTACAGAAATAAAGTTTGAAATACAGTTTAATCAAAAAAATTAATTCAAGTATATAAATAGAAAATCATTAATTAACTTATATATTATCTAATTTAAATGGTAATATAAAATAAACCAAAGAATTTACTAAACTCGCTGTCTGTTGGTAGTGAATGTCTTCCCATCAATTCTATTTCAATAAATATCTTTAATTTTATATTTTATAACTATATAAAATATTTTATAACTATATAAAATTTAATAATTAATAAACTATATGATTTTATTTTGAAATGAAAATATGTAATGTTCAGTTAAAATATGTTTCAGAATATCAATATTATAATTTTTATGTACATATATATATTAGAAAATATTAATTTTCACATCAGATAATGCATAATTTAACTCACTATTTTATTAAGTCGGTGCATATTTTCTATTATAATTTATCTAAAGATTGCAAATACAAAACAAATTAAACTATTAAAATTGATCTCCACTAGGTTATTCTATAATTAATATTTCCTAATTGTCCGGCTATATATACAGTGCTCGATAGCGATCTAAATATACCAAATATATTCTTGAATTCAGGACTACATGTGGTGGGCGTCAAAGTATTGGACATAGCGAAGTGAAAAGCTTGGGCTGAGAGTGTTTCCAGCCACGTTGAGACAATTAAACAACTTCTACTCGCACAGATCAACCGGAATAACTTAATGAAAAGGGTACGTAATATTTGTATTAATCATTTTATAGGGAAACTTTATTCATTAATAATTAATTTACTATTTACAGTTATTCACATAAGGAAGTTTTACTTAAAGAATAATGGAAATATTTTATTAAAATAAATATGTTATAATTATATTGATATATAATTCAAAAGTAATAAATACAAATATATACATTTAAATATATACATTTTAAGTGCCATAATGTGTGTATATTAACTTGATACATGAGATATAATATAGAATTGTTGTATACCCATACTGTGGCTCCAATGCTAGTATAAACATATTTATTCCATTATGAACTTTATTATTGTCTCCTCTTAAGAAATGATCACATAGTTTTATACTTATTTGTTATACATATATGCATTGGATGTTAATTTTAGTGATATTATAATACGATATATATATTCTTAAATATTATGTAAAATATTTCAGATTGTTGACCCTCTCAATAATTAATGTTATTATTTATGAATTACTATATTAATTAGTAATTTCATTTATAATATATAATCACATATTTAGATTAAAATTAAATCTATAAATTCAATTTATATATGTATATATTTAAATTTTAAATTAATTTTTATTTTTAATTAATTTTTAACATTAAAATACCAAATTTATAAATAGGTATAAAGTTAAGATTATAGTTATAGCAACAATGCTTAAATTGTTCTCCCTTTAATAACAGTAACATTATAAACAATAATTCGGGAAAATTTAGATATCTCAAGAACTTCGAAATATCAAATATACTAAATAATTTTAAAAAGCACACATACACATATATATCCAAATTTATATAAGACTTTTCCGTTAAAATTAATTAATAAACATATTTCAAAAAATAAATATCCTAGTTCATTTTTTAAATATAAATAAAGTTTTAATATCAAATTATAATACACTAAAATATATTATGGTAATATAAATATAGTAATATATTTAACCAAGCGAATAGAAAATACACTACATAGTCCACGTTTTTATTATAATGCATTGCTATTAATGATTTTTATATCGATAACTCTATTTTCAAATGAATCGGAAATATTTAATACTAATATTGTTTACGATAAAAGAAATGTAACTAAAATATATAACTTGTAAAATATGGGTGGCTCTAAAAAGAGCCGATTAATGACGAATAGATTAAGCTTTTACAACTTTCTTGACAACTTTTTTGACAACTGGTTTCTTAGCTGCTGGCTTCTTTGCTTTTTTTGGTGAAGCAACTTTTTTAGCCTTAACCGGTGCTTTCTTTGTTGTAGTCTTCTTAGCAACAATTTTCTTGGTAACTTTTTTATCGGCAGCTTTCTTAGCTACAGGTTTCTTCTCAACTGCGGGTTTCTTTACAACTTTCTTTTCTGGTTTTGGTTCGTTACCAATCTTGAAACTACCCGAAGCTCCAGTTCCTTTAACTTGTTTCAATAGACCAGTAGATACACCATTACGTAGGCATACTTTTAGATGGCTGTTGATCTTCTTATCTGCTGTACCAACTTTGTAGTTGGCATTGATGTATTTTAGTATAGCAGCTCTAGACGATCCAGTGCGTTCTTTTAATGCTTTGATAGACGATACCACCATTTCATTATACTTGGGGTGTAAGGAAGCAACCTTAACTTTTACAGTTTTCTTGACGATAGAAGACATAATAATATGAATAATATTCTAGCAAATAAATGTTAACTATTATAAATTATATATAAATATATAGTCGGATGTGAAAGTAACCATTAAAAAGGCTCTATAAAATATTACGGATTTTTGCATTTTTGTGTTACTTTTAAAAGTTTGAACTAAATATACTATATAATAAATATAGAATTTTTAATTCGTAAGATCTAATTATATATCTATGGATTTCAAATTAAATTATGAATTAAAAAAAATATATAAAAATGTTAAATATAATATATATAATTACTTTTGACCATGAAATCAATAATTATTTGACATATTATTTGTATAAAATCAGATTTTTTTGAGATTCATATAATTAAATTATAGTTGAAAATATACATTTTATTAACGTCGAATATAATCCTAACGAAGGATCACAAAATTGAATAACGTTATTGTCCTAAATATTAGTTAAACACTTTTAAAAAATATTGATAAGCACACATTATTTAGACAATTTCTATGTATAAAATCGTATGTTTTAATTATATACGTTATATTTTTAGTTCAATGAATTTATTTAAAAATACAAATACGTAAAACTAGTAATAATATACTGTATATTTATATTAGTAGAGTATCATAACATGAAAATAGTCTATAAAATATATTTAAAATGAAATTCGGTGTGAATTCAAACAAAATATTTATATTGTTTACATTTGAAATATATTTTATAACAATATAATTAAAGTTAAAATAACTTGGTATTTATCGTATTATAGTATTTACTCTTTATAATATTATTTATATATCATTATTATCTATAGTTATGTTATATAATTATTAATAGTTTGTATCAGTATTTAATAATTCAATAATAATATGAAAATATCGGCCATTTTAAAAATAATATTTTAATCCGATCGTAAATAATATAATTAGAATTATAATAAATTATTAAATATAATCATATATTTGTATACGTATATTTGGAATTATAAATGTAATTACACTTTTATGAATCTATGTTTATAGAAATTAAGAACTTTATCAACTAAAGAATTCTTAAAATGAACATAATTTGTTATATATTTTATTTAAATAATAAAATAAAATAACGCGTGACCCTTATTGTGATAGTAACACTAGCTAATACTAAAATAAAACTAAATAAAAACACTTCTATGTATCGTCCTATTGAGATCAATAATAGTTATGCGACGAATGATTAAATCCATTACTGATGTTCTACAGAATTGCAAATATTCAAATTATATCAGAATTTTATAATATATTAAACATATCTGAAAAATTATGCATAGTCTATATTCGCTCGAAAAAGCTTTAGATGGCATTTCCACTAATAGTATACTCTAATAGATTTACCCTATACAAATTTAAGTAAAGTTAACTCGACCAACTACTACTTTAAAATGAATTTGAATTTATTTTCTAATATAAATTGCAGCGATTAAATTGTTAATTATTGATTATACGTTATTAGATAATAAAAACATTATATATTATGTTAAATAAAATATATGAAGGCATGCATTTGTTTAGAACAAATCCGTACAATACACGGATTTTTTCAATAAAATGTTACGCTCTAGTAAAGATATAATAATATAAACATATATTGAAACTAAAATTATAAATATATAGTCAATGTTATAATATACTGTAATTATTTGTCAATATTTGTAAGTAAAAACGGTCTAAAATATTCTAATCAATAGCTAAATCACTGATTAATACACTAACTTATATTTTTTTTCATATCAACGAATTTATAAATTGGTAATTTTCTTTTGATATAACTCACAATATCTCTGTATTCATTTTCGAAAATAATAACCATATTTATTATATTATATATAGCGAACTCATAATTATATTTATAAATTAAATTATAATATGATTGAAACATTGAATATAGTTTGTTTAATGTCCTGAATTATATAAAAATAATATTATTAATAATATTGCAATTTTCATGTCCGAGATTAATGTACGATTTAAATTTTATATAGTCATTGGCTAGATAGGCTATGAACTGTGTAATAACTGTAATGTCTTTGTAGTTCATGGTTATTATATATATATATAGGATTTATATCAATAGAACTTATACTAGTTAATGATGTAAATAGAAAAATATATGGAAATTAATGTTGCTAATATTTTACTGTTATTCCAATAATTGTATAGGAGGATTGCATTAAAATCGGAATTACTAATGAATTCATTTACTATAAATAAAACTGTTGTGTACATTAATACATGTAATATATATTGTATTATTAAACTATTCAGTATAACCAGAGATTTACAGCGATATTGTTGTATCCTATATATAAAAAATAATTAAATTATCATATACTTGATAAGAGTGTGTAGCCCTGAAAAGGGCTGATTGGCTGGGGTTTGTAATGAATCTATTTGGAACTGGTATATTTAGTAACGGCTTTAGTACCTTCACTAACGGCATGCTTAGCCAATTCACCGGGAAGTAAGAGACGAACAGCGGTTTGAATTTAACGGCTAGAGATAGTTGAACGTTTGTTGTAGTGAGCTATACGTTCGAAAAGGTCGTTTACGAATGAGTTCATGATACTCATCGCCTTACTGGAAACACCGGTATCGGGATATACTTGTTTTAATACTTTGTAGATGTAGGTAGCATAAGATTAGACCAATGATAAACTAATAATTGATCCAAGAGGTATACAACATTAATTACTAACCATACAAGTAATATATGACTGAGATTGGTTGATTTCAAGGAACTGTTATTTATCAAGGCTATGTGATATATTTTCGCGGGTAATGAAATACGAATGCTAACATCTGATTGGCTAGTAAATACAAACAAAGGAAACGGTTATTTATTCAAGAGTTGAAACCCAAGGGTTGAAACGTTACACAATGCGAATATTTAAAACGTTAATCTATATCTACTCGTCATATAATCATCCTAATAATATATTTATCATATGATTAATAATTATAAAATATTGAGTAATTAAAGATTAGTCAACACGTAGAAGACAAGTATTGTGAATATAATATAATACTATACAAAACTATCGACATTAATTAATTGAATTTTAAAACTCGTAAAAAATTGGTGGCCTTAAAAAAGGCCGGTTTGTATAAGTAATAGTATGATTAAGCACGTTCACCTCGAATACGTCTGGCGAGTTGGATATCTTTGGGCATTATAGTAACTCGTTTGGCGTGGATAGCGCACAAATTTGTATCTTCGAAAAGTCCTACGAGGTATGCTTCGCTAGCTTCTTGAAGAGCCATAATGGCAGAACTTTGGAAACGTAAGTCGGTTTTGAAATCTTGAGCGATTTCACGAACTAAACGTTGGAAAGGTAACTTTCGGATAAGTAATTCGGTAGATTTCTGGTAACGACGAATTTCACGAAGAGCAACTGTACCAGGTCTATATCGGTGGGGTTTCTTCACTCCACCTGTAGCAGGGGCACTCTTGCGAGCTGCCTTAGTCGCTAACTGTTTACGGGGAGCTTTTCCTCCTGTGGATTTACGTGCAGTTTGTTTAGTACGAGCCATATCAAATGAAACAAAAATATATATGAAATAAGGAATTTCTACAATATTTGTTACAGCGTATTGTTAAGCAAGAAATGTGCATATATTTAAATTTTAAGCTCATTGGTTAATACTCGTTACAGTATCCAATCGCAGTTATTTCAATTTGTATCTACATACTCGACTATTAACACATTTATTGTAACCCATTAAACATATAATTGAACATAATAGTTATTGAGTTAATCTTTAGGATACATAGTGCTTTATTAATTATAGTAACGATTACGAGATAGAATTAAAAGAAATTTATATAATACAAATTTGAAATGTTATTAATAATTGTTGAAATATCTACAATCTTTGATTTAATTTGTTTTCAAAATTGAAATTATTAATATTTGGTTAACTAATTAATTATTATAATTAACTATTCATTATTTCAAAGTGTAAGTATGCGTTTTACATTCAATATATATTATGTGTATATTACTATATTAAAAATATAAATTAAATGATTGCTTACGAGATAATTATTCATATATTATTTTTCATAAAGTTTATTTATTTTGCAGACGTATAATTATTTTAATATTTTAAACAAGCTATTAAATTAGAATAGGTGTATAATTCATATATATATATTTATTATTCATATATAACTTTTTGATTAATACCTTTGTACGGTGAGTTCAAATTATGCAGCGTATTTTCAATTCCACTCCAAATCTATTTCAGTGAAATAAACCACACCTATTTTATGAATATTGTGAATTCATACGCCCATTTAAATCTTGTATCTAGTTATATTTAATTATTCACAATTTAGTATGTTATATTAATACGCATGTTATATGTATCACAATTTCATATATTTCTAGAAATTAATTTAATATCAAATACTTTAGCATAAATACACATATATGTATATACATAGGTTTTTACAGTGTATAATATATATTTTATAACTCATATATTAATAATATATATATTACACAAATACACGCACACACCAATACACATAAACATACACATTACATACTTACACTTATATTGAAAATTTCCAATATATTACAGAAAAACAATTAGAAATATCAATTTACAAATTGTAATTATTTTTTATTTATCTAAATAATATTAATTCAGAATTCTTTAATGGAATATACATAGATTAATGTAGAATATACAATACAATATAATGATTATATTTTTAATTAACAGAATGTTTATTCGACATATACATATATATAATGTTAATGATATACAAATGATTTAATGGAATATATAGATGATTTTATAAACTTCTTTTATTATTTTTCTGTTGTATAAATATATTATATTATTAGTATAATAAACAATGTGTATTAAACATATATGATGCATATGCTCTATATGTTTCTTATATTTGATATGCATACATTCATTGAGGTTGCTGTATTATGCTTTACCACATTACATAACATCAATACATAATAAATAACTTGCATAATATTTACTAATGATATATATATATAGTATATATAACATCAACCTTTAGAATAACCTGGTGCTGATGAATCGGTGCAAGATAGCTCTCAGATTAAATTACAAAACTCAACGCTTCTATTCCTCTTCCGTCTCTCCGACCTTTCTGCTGTAGTCAATCTGTTTAAAAGGTCTGTTGGCTGTGTACGGAGGCATAGAAATCTTTATTATAATGTTCAAGTTTAAGCACTTCACTAATAACCACAATACATATATGTTAATGTTATTCAATATTACATAGATATTACACATATCGGTATAATATATTAATATTAAATTATAATTTAAAGATTGTTACTTAAAATAAATAATTATATAATTCATATTAGCTATTATATATTAAAATTAAAATAAGAATAATTGAATTTCTTATTGATGCAAGATTTAAATTGAATTATCTTTCTAAATAAAAATGATAATAAATATGCACAATTAATTTGCGTAATGTTCCCAATAACTTATGCAACACTTTGTATATGATAAGATACCCCCTATAATGCAGCATCCTCTACATCTAACGTAGAATTCCTTATATAGAGCCAATTCAGAATGCTCACTTGTGGATTTCAATTCATACCTTTGCGTTCTCAAAATTCTCTTCGTTAACGAGCACCACATGGAGAAGTACCTCATGAATACCTAGTCTGCAAATCTCTGCATTTGGCTGAACCACTGTGCAGCCTAAGCATCGTGGAAATTACCGACTACTTGACGGTTGATATTGTTACTAATAAAGATATATTGCATGCATATTTAATATTATGCATGTAAATTTAGGAACAATAATTGGGAACATTTTCAAAATAAATTTTATATGGAATTCATGTTTTAAATCATATGTCATATATAAGATATTATAATATAAATAGGATATATAGAGTGTGAATATGAAACAATAACTTTTTTAACATAATTTTTTGATTAATTAAAATAATGATATGAAAATATATTTTTAATTATTTGTAAACTTTTCATTCAACTGACAATTTAGGTTGTTATAATTAGTTCATAGAATTGTTTCATGAATTAAACAATGTATTGCAGTGTTATGAGTGAAAGATTCAATGGCTATGAACTATCAAACACAAAAAAATTCATCTTGGACTTCGTTATAGTGAGTCGGTTGGCTTTTAACAGGATTTGAACTGCACGACGCTTAGTGGTAAGATTTCTAACTATTACATCTAAATTAAATATATAAATGTTATAATTTATAATATATCATTTTTTATGAACTGCTTTTAAATACTTTTAAAATTATTTTTGCTTTATTAATTAATTTAGTTATTATTACTAAAGTACTAGATTTTAATATTCAAAACTTTAAATATCTACTAGAATTGCACTGCACCCGAACCTGCATTTGCAACAGTGACAGCTATTCAACATTCAATATATACTTCTAAAAATTCAATTAATTAATGAGGTTATTATGTCTTATAATACTGATAGCCTAATATTACTATTATATTAAATATATTCATTTAATATAAAAATATATTTTTTTATAATATGTATTATAACTGCCTCATTAATACTACATAATTATAAAACTGTACAGCAGACTTTTCCCCAAAATATAAAACGGATCTAATTTTATTGATATATTTATTTATTTAATTCGTTTATATATACTCTATCTTTGCTTTCAATATTTCATGTATATAATTTACGTATAATTAGTTTATATATATTATATTGCCTACATACAAATTCCTTTGATTCAATATCTAGATTATTATGTAATTAACTTGGACTTATAATAATATACAAAATTAACAAAATATGTGATGAAAAATGTCTACAAATTATTACCTTCATAAGTATTAAATATTAGAAATAAGTGTTTATTAAAATGTATAACATACTTAATTAAATATAGGTTAAACGTTATATAATCAACGCAAAAAATAATTTTTTATAATATAATGTGATGTCTTTAATGAGAGACATTCAAAACTTCCTGGTGACTTTAGATGCCTCGTTATTACATTTAATGCAATGCCCTATAAAGTAATTGGACTCAACTGCTGGTTTTTAATTGATATCACTTTAAATTTAAATAATTGTCTTCTTAAATATTTTTTATAATTAATATTCATTTAATTAAAATATATTAAGAAAATTATTTTAAAAAGTAAATACATTTTTATTAACTTTTATTATTTCTATTTTTAAAATCTATCGTATTTAAATTTTTATTTACATCTTAACTTTATATGAGAAATTATATATATAACTCCTATTTTATTACTAAAATAGCGATGGTATTTTTACTTTTTAACTCAATGGAATAAGTTTTAACCTATTTTAAGAATATATTAAGAAATTTAATCAAATTTCTAAATAAATACCTGAAAATTATTCTAAAAAATATCTACTATTTTTCATTTGTTTTAAATTTTAATCTCAATAACCAGATGTTCCAGTACTCCCATTGATATTGTGCATGTGAAGGGGTACTGTTAGCGAACATATTTATAATGAAGTTCCATAAAGGTGAGCTATAGCGAAAATGTTTCTAATTAAAAATATTATTTATATAAATACCATAATTGAATAATTAAAAAATTTCTATATCGTGTAGTATATGAAATTCGCTAAAATGTTATTAATACATATTTAATTTTTCTTTAGAAAAGGAATAAGTATACTATTGAGGCCAATAAGATTAAATTATTTAACCTGGGTTCATACGAAGTTAATGACGAAACTGGACATTGCCATAGAAGATAATTTACGTGCTCAAGATATTATAAAAAATCAAGTTAATATTTAATATTCATTTATTATTTAATATATTTATTATTTAATATAAATTTTAATATATTGACAATTGAATATAAATTTGTTTTTAAAATTATTCTTTAGTAAATATCAATTACATTTAAATCATACTATTATTTCTCTTTGATTAGTATCAATATTTTGTTTTCATATAAACTAAACTTGCCAATTTGAAAAGAGAATGAACATTGAAGAAAAAAGAGGTTGATTCAAATCACAGAAATCGAAATTACCGGATCAAAAGGTAAATACCAAGAGTTGATAGAATATGACCAATCACTATCCGATGATCACTACAAATTTGTTATACTAGTGTATACATTAGTTGTTAATTTAATCGTTAAACCTTGCTCATAAGGTTGTACCAGGATAATATCGATTCATTGTCAAAAATGATGAGGTCAAGTCGAAATATATTCTGAAAATCCTAGAAAATTTGCAAATCACGAAACTTGGACTCGTTAATAAGAAATCCTTCATGGAATAGAGGTTTTGTCTATTTTCTATTAACCATTCATTATTCGCAATGTGTTATGCGCAATTATGTTCCGTCATTATTCACATTTTAATTTAATTAGATCGATTTTCTAGTCATAGATCAATATTTATTGAATTACAGAAATAATGTTTGAAATACAGTTTAATCTAAAAAAATTAATTGAAGTATATAAATAGAAAATCGATTAATTAACTTATATATTATCTAATTTAAATGGTAATATAAAATAAACCAAAGAATATACTAAACTCGCTGTATGTTGGTAGTGAATGTCTTCCCATCAATTCTATTTCAATAAATATCTTTAATTTTATATTTTATAACTATATAAAATATTTTATAACTATATAAAATTTAATAATTAATAAACTATATGATTTTATTTTGAAATGAAAATATGTAATGTTCAGTTAAAATATGTTTCAGAATATCAATATTATAATTTTTATGTACATATATATATTAGAAAATATTAATTTTCACATCAGATAATGCATAATTTAACTCACTATTTTATTAAGTCGGTGCATATTTTCTATTATAATTTATCTAAAGATTGCAAATACAAAACAAATTAAACTATTAAAATTGATCTCCACTAGGTTATTCTATAATTAATATTTCCTAATTGTCCGGCTATATATACAGTGCTCGATAGCGATCTAAATATACCAAATATATTCTTGAATTCAGGACTACATGTGGTGGGCGTCAAAGTATTGGACATAGCGAAGTGAAAAGCTTGGGCTGAGAGTGTTTCCAGCCACGTTGAGACAATTAAACAGCTGCTACTCGCACAGATCAACCGGAATAACTTAATGAAAAGGGTACGTAATATTTGTATTAATCACTTAATATGATAATATGACATTTATAATTTCTTTTCTGCTATAATTCGAAAATCTTAGATTATATGTGATAGTTTTATAGGTATATAGGTATATATAACATATATAACTTAAATACATATGTATATAATTATAGCAAAGTGCTTTGACTATATATGCATATGTTATACATATGATACATTACACAATATAAAGTTAATATATACGTCAAATAAATTGTATATTCAAATAATTAATATAACTGGATGCAAGATTTAAATGGGCATTTGTATTCACAATATTCATAAAATAGGTATGAATTAGATTTGGAGTGGTCTTGCAAATATACTGCCTAATTTTAATTAGCTGTACACCGGACTTGATTCGGATCGCTAAAGTGTCCCTTGTAAAGTGAGTTCAAAAGACTTCAAATTATGCAATCCAATCTCTATCTAATTCAGTGAAATAAATCCCTCCCATTTTATTGAAATAGAGAATATGAACTCCTAAATCTTACATTTAGTTATAGTTAATTATTTCTATATACAATTTAGCTGCAGCGTTGAACTTTATAATAATGCATGTTTAGTATATTATATGTATCACATGTGAATATATTTATAGATTACAATAATCTAAATATCAAATACTGCATCGGAAATACCCACACACATATATATATATATATATATATATATATATATATATATATATATATATAACATACACCTATGCATACTAATACCCGAGATTACCAAGGTAATATTGGCTAATACACACACATACACACACATACTCCCATATATATATACATATATATATATATATATATATATATATATATATAAATATATTATATAGATAATTAAGATAGAGTAATATTGGAATTTTCCTATATTTTATAGAAAAGCAATTATAAATATCAATTTATAAATATTAAAGGTTTTTTTATTAATCTAAATAATATTAATTCCGAGTAGTAAACTATATATACATATTATTTTATACAACTTCTCTACATATTTTATATAGTATAATTTTATAATAAAAATTGTATTATACTAAAATATATTATATTAAACATATATATTGCAAATTAACTACATGTTTCTTATATTTGATATTTACACATATGGTTGCTGCATAGTGCTTTACCTCATTACATAACATAAGTAATGATACTAATGATTACCATGAATTACTTTTATAATATGGACTAATGTTAAAGATATTATATATATTACATCAATTCAGAATATATCTATATAAAACATTATATATAATGTATATATGTGCATTATATGTAATATATATATATATATATATATATATATATATATATATATCAATGTAGAAGATACATATCATTAATATAATATATTGATATATAGCCTTTAATTATCTATAGTTTACTGATTCTACACAATTTGATCCCGGCGTACAAAAGACTTGATCTACTCAAATTAAACACAATCTAATTCGAGGAAATAATCACCATTCCATTTATTTATATCAGAATTTTAAATTAATATCACAATCTCAATGTATATTATTGGAATCTATTCAATTATTTTCTATAAATGTAATTCTAGACTTGTTGGAATATTATTGTAAATTATTATTGTTTTGTAATAGTTTAATAGTTTTTTTTATAGTTCTCTTATCTATTCTAATATTTATACACATAAAGCAATGTTTAAAATCAGTTTCAATTATATCTTTTTATTTAAATTATAAGTGTCTTAAATAATACTTGACCATATCTTTTCTAATTAAATAAATTGTCATAATTTGATATAAAAAATAAAAATAAATGTAAAAAGTATATGTTTATGCAGACTAAAAATGAAACCATATTTATTTTTGTCAGTTGATTTAATTATTATTTGATATACATTTTTAAGAAAATAACTATATTATGCATCCTACAAAAATGCAAATTAAAATTTAAATATGGATGTAATATATCGGCCAACATTATTAATTTGATAGGTTTATCAATTATATAATTATATATATCAATTATATAATAACAAATAAAAATATAGTATCACTAATATATTTTCCATTTTTGTTAGAAATAAGATTTTACATATCAATATATTACTGTATAGAAACAAAATTTGCTTATAAAATTGACCGGGTTCGTGTTTTAATAAGCACTAGTATGGTTCATTTAGACAAGAATCTATATTAATTTTATGCATTATTTAGAACTAATTAGTGATATATAACTTGTGAATTATTTAAAAAATTAGATTCAGTTAATTTTGCATCTTTATTCAAGTTTTATAAATAAAAGTATTACATAGAATACATATTATAAACTAGATAGTTAATTATTATATTTTTAATATTTAAACAATGTGTCATCGAAATTGCTGATTAATTAATTCAAAAAGATTGAATATATAAATTTGAGATTTTCAAAAAATTTAACTAATTAATTTGTTACATTTGTTTAGTTTCTTTATAAGTTGATTAATTTAATAGTTCAAAATTTCTTATAGATTTCAGGGCCAGTATTCTGAATATTATAGTATAATATAGTATTATAGTATTCAAATTTAAAATCTCTTATACTCAATTCTAAGATCATTTTTCATACATTCACTATATTGTCCTCGATGAAAATGAAAAATATTGTGTTAAGTTGCAGTATTATGATATTTCTCAATAAATGTTTTGTTTTATGGGGAATAAATCATCTTCGGTTAATGATAATAATAATAATAATATGGCTCTATTTACTATTAATAATTGATGATACATCTCAGCCCAGCCGATACACATGTAGAATACTAATATTATAATTTAAGCTGATTTCCGATGCGAGACGTAGAAGTGAAGAAACTTCTCTATATGACTCTTGTTGGAAAGAAAATCGGCAGCATTATTTTCATCACTGATTTCGAGTTATCCAATATTCTGTTTCCGAGTTCGTAAAATTCCACTTAATAATTACTCTGTAAAGTTTAAATTTTGTGGTTGAATTTTCTATTCTAATTAATAAAATGTAAATATAAACTGGATTCATTTAATATTTTTATTTAATTTTTATATAAATTGTATATAAATGAGTTTACTTTTGAAAAATATTTGTTAATTTGATATTGTGACTTGGAAAAATGTCTCATTATTCCGATTGTCCTAATTATAGCTGCAAAAGATGTAATACACTACACAAGTGCATTCATCAATTTGATACGATTCCACAAATACGAAAATAATTTTAATGAGATTCCAGAAAAACAGGTTTTTTTGCTATCTTCAATTCTAGAAAAGTCTGAATGTATTAATGTATGGATATATCTTATTACTAATCGTTACGTTAAATATTATCAGAGTTAAATTATTAAATATTATCTTTTATATTGCCTAAGTATTTAAAATTGGATTGAAATTGCAACAGGTGATGATTTGTAACGAAGAAGAGAAAAAGATGAACGAATTGGCGGCGACTAGACAATTATTGCACAGTCGTCAAAAGGAATTCTCCAACCTGCAGTCGCTAATAGAAAAGGTTGCAGGCCTGGAGCCAATCAGTATTGTATGCGTATTTCATACTGATTTCAATGTCTAAGTAAATCGTATACGTATATTATACCCGTAGAGAGAAAACTATTCTATATTAAAAATTTACTTACTTATAACCGATATATTAAATAAACGTAATATAACTCAATTTGTGTAATTTTAGATAGAAAAAATGGATGTTATCTTCTTACATATCTATTATTGAAATATATATTATAAAAATATTACATATTTTGAAGATGATTCTTTGTAATTTAGATTAATTATTCGAATTATACAAAGGGCTGTTTTTAATATTATAATTTTAACAACTGGGATATATAAATTTACTTACACATTTCTTAATTATATATTTATATTATAATTATTCTATTATAAGATATAGTTATTTTAGAGATACAATATTAATTTTTTCATAATCAGACAAACCTATTTACCATATAAATACTTGACAATTTGTTATGGGTTCAATATAACTATAAAAATGTTATAATAAAATATCTATTGTTATCTAAGAAAATTTCTAAAGCAACGATACTCCTGAGAGAAAAAAATTGTAAATAATATGTATAAGTTATGAATTATTCATAGATATCTCATTATATAATATATATATATATATATAAGTATATGTGTACACTTATATAAGTATATTATACAAATATACAAGTATATTATACAAATATATAAGTATATAAATCTCTTAAATAAATTCCAAACTTAATAATCAATTTAAAATAAATAAACTCTTATAAATTTTACTTATTTATTTATTTTTATGTATAAATTATTTAGTATGATGACTCAATTAATATATATTTAATAAACTATAATACAGTATTAATAATTAACCTTTAACTTTGACCACCTGACATTCCTCTACCATTTAAGATTCCTCAAATGGATTATTTTGGTATTAAAAATGTAATGCAAATGATGTTAATTCTCCATATATTTAATGCAAACGTATTAAATCTACATCTGTTATTTATATTAGAGAAATATTTGTTTGGCAATTATTTCTGCTGAATTTATATTTCTTTATTTTCTACTAATTAATCCTTGTTAATTATGACAGTACAGTAACCTCAAAGACACAGAGGAGAATAAGAATATAATTATGCATGAAGAACTTATTAAATTGAAAAGTGTTTTCCAGAGTACTCGAGAAAATCTGCAACGTGAAATTAGCGAATATGTAAGTGAGATTTGACCCTAGATCCCTTATTTTTTTAACCACATATACTATATTTTCCATAGTAGAATTTCAATCATAAATAAGATTTGTTTTATTAAGAAAATTTATAAAATACTTTGATAAAATTCACAATTTAAGATACATAATTTATAGTTTTGCACAATTAATATATACCATATATTATAATATAGTATATATATTATGACTTTATGTTAGGAAATATATTTTAATGGTTTTTCTTCAGAAGTCGTGTTACCAAAATAGAATAATATTTTATTTTAATCACTATTCATCGAATATTGTCATTATATTAATTAATATTAAGAATATCTATACAGTGCATCTATAAATAGATTTTACATGCATTCAACATGAATAATATCACTTAAACAAAATACCCATAACTCTGTCAATATTTATTGAATCTATATAATATTTAACATTGCGAAAGATATAATATTGATCCATAATATTTGTAATAATAATATGTAAAGGTTTTGATAATATTGGAAATAATATAAAAAAAATTATAATATTATTTCCCTTCATTATTTCACTTATTTTGGAAGGATTTTGATATTGAAATTCTTTAAATGAATATATTTATTATATTATTGTAATTTAATTTATAATAAAATTATTTAAAATAAAATAATACATTTTAAAAAGCTTGATAGTAATACTTGTTTTTTAATTTATATATACATTTTTCTGTAATGCATTCACATTTACTACAAGTGATTTTAGTAGGGATTGTCAAATGTGATTGTCAAATGTGACAAATCTAACCCAAAGTGTTCCGTTCTACTCTACAGAATGAAATGAGCAGTAATCATAAAGAACTGATGCTGAAGAAGAAAGTCCAAGAAGTTCGCATGAAGAAGTTATCGGAACTTGATCAACTTAATCAGTTGATTGTTAGTTTTGCTAATTCATTCTAGGTAAATTTCTAGAATTTGTACTCGGAGTATATTGTTATTGTTTATAGTTCATTTATTAATTAATCTATTTTGCATTCTGTAATTCAATTGCGGAATTATTATAAACTTACTTTTGTAAGTAATCACTTATTATAAACTTACTTTTGCAAGTAATCACTTATTATAAACTTCCTTTTGTAAGTAATCACTTATTATAAACTTCCTTTTGTAACTAAACACTTATTATAAACTTACTTTTGTAAGTAATCACTTATTATAAACTTCCTTTTGTAAGTAATCACTTATTATAAACTTCCTTTTGTTAGTAATCACTTATTATAAACTTCCTTTTGTAAGTAATCACTTATTATAAACTTCCTTTTGCAAGTAATCACTTATTATAAACTTACTTTTGCAAGTAATCACTTATTATAAACTTACTTTTGTAAATAATCTCTTATTATAAACTTCCTTTTGCAAGTAATCACTTATTATAAACTTCCTTTTGTAAGTAATTACTTATTATAAACTTCCTTTTGCAAGTAATCACTTATTATAAACTTCCTTTTGTAAGTAATCACTTATTATAAACTTCCTTTTGTAAGTAATCATTTATTATAAACTTCCTTTTGTAAGTAATCACTTATTATAAACTTCCTTTTGCAAGTAATCACTTATTATAATCTTCCTTTTGCAAGTAATCACTTATTATAAACTTCCTTTTGTAAGTAATCACTTATTATAAACTTCCTTTTGTAAGTAATCACTTATTATAAACTTCCTTTTGTAAGTAATCACTTATTATAAACTTCCTTTTGTAAGTAATCACTTATTATAAACTTCCTTTTGTAAGTAATCACTTATTATAAACTTCCTTTTGCAAGTAATCACTTATTATAAACTTCCTTTTGTAAGTAATCACTTATTATAAACTTCCTTTTGTAAGTAATCACTTATTATAAACTTCCTTTTGTAAGTAATCACTTATTATAAACTTCCTTTTGTAAGTAATCACTTATTATAAACTTCCTTTTGCAAGTAATCACTTATTATAAACTTCCTTTTGTAAGTAATCACTTATTATAAACTTCCTTTTGTAAGTAATCACTTATTATAAACTTCCTTTTGTAAGTAATCACTTATTATAAACTTCCTTTTGTAAGTAATCACTTATTATAAACTTCCTTTTGTAAGTAATCACTTATTATAAACTTCCTTTTGTAAGTAATCACTTATTATAAACTTCCTTTTGTAAGTAATCACTTATTATAAACTTCCTTTTGTAAGTAATCACTTATTCTAAACTTCCTTTTGTAAGTAATCACTTATTATAAACTTACTTTTGTAAGTAATCACTTATTATAAACTTCCTTTTGTAAGTAATCACTTATTATAAACTTCCTTTTGTAAGTAATCACTTATTATAAACTTACTTTTGTAAGTAATCACTTATTATAAACTTCCTTTTGTAAGTAATCACTTATTATAAACTTCCTTTTGTAAGTAATCACTTAATATAAACTTCCTTTTGTAAGTAATCACTTATTATAAACTTACTTTTGCAAGTAATCACTTATTATAAACTTCCTTTTGTAAGTAATCACTTATTATAAACTTCCTTTTGTAAGTAATCACTTATTATAAACTTCCTTTTGCAAGTAATCACTTATTATAAACTTCCTTTTGTAAGTAATCACTTATTATAAACTTCCTTTTGCAAGTAATCACTTATTATAAACTTCCTTTTGTAAGTAATCACTTATTATAAACTTCCTTTTGTAAGTAATCACTTATTATAAACTTCCTTTTGTAAGTAATCACTTATTATAAACTTCCTTTTGCAAGTAATCACTTATTATAAACTTCCTTTTGTAAGTAATCACTTATTATAAACTTCCTTTTGTAAGTAATCACTTATTATAAACTTACTTTTGCAAGTAATCACTTATTATAAACTTCCTTTTGTAAGTAATCACTTATTATAAACTTCCTTTTGTAAGTAATCACTTATTATAAACTTCCTTTTGTAAGTAATCACTTAATATAAACTTCCTTTTGTAAGTAATCACTTATTATAAACTTACTTTTGCAAGTAATCACTTATTATAAACTTCCTTTTGTAAGTAATCACTTATTATAAACTTCCTTTTGTAAGTAATCACTTATTATAAACTTCCTTTTGCAAGTAATCACTTATTATAAACTTCCTTTTGCAAGTAATCACTTATTATAAACTTCCTTTTGCAAGTAATCACTTATTATAAACTTCCTTTTGTAAGTAATCACTTATTATAAACTTCCTTTTGTAAGTAATCACTTATTATAAACTTCCTTTTGTAAGTAATCACTTATTATAAACTTCCTTTTGTAAGTAATCACTTAATATAAACTTCCTTTTGCATCAAGGATAATTTTATAATAATATTACATTCTAATTTTATTTCTAAAATTCATATTTCCTTTAATTGTAATGCTACGCTGTATAATGTATTCCATTCATAATTATCATAATCCACTTACCATTATCTAGGAAGCAGAGAAGATACGTCGCGATGAACTTACTACTTGCTGTGCCTCATTTAGCGAATCTCTGAAAGTCAACGAATGCCTTCTAGTGAAACTTCAGCAATATGTAGAGAAGGTTGAACAAATTGAGGAGGCGGATAAATGTCTAAAGTTAGTCGAGAGTTTAGTGGGATGTAGTAAGTTTTATATAATATATAATGTTATTGGTTTGTAGCGAAGGTATATTGTAATATATGGCGTTGAAGGATAGTACAGAATGTTAATGAGTAATAATATTTAGTAAATATAAGATAGGATTAATAATTAGTATGGTTAGAATGTAAGGATTTTCATTCGTATTGCAATGCAAGTTATTAGGTATTCGGAGCGGCCACTGGATAATAGAAAGAGTTAGAAGGTAATACAAGGATTATATTATAATGGTTATGGTTATTAGTTAGTAGTTTGTATTATATGCTAGAATAGAAGGTTAAAGATTTTTACTTAGTTAATTATGAAAAATTGAGTGTCTATAATTGGCTAGTTATGTTTAATATGTTAGCTATTGATTAATATATAGTTAGATAAATGTGGCTACAGTATTTAAGGAATCGGTTATAATTAGAATTTATATAAAATTTCAAATAAGCCCAGACTATAATTCTGATTTTTAGTGTTAAGGAGATTTTGAAAGAGAGTTTTGGAGTTTTAATGAAAGTCATAATTATTTAATTCTAATTGATTTAAAGAATTACAAGTGACTTTAAAACAGCTCCAAGGATACTGAACTGCAGTCAAAAAAAGATAACTTGAAACAAATCAAGCAACAAATTAACGATTTTTCACTCAGAATCGGTGAGAAAAAGAAAGTTATAGTTAGTATATGTAAGAGGTCAGTTATAGATGTTTGGTATGATTGGTAAAGATCAGTTAGAAGTTGTAGAGATAGTAGTAGTAAAAGAGATAAGATACTATAGTTGGTTGAGTAGAGTTATTTAAAAGCTGTAGAGGTAAGTTATAGTATGTAAAGTTCAGTTATAATCAATATATATATTAATATAATGAAAATTGATTAATATCTATATAATTATGTAACTATAAAGATATCAGTAGTTACATGAATGATGCAATAAATTAATGGTATAAAATGGAAGTAAGTTTAAAATTAGTAAGATGGTGGTGTTTAGTATTTATTCACTAAGTTATTACCTTAAGTGCAGGTATATTTTATTACATAAAATCTCTCCAATTAAAAACATCATTTAATTATTTAGTATTAATTCTAAATCATCTCACTATATTATATATCATATTATGGTTATTTCGTATCACAACAGAATAGTACAAATGATGAAATGAAAATATTGATATCATCAAAAAATAAAAAAGTTGATAGTCTTAATATGTTAGTATTATTTAATAAATTAAAAATAATATTTATATTGTCATTACTAATTGATTTATTGTTTGATTATAAAAAATAAGTATTTACAAATAATCCTTTATGACAGAAAATTGAATAAAGTGGATAATGAAATCATTAATGCAGACCAGGCACTTATTTCAATTCGGAACAATGAAATGGAGAGTAATTCAAAGCATGCCAATACCATGCTTAATCTACAGCACGACAAATATATATTAACCTCAAAGGTAAGCTGAGATTAGTTGGGTTAATTGAAGTGTTGTAGATTCAAACGGGGACAATTGAATTCTAATATCATATAAATAATAATAAACTTTATCAGTTTCATATACAGTTTTGAAATTGTTTAGTGAGTATTCTATATAAAATTGCTGAATTCATTAATTTTTGTTATAATTATTTATTATTTATTCTTAAAACTGAAACACTTTCAGATAAATAAAACAATGGATTCTGTTAGTAGAAATTTAGCAAAGTGTCTGGAATGAAAAAGAACAATAAATAAGATATTCATTAACATAAATATATTTTGTTCATTATTTTTAATATTTATTATATATTTTATATATTATGGATTTAATACTCTGGAAGTTATTTATTTAATATATAAATGTAAAATGTTGTTTGTATATTATCATATCTATATTTTTAGAAAAACTAAATAATATGACTAATAAATAATATGTTATCATGAATCTTTTTGCTTTATTCTAGTAAATCATTATACAAATTTTCATTATAAATATAAAAGTTTTATATGAATGTTTAAAAAATAAATTGAATTATTTTTTAATAAGTTATATGACTTTGAATTATTTACATAATAATATTAAAAATTAATCTTTATAAGCAATAACTTTTCAACAGGTAATATAAATAAACTATGTAATTACCATATTAAATAATCTATTGGTAAATAACTAATAATATACACAATGAACAAATACACTAGGAGGTTAGAAATTATATTTACAATATATGTTTTGGGTATTAACTAATTTCTTACATTTATTGATAAATAAAATACTCACGAGAGATGCATTTAAGGTCTGTCAATTATAATAAAATAAATATTTACAGTCGGATAAATATATAGTCGGATGTGAAAGTAACCATTAAAAAGGCTCTATAAAATATTACGGATTTTTGCATTTTTGTGTTACTTTTAAAAGTTTGAACTAAATATACTATATAATAAATATAGAATTTTTAATTCGTAAGATCTAATTATATATCTATGGATTTCAAATTAAATTATGAATTAAAAAAAATATATAAAAATGTTAAATATAATATATATAATTACTTTTGACCATGAAATCAATAATTATTTGACATATTATTTGTATAAAATCAGATTTTTTTGAGATTCATATAATTAAATTATAGTTGAAAATATACATTTTATTAACGTCGAATATAATCCTAACGAAGGATCACAAAATTGAATAACGTTATTGTCCTAAATATTAGTTAAACACTTTTAAAAAATATTGATAAGCACACATTATTTAGACAATTTCTATGTATAAAATCGTATGTTTTAATTATATACGTTATATTTTTAGTTCAATGAATTTATTTAAAAATACAAATACGTAAAACTAGTAATAATATACTGTATATTTATATTAGTAGAGTATCATAACATGAAAATAGTCTATAAAATATATTTAAAATGAAATTCGGTGTGAATTCAAACAAAATATTTATATTGTTTACATTTGAAATATATTTTATAACAATATAATTAAAGTTAAAATAACTTGGTATTTATCGTATTATAGTATTTACTCTTTATAATATTATTTATATATCATTATTATCTATAGTTATGTTATATAATTATTAATAGTTTGTATCAGTATTTAATAATTCAATAATAATATGAAAATATCGGCCATTTTAAAAATAATATTTTAATCCGATCGTAAATAATATAATTAGAATTATAATAAATTATTAAATATAATCATATATTTGTATACGTATATTTGGAATTATAAATGTAATTACACTTTTATGAATCTATGTTTATAGAAATTAAGAACTTTATCAACTAAAGAATTCTTAAAATGAACATAATTTGTTATATATTTTATTTAAATAATAAAATAAAATAACGCGTCACCCTTATTGTGATAGTAACACTAGCTAATACTAAAATAAAACTAAATAAAAACACTTCTATGTATCGTCCTATTGAGATCAATAATAGTTATGCGACGAATGATTAAATCCATTACTGATGTTCTACAGAATTGCAAATATTCAAATTATATCAGAATTTTATAATATATTAAACATATCTGAAAAATTATGCATAGTCTATATTCGCTCGAAAAAGCTTTAGATGGCATTTCCACTAATAGTATACTCTAATAGATTTACCCTATACAAATTTAAGTAAAGTTAACTCGACCAACTACTACTTTAAAATGAATTTGAATTTATTTTCTAATATAAATTGCAGCGATTAAATTGTTAATTATTGATTATACGTTATTAGATAATAAAAACATTATATATTATGTTAAATAAAATATATGAAGGCATGCATTTGTTTAGAACAAATCCGTACAATACACGGATTTTTTCAATAAAATGTTACGCTCTAGTAAAGATATAATAATATAAACATATATTGAAACTAAAATTATAAATATATAGTCAATGTTATAATATACTGTAATTATTTGTCAATATTTGTAAGTAAAAACGGTCTAAAATATTCTAATCAATAGCTAAATCACTGATTAATACACTAACTTATATTTTTTTTCATATCAACGAATTTATAAATTGGTAATTTTCTTTTGATATAACTCACAATATCTCTGTATTCATTTTCGAAAATAATAACCATATTTATTATATTATATATAGCGAACTCATAATTATATTTATAAATTAAATTATAATATGATTGAAACATTGAATATAGTTTGTTTAATGTCCTGAATTATATAAAAATAATATTATTAATAATATTGCAATTTTCATGTCCGAGATTAATGTACGATTTAAATTTTATATAGTCATTGGCTAGATAGGCTATGAACTGTGTAATAACTGTAATGTCTTTGTAGTTCATGGTTATTATATATATATATAGGATTTATATCAATAGAACTTATACTAGTTAATGATGTAAATAGAAAAATATATGGAAATTAATGTTGCTAATATTTTACTGTTATTCCAATAATTGTATAGGAGGATTGCATTAAAATCGGAATTACTAATGAATTCATTTACTATAAATAAAACTGTTGTGTACATTAATACATGTAATATATATTGTATTATTAAACTATTCAGTATAACCAGAGATTTACAGCGATATTGTTGTATCCTATATATAAAAAATAATTAAATTATCATATACTTGATAAGAGTGTGTAGCCCTGAAAAGGGCTGATTGGCTGGGGTTTGTAATGAATCTATTTGGAACTGGTATATTTAGTAACGGCTTTAGTACCTTCACTAACGGCATGCTTAGCCAATTCACCGGGAAGTAAGAGACGAACAGCGGTTTGAATTTAACGGCTAGAGATAGTTGAACGTTTGTTGTAGTGAGCTATACGTTCGAAAAGGTCGTTTACGAATGAGTTCATGATACTCATCGCCTTACTGGAAACACCGGTATCGGGATATACTTGTTTTAATACTTTGTAGATGTAGGTAGCATAAGATTAGACCAATGATAAACTAATAATTGATCCAAGAGGTATACAACATTAATTACTAACCATACAAGTAATATATGACTGAGATTGGTTGATTTCAAGGAACTGTTATTTATCAAGGCTATGTGATATATTTTCGCGGGTAATGAAATACGAATGCTAACATCTGATTGGCTAGTAAATACAAACAAAGGAAACGGTTATTTATTCAAGAGTTGAAACCCAAGGGTTGAAACGTTACACAATGCGAATATTTAAAACGTTAATCTATATCTACTCGTCATATAATCATCCTAATAATATATTTATCATATGATTAATAATTATAAAATATTGAGTAATTAAAGATTAGTCAACACGTAGAAGACAAGTATTGTGAATATAATATAATACTATACAAAACTATCGACATTAATTAATTGAATTTTAAAACTCGTAAAAAATTGGTGGCCTTAAAAAAGGCCGGTTTGTATAAGTAATAGTATGATTAAGCACGTTCACCTCGAATACGTCTGGCGAGTTGGATATCTTTGGGCATTATAGTAACTCGTTTGGCGTGGATAGCGCACAAATTTGTATCTTCGAAAAGTCCTACGAGGTATGCTTCGCTAGCTTCTTGAAGAGCCATAATGGCAGAACTTTGGAAACGTAAGTCGGTTTTGAAATCTTGAGCGATTTCACGAACTAAACGTTGGAAAGGTAACTTTCGGATAAGTAATTCGGTAGATTTCTGGTAACGACGAATTTCACGAAGAGCAACTGTACCAGGTCTATATCGGTGGGGTTTCTTCACTCCACCTGTAGCAGGGGCACTCTTGCGAGCTGCCTTAGTCGCTAACTGTTTACGGGGAGCTTTTCCTCCTGTGGATTTACGTGCAGTTTGTTTAGTACGAGCCATATCAAATGAAACAAAAATATATATGAAATAAGGAATTTCTACAATATTTGTTACAGCGTATTGTTAAGCAAGAAATGTGCATATATTTAAATTTTAAGCTCATTGGTTAATACTCGTTACAGTATCCAATCGCAGTTATTTCAATTTGTATCTACATACTCGACTATTAACACATTTATTGTAACCCATTAAACATATAATTGAACATAATAGTTATTGAGTTAATCTTTAGGATACATAGTGCTTTATTAATTATAGTAACGATTACGAGATAGAATTAAAAGAAATTTATATAATACAAATTTGAAATGTTATTAATAATTGTTGAAATATCTACAATCTTTGATTTAATTTGTTTTCAAAATTGAAATTATTAATATTTGGTTAACTAATTAATTATTATAATTAACTATTCATTATTTCAAAGTGTAAGTATGCGTTTTACATTCAATATATATTATGTGTATATTACTATATTAAAAATATAAATTAAATGATTGCTTACGAGATAATTATTCATATATTATTTTTCATAAAGTTTATTTATTTTGCAGACGTATAATTATTTTAATATTTTAAACAAGCTATTAAATTAGAATAGGTGTATAATTCATATATATATATTTATTATTCATATATAACTTTTTGATTAATACCTTTGTACGGTGAGTTCAAATTATGCAGCGTATTTTCAATTCCACTCCAAATCTATTTCAGTGAAATAAACCACACCTATTTTATGAATATTGTGAATTCATACGCCCATTTAAATCTTGTATCTAGTTATATTTAATTATTCACAATTTAGTATGTTATATTAATACGCATGTTATATGTATCACAATTTCATATATTTCTAGAAATTAATTTAATATCAAATACTTTAGCATAAATACACATATATGTATATACATAGGTTTTTACAGTGTATAATATATATTTTATAACTCATATATTAATAATATATATATTACACAAATACACGCACACACCAATACACATAAACATACACATTACATACTTACACTTATATTGAAAATTTCCAATATATTACAGAAAAACAATTAGAAATATCAATTTACAAATTGTAATTATTTTTTATTTATCTAAATAATATTAATTCAGAATTCTTTAATGGAATATACATAGATTAATGTAGAATATACAATACAATATAATGATTATATTTTTAATTAACAGAATGTTTATTCGACATATACATATATATAATGTTAATGATATACAAATGATTTAATGGAATATATAGATGATTTTATAAACTTCTTTTATTATTTTTCTGTTGTATAAATATATTATATTATTAGTATAATAAACAATGTGTATTAAACATATATGATGCATATGCTCTATATGTTTCTTATATTTGATATGCATACATTCATTGAGGTTGCTGTATTATGCTTTACCACATTACATAACATCAATACATAATAAATAACTTGCATAATATTTACTAATGATATATATATATAGTATATATAACATCAACCTTTAGAATAACCTGGTGCTGATGAATCGGTGCAAGATAGCTCTCAGATTAAATTACAAAACTCAACGCTTCTATTCCTCTTCCGTCTCTCCGACCTTTCTGCTGTAGTCAATCTGTTTAAAAGGTCTGTTGGCTGTGTACGGAGGCATAGAAATCTTTATTATAATGTTCAAGTTTAAGCACTTCACTAATAACCACAATACATATATGTTAATGTTATTCAATATTACATAGATATTACACATATCGGTATAATATATTAATATTAAATTATAATTTAAAGATTGTTACTTAAAATAAATAATTATATAATTCATATTAGCTATTATATATTAAAATTAAAATAAGAATAATTGAATTTCTTATTGATGCAAGATTTAAATTGAATTATCTTTCTAAATAAAAATGATAATAAATATGCACAATTAATTTGCGTAATGTTCCCAATAACTTATGCAACACTTTGTATATGATAAGATACCCCCTATAATGCAGCATCCTCTACATCTAACGTAGAATTCCTTATATAGAGCCAATTCAGAATGCTCACTTGTGGATTTCAATTCATACCTTTGCGTTCTCAAAATTCTCTTCGTTAACGAGCACCACATGGAGAAGTACCTCATGAATACCTAGTCTGCAAATCTCTGCATTTGGCTGAACCACTGTGCAGCCTAAGCATCGTGGAAATTACCGACTACTTGACGGTTGATATTGTTACTAATAAAGATATATTGCATGCATATTTAATATTATGCATGTAAATTTAGGAACAATAATTGGGAACATTTTCAAAATAAATTTTATATGGAATTCATGTTTTAAATCATATGTCATATATAAGATATTATAATATAAATAGGATATATAGAGTGTGAATATGAAACAATAACTTTTTTAACATAATTTTTTGATTAATTAAAATAATGATATGAAAATATATTTTTAATTATTTGTAAACTTTTCATTCAACTGACAATTTAGGTTGTTATAATTAGTTCATAGAATTGTTTCATGAATTAAACAATGTATTGCAGTGTTATGAGTGAAAGATTCAATGGCTATGAACTATCAAACACAAAAAAATTCATCTTGGACTTCGTTATAGTGAGTCGGTTGGCTTTTAACAGGATTTGAACTGCACGACGCTTAGTGGTAAGATTTCTAACTATTACATCTAAATTAAATATATAAATGTTATAATTTATAATATATCATTTTTTATGAACTGCTTTTAAATACTTTTAAAATTATTTTTGCTTTATTAATTAATTTAGTTATTATTACTAAAGTACTAGATTTTAATATTCAAAACTTTAAATATCTACTAGAATTGCACTGCACCCGAACCTGCATTTGCAACAGTGACAGCTATTCAACATTCAATATATACTTCTAAAAATTCAATTAATTAATGAGGTTATTATGTCTTATAATACTGATAGCCTAATATTACTATTATATTAAATATATTCATTTAATATAAAAATATATTTTTTTATAATATGTATTATAACTGCCTCATTAATACTACATAATTATAAAACTGTACAGCAGACTTTTCCCCAAAATATAAAACGGATCTAATTTTATTGATATATTTATTTATTTAATTCGTTTATATATACTCTATCTTTGCTTTCAATATTTCATGTATATAATTTACGTATAATTAGTTTATATATATTATATTGCCTACATACAAATTCCTTTGATTCAATATCTAGATTATTATGTAATTAACTTGGACTTATAATAATATACAAAATTAACAAAATATGTGATGAAAAATGTCTACAAATTATTACCTTCATAAGTATTAAATATTAGAAATAAGTGTTTATTAAAATGTATAACATACTTAATTAAATATAGGTTAAACGTTATATAATCAACGCAAAAAATAATTTTTTATAATATAATGTGATGTCTTTAATGAGAGACATTCAAAACTTCCTGGTGACTTTAGATGCCTCGTTATTACATTTAATGCAATGCCCTATAAAGTAATTGGACTCAACTGCTGGTTTTTAATTGATATCACTTTAAATTTAAATAATTGTCTTCTTAAATATTTTTTATAATTAATATTCATTTAATTAAAATATATTAAGAAAATTATTTTAAAAAGTAAATACATTTTTATTAACTTTTATTATTTCTATTTTTAAAATCTATCGTATTTAAATTTTTATTTACATCTTAACTTTATATGAGAAATTATATATATAACTCCTATTTTATTACTAAAATAGCGATGGTATTTTTACTTTTTAACTCAATGGAATAAGTTTTAACCTATTTTAAGAATATATTAAGAAATTTAATCAAATTTCTAAATAAATACCTGAAAATTATTCTAAAAAATATCTACTATTTTTCATTTGTTTTAAATTTTAATCTCAATAACCAGATGTTCCAGTACTCCCATTGATATTGTGCATGTGAAGGGGTACTGTTAGCGAACATATTTATAATGAAGTTCCATAAAGGTGAGCTATAGCGAAAATGTTTCTAATTAAAAATATTATTTATATAAATACCATAATTGAATAATTAAAAAATTTCTATATCGTGTAGTATATGAAATTCGCTAAAATGTTATTAATACATATTTAATTTTTCTTTAGAAAAGGAATAAGTATACTATTGAGGCCAATAAGATTAAATTATTTAACCTGGGTTCATACGAAGTTAATGACGAAACTGGACATTGCCATAGAAGATAATTTACGTGCTCAAGATATTATAAAAAATCAAGTTAATATTTAATATTCATTTATTATTTAATATATTTATTATTTAATATAAATTTTAATATATTGACAATTGAATATAAATTTGTTTTTAAAATTATTCTTTAGTAAATATCAATTACATTTAAATCATACTATTATTTCTCTTTGATTAGTATCAATATTTTGTTTTCATATAAACTAAACTTGCCAATTTGAAAAGAGAATGAACATTGAAGAAAAAAGAGGTTGATTCAAATCACAGAAATCGAAATTACCGGATCAAAAGGTAAATACCAAGAGTTGATAGAATATGACCAATCACTATCCGATGATCACTACAAATTTGTTATACTAGTGTATACATTAGTTGTTAATTTAATCGTTAAACCTTGCTCATAAGGTTGTACCAGGATAATATCGATTCATTGTCAAAAATGATGAGGTCAAGTCGAAATATATTCTGAAAATCCTAGAAAATTTGCAAATCACGAAACTTGGACTCGTTAATAAGAAATCCTTCATGGAATAGAGGTTTTGTCTATTTTCTATTAACCATTCATTATTCGCAATGTGTTATGCGCAATTATGTTCCGTCATTATTCACATTTTAATTTAATTAGATCGATTTTCTAGTCATAGATCAATATTTATTGAATTACAGAAATAATGTTTGAAATACAGTTTAATCTAAAAAAATTAATTGAAGTATATAAATAGAAAATCGATTAATTAACTTATATATTATCTAATTTAAATGGTAATATAAAATAAACCAAAGAATATACTAAACTCGCTGTATGTTGGTAGTGAATGTCTTCCCATCAATTCTATTTCAATAAATATCTTTAATTTTATATTTTATAACTATATAAAATATTTTATAACTATATAAAATTTAATAATTAATAAACTATATGATTTTATTTTGAAATGAAAATATGTAATGTTCAGTTAAAATATGTTTCAGAATATCAATATTATAATTTTTATGTACATATATATATTAGAAAATATTAATTTTCACATCAGATAATGCATAATTTAACTCACTATTTTATTAAGTCGGTGCATATTTTCTATTATAATTTATCTAAAGATTGCAAATACAAAACAAATTAAACTATTAAAATTGATCTCCACTAGGTTATTCTATAATTAATATTTCCTAATTGTCCGGCTATATATACAGTGCTCGATAGCGATCTAAATATACCAAATATATTCTTGAATTCAGGACTACATGTGGTGGGCGTCAAAGTATTGGACATAGCGAAGTGAAAAGCTTGGGCTGAGAGTGTTTCCAGCCACGTTGAGACAATTAAACAGCTGCTACTCGCACAGATCAACCGGAATAACTTAATGAAAAGGGTACGTAATATTTGTATTAATCACTTAATATGATAATATGACATTTATAATTTCTTTTCTGCTATAATTCGAAAATCTTAGATTATATGTGATAGTTTTATAGGTATATAGGTATATATAACATATATAACTTAAATACATATGTATATAATTATAGCAAAGTGCTTTGACTATATATGCATATGTTATACATATGATACATTACACAATATAAAGTTAATATATACGTCAAATAAATTGTATATTCAAATAATTAATATAACTGGATGCAAGATTTAAATGGGCATTTGTATTCACAATATTCATAAAATAGGTATGAATTAGATTTGGAGTGGTCTTGCAAATATACTGCCTAATTTTAATTAGCTGTACACCGGACTTGATTCGGATCGCTAAAGTGTCCCTTGTAAAGTGAGTTCAAAAGACTTCAAATTATGCAATCCAATCTCTATCTAATTCAGTGAAATAAATCCCTCCCATTTTATTGAAATAGAGAATATGAACTCCTAAATCTTACATTTAGTTATAGTTAATTATTTCTATATACAATTTAGCTGCAGCGTTGAACTTTATAATAATGCATGTTTAGTATATTATATGTATCACATGTGAATATATTTATAGATTACAATAATCTAAATATCAAATACTGCATCGGAAATACCCACACACATATATATATATATATATATATATATATATATATATATATATATATATAACATACACCTATGCATACTAATACCCGAGATTACCAAGGTAATATTGGCTAATACACACACATACACACACATACTCCCATATATATATACATATATATATATATATATATATATATATATATATATAAATATATTATATAGATAATTAAGATAGAGTAATATTGGAATTTTCCTATATTTTATAGAAAAGCAATTATAAATATCAATTTATAAATATTAAAGGTTTTTTTATTAATCTAAATAATATTAATTCCGAGTAGTAAACTATATATACATATTATTTTATACAACTTCTCTACATATTTTATATAGTATAATTTTATAATAAAAATTGTATTATACTAAAATATATTATATTAAACATATATATTGCAAATTAACTACATGTTTCTTATATTTGATATTTACACATATGGTTGCTGCATAGTGCTTTACCTCATTACATAACATAAGTAATGATACTAATGATTACCATGAATTACTTTTATAATATGGACTAATGTTAAAGATATTATATATATTACATCAATTCAGAATATATCTATATAAAACATTATATATAATGTATATATGTGCATTATATGTAATATATATATATATATATATATATATATATATATATATATCAATGTAGAAGATACATATCATTAATATAATATATTGATATATAGCCTTTAATTATCTATAGTTTACTGATTCTACACAATTTGATCCCGGCGTACAAAAGACTTGATCTACTCAAATTAAACACAATCTAATTCGAGGAAATAATCACCATTCCATTTATTTATATCAGAATTTTAAATTAATATCACAATCTCAATGTATATTATTGGAATCTATTCAATTATTTTCTATAAATGTAATTCTAGACTTGTTGGAATATTATTGTAAATTATTATTGTTTTGTAATAGTTTAATAGTTTTTTTTATAGTTCTCTTATCTATTCTAATATTTATACACATAAAGCAATGTTTAAAATCAGTTTCAATTATATCTTTTTATTTAAATTATAAGTGTCTTAAATAATACTTGACCATATCTTTTCTAATTAAATAAATTGTCATAATTTGATATAAAAAATAAAAATAAATGTAAAAAGTATATGTTTATGCAGACTAAAAATGAAACCATATTTATTTTTGTCAGTTGATTTAATTATTATTTGATATACATTTTTAAGAAAATAACTATATTATGCATCCTACAAAAATGCAAATTAAAATTTAAATATGGATGTAATATATCGGCCAACATTATTAATTTGATAGGTTTATCAATTATATAATTATATATATCAATTATATAATAACAAATAAAAATATAGTATCACTAATATATTTTCCATTTTTGTTAGAAATAAGATTTTACATATCAATATATTACTGTATAGAAACAAAATTTGCTTATAAAATTGACCGGGTTCGTGTTTTAATAAGCACTAGTATGGTCCATTTAAACAAGAATCTATATTAATTTTATGCATTATTTAGAACTAATTAGTGATATATAACTTGTGAATTATTTAAAAAATTAGATTCAGTTAATTTTGCATCTTTATTCAAGTTTTATAAATAAAAGTATTACATAGAATACATATTATAAACTAGATAGTTAATTATTATATTTTTAATATTTAAACAATGTGTCATCGAAATTGCTGATTAATTAATTCAAAAAGATTGAATATATAAATTTGAGATTTTCAAAAAATTTAACTAATTAATTTGTTACATTTGTTTAGTTTCTTTATAAGTTGATTAATTTAATAGTTCAAAATTTCTTATAGATTTCAGGGCCAGTATTCTGAATATTATAGTATAATATAGTATTATAGTATTCAAATTTAAAATCTCTTATACTCAATTCTAAGATCATTTTTCATACATTCACTATATTGTCCTCGATGAAAATGAAAAATATTGTGTTAAGTTGCAGTATTATGATATTTCTCAATAAATGTTTTGTTTTATGGGGAATAAATCATCTTCGGTTAATGATAATAATAATAATAATATGGCTCTATTTACTATTAATAATTGATGATACATCTCAGCCCAGCCGATACACATGTAGAATACTAATATTATAATTTAAGCTGATTTCCGATGCGAGACGTAGAAGTGAAGAAACTTCTCTATATGACTCTTGTTGGAAAGAAAATCGGCAGCATTATTTTCATCACTGATTTCGAGTTATCCAATATTCTGTTTCCGAGTTCGTAAAATTCCACTTAATAATTACTCTGTAAAGTTTAAATTTTGTGGTTGAATTTTCTATTCTAATTAATAAAATGTAAATATAAACTGGATTCATTTAATATTTTTATTTAATTTTTATATAAATTGTATATAAATGAGTTTACTTTTGAAAAATATTTGTTAATTTGATATTGTGACTTGGAAAAATGTCTCATTATTCCGATTGTCCTAATTATAGCTGCAAAAGATGTAATACACTACACAAGTGCATTCATCAATTTGATACGATTCCACAAATACGAAAATAATTTTAATGAGATTCCAGAAAAACAGGTTTTTTTGCTATCTTCAATTCTAGAAAAGTCTGAATGTATTAATGTATGGATATATCTTATTACTAATCGTTACGTTAAATATTATCAGAGTTAAATTATTAAATATTATCTTTTATATTGCCTAAGTATTTAAAATTGGATTGAAATTGCAACAGGTGATGATTTGTAACGAAGAAGAGAAAAAGATGAACGAATTGGCGGCGACTAGACAATTATTGCACAGTCGTCAAAAGGAATTCTCCAACCTGCAGTCGCTAATAGAAAAGGTTGCAGGCCTGGAGCCAATCAGTATTGTATGCGTATTTCATACTGATTTCAATGTCTAAGTAAATCGTATACGTATATTATACCCGTAGAGAGAAAACTATTCTATATTAAAAATTTACTTACTTATAACCGATATATTAAATAAACGTAATATAACTCAATTTGTGTAATTTTAGATAGAAAAAATGGATGTTATCTTCTTACATATCTATTATTGAAATATATATTATAAAAATATTACATATTTTGAAGATGATTCTTTGTAATTTAGATTAATTATTCGAATTATACAAAGGGCTGTTTTTAATATTATAATTTTAACAACTGGGATATATAAATTTACTTACACATTTCTTAATTATATATTTATATTATAATTATTCTATTATAAGATATAGTTATTTTAGAGATACAATATTAATTTTCTCATAATCAGACAAACCTATTTACCATATAAATACTTGACAATTTGTTATGGGTTCAATATAACTATAAAAATGTTATAATAAAATATCTATTGTTATCTAAGAAAATTTCTAAAGCAACGATACTCCTGAGAGAAAAAAATTGTAAATAATATGTATAAGTTATGAATTATTCATAGATATCTCATTATATAATATATATATATATATATAAGTATATGTGTACACTTATATAAGTATATTATACAAATATACAAGTATATTATACAAATATATAAGTATATAAATCTCTTAAATAAATTCCAAACTTAATAATCAATTTAAAATAAATAAACTCTTATAAATTTTACTTATTTATTTATTTTTATGTATAAATTATTTAGTATGATGACTCAATTAATATATATTTAATAAACTATAATACAGTATTAATAATTAACCTTTAACTTTGACCACCTGACATTCCTCTACCATTTAAGATTCCTCAAATGGATTATTTTGGTATTAAAAATGTAATGCAAATGATGTTAATTCTCCATATATTTAATGCAAACGTATTAAATCTACATCTGTTATTTATATTAGAGAAATATTTGTTTGGCAATTATTTCTGCTGAATTTATATTTCTTTATTTTCTACTAATTAATCCTTGTTAATTATGACAGTACAGTAACCTCAAAGACACAGAGGAGAATAAGAATATAATTATGCATGAAGAACTTATTAAATTGAAAAGTGTTTTCCAGAGTACTCGAGAAAATCTGCAACGTGAAATTAGCGAATATGTAAGTGAGATTTGACCCTAGATCCCTTATTTTTTTAACCACATATACTATATTTTCCATAGTAGAATTTCAATCATAAATAAGATTTGTTTTATTAAGAAAATTTATAAAATACTTTGATAAAATTCACAATTTAAGATACATAATTTATAGTTTTGCACAATTAATATATACCATATATTATAATATAGTATATATATTATGACTTTATGTTAGGAAATATATTTTAATGGTTTTTCTTCAGAAGTCGTGTTACCAAAATAGAATAATATTTTATTTTAATCACTATTCATCGAATATTGTCATTATATTAATTAATATTAAGAATATCTATACAGTGCATCTATAAATAGATTTTACATGCATTCAACATGAATAATATCACTTAAACAAAATACCCATAACTCTGTCAATATTTATTGAATCTATATAATATTTAACATTGCGAAAGATATAATATTGATCCATAATATTTGTAATAATAATATGTAAAGGTTTTGATAATATTGGAAATAATATAAAAAAAATTATAATATTATTTCCCTTCATTATTTCACTTATTTTGGAAGGATTTTGATATTGAAATTCTTTAAATGAATATATTTATTATATTATTGTAATTTAATTTATAATAAAATTATTTAAAATAAAATAATACATTTTAAAAAGCTTGATAGTAATACTTGTTTTTTAATTTATATATACATTTTTCTGTAATGCATTCACATTTACTACAAGTGATTTTAGTAGGGATTGTCAAATGTGATTGTCAAATGTGACAAATCTAACCCAAAGTGTTCCGTTCTACTCTACAGAATGAAATGAGCAGTAATCATAAAGAACTGATGCTGAAGAAGAAAGTCCAAGAAGTTCGCATGAAGAAGTTATCGGAACTTGATCAACTTAATCAGTTGATTGTTAGTTTTGCTAATTCATTCTAGGTAAATTTCTAGAATTTGTACTCGGAGTATATTGTTATTGTTTATAGTTCATTTATTAATTAATCTATTTTGCATTCTGTAATTCAATTGCGGAATTATTATAAACTTACTTTTGTAAGTAATCACTTATTATAAACTTACTTTTGCAAGTAATCACTTATTATAAACTTCCTTTTGTAAGTAATCACTTATTATAAACTTCCTTTTGTAACTAAACACTTATTATAAACTTACTTTTGTAAGTAATCACTTATTATAAACTTCCTTTTGTAAGTAATCACTTATTATAAACTTCCTTTTGTTAGTAATCACTTATTATAAACTTCCTTTTGTAAGTAATCACTTATTATAAACTTCCTTTTGCAAGTAATCACTTATTATAAACTTACTTTTGCAAGTAATCACTTATTATAAACTTACTTTTGTAAATAATCTCTTATTATAAACTTCCTTTTGCAAGTAATCACTTATTATAAACTTCCTTTTGTAAGTAATCACTTATTATAAACTTCCTTTTGCAAGTAATCACTTATTATAAACTTCCTTTTGTAAGTAATCACTTATTATAAACTTCCTTTTGTAAGTAATCATTTATTATAAACTTCCTTTTGTAAGTAATCACTTATTATAAACTTCCTTTTGCAAGTAATCACTTATTATAATCTTCCTTTTGCAAGTAATCACTTATTATAAACTTCCTTTTGTAAGTAATCACTTATTATAAACTTCCTTTTGTAAGTAATCACTTATTATAAACTTCCTTTTGTAAGTAATCACTTATTATAAACTTCCTTTTGTAAGTAATCACTTATTATAAACTTCCTTTTGTAAGTAATCACTTATTATAAACTTCCTTTTGCAAGTAATCACTTATTATAAACTTCCTTTTGTAAGTAATCACTTATTATAAACTTCCTTTTGTAAGTAATCACTTATTATAAACTTCCTTTTGTAAGTAATCACTTATTATAAACTTCCTTTTGTAAGTAATCACTTATTATAAACTTCCTTTTGCAAGTAATCACTTATTATAAACTTCCTTTTGTAAGTAATCACTTATTATAAACTTCCTTTTGTAAGTAATCACTTATTATAAACTTCCTTTTGTAAGTAATCACTTATTATAAACTTCCTTTTGTAAGTAATCACTTATTATAAACTTCCTTTTGTAAGTAATCACTTATTATAAACTTCCTTTTGTAAGTAATCACTTATTATAAACTTCCTTTTGTAAGTAATCACTTATTATAAACTTCCTTTTGTAAGTAATCACTTATTCTAAACTTCCTTTTGTAAGTAATCACTTATTATAAACTTACTTTTGTAAGTAATCACTTATTATAAACTTCCTTTTGTAAGTAATCACTTATTATAAACTTCCTTTTGTAAGTAATCACTTATTATAAACTTACTTTTGTAAGTAATCACTTATTATAAACTTCCTTTTGTAAGTAATCACTTATTATAAACTTCCTTTTGTAAGTAATCACTTAATATAAACTTCCTTTTGTAAGTAATCACTTATTATAAACTTACTTTTGCAAGTAATCACTTATTATAAACTTCCTTTTGTAAGTAATCACTTATTATAAACTTCCTTTTGTAAGTAATCACTTATTATAAACTTCCTTTTGCAAGTAATCACTTATTATAAACTTCCTTTTGTAAGTAATCACTTATTATAAACTTCCTTTTGCAAGTAATCACTTATTATAAACTTCCTTTTGTAAGTAATCACTTATTATAAACTTCCTTTTGTAAGTAATCACTTATTATAAACTTCCTTTTGTAAGTAATCACTTATTATAAACTTCCTTTTGCAAGTAATCACTTATTATAAACTTCCTTTTGTAAGTAATCACTTATTATAAACTTCCTTTTGTAAGTAATCACTTATTATAAACTTACTTTTGCAAGTAATCACTTATTATAAACTTCCTTTTGTAAGTAATCACTTATTATAAACTTCCTTTTGTAAGTAATCACTTATTATAAACTTCCTTTTGTAAGTAATCACTTAATATAAACTTCCTTTTGTAAGTAATCACTTATTATAAACTTACTTTTGCAAGTAATCACTTATTATAAACTTCCTTTTGTAAGTAATCACTTATTATAAACTTCCTTTTGTAAGTAATCACTTATTATAAACTTCCTTTTGCAAGTAATCACTTATTATAAACTTCCTTTTGCAAGTAATCACTTATTATAAACTTCCTTTTGCAAGTAATCACTTATTATAAACTTCCTTTTGTAAGTAATCACTTATTATAAACTTCCTTTTGTAAGTAATCACTTATTATAAACTTCCTTTTGTAAGTAATCACTTATTATAAACTTCCTTTTGTAAGTAATCACTTAATATAAACTTCCTTTTGCATCAAGGATAATTTTATAATAATATTACATTCTAATTTTATTTCTAAAATTCATATTTCCTTTAATTGTAATGCTACGCTGTATAATGTATTCCATTCATAATTATCATAATCCACTTACCATTATCTAGGAAGCAGAGAAGATACGTCGCGATGAACTTACTACTTGCTGTGCCTCATTTAGCGAATCTCTGAAAGTCAACGAATGCCTTCTAGTGAAACTTCAGCAATATGTAGAGAAGGTTGAACAAATTGAGGAGGCGGATAAATGTCTAAAGTTAGTCGAGAGTTTAGTGGGATGTAGTAAGTTTTATATAATATATAATGTTATTGGTTTGTAGCGAAGGTATATTGTAATATATGGCGTTGAAGGATAGTACAGAATGTTAATGAGTAATAATATTTAGTAAATATAAGATAGGATTAATAATTAGTATGGTTAGAATGTAAGGATTTTCATTCGTATTGCAATGCAAGTTATTAGGTATTCGGAGCGGCCACTGGATAATAGAAAGAGTTAGAAGGTAATACAAGGATTATATTATAATGGTTATGGTTATTAGTTAGTAGTTTGTATTATATGCTAGAATAGAAGGTTAAAGATTTTTACTTAGTTAATTATGAAAAATTGAGTGTCTATAATTGGCTAGTTATGTTTAATATGTTAGCTATTGATTAATATATAGTTAGATAAATGTGGCTACAGTATTTAAGGAATCGGTTATAATTAGAATTTATATAAAATTTCAAATAAGCCCAGACTATAATTCTGATTTTTAGTGTTAAGGAGATTTTGAAAGAGAGTTTTGGAGTTTTAATGAAAGTCATAATTATTTAATTCTAATTGATTTAAAGAATTACAAGTGACTTTAAAACAGCTCCAAGGATACTGAACTGCAGTCAAAAAAAGATAACTTGAAACAAATCAAGCAACAAATTAACGATTTTTCACTCAGAATCGGTGAGAAAAAGAAAGTTATAGTTAGTATATGTAAGAGGTCAGTTATAGATGTTTGGTATGATTGGTAAAGATCAGTTAGAAGTTGTAGAGATAGTAGTAGTAAAAGAGATAAGATACTATAGTTGGTTGAGTAGAGTTATTTAAAAGCTGTAGAGGTAAGTTATAGTATGTAAAGTTCAGTTATAATCAATATATATATTAATATAATGAAAATTGATTAATATCTATATAATTATGTAACTATAAAGATATCAGTAGTTACATGAATGATGCAATAAATTAATGGTATAAAATGGAAGTAAGTTTAAAATTAGTAAGATGGTGGTGTTTAGTATTTATTCACTAAGTTATTACCTTAAGTGCAGGTATATTTTATTACATAAAATCTCTCCAATTAAAAACATCATTTAATTATTTAGTATTAATTCTAAATCATCTCACTATATTATATATCATATTATGGTTATTTCGTATCACAACAGAATAGTACAAATGATGAAATGAAAATATTGATATCATCAAAAAATAAAAAAGTTGATAGTCTTAATATGTTAGTATTATTTAATAAATTAAAAATAATATTTATATTGTCATTACTAATTGATTTATTGTTTGATTATAAAAAATAAGTATTTACAAATAATCCTTTATGACAGAAAATTGAATAAAGTGGATAATGAAATCATTAATGCAGACCAGGCACTTATTTCAATTCGGAACAATGAAATGGAGAGTAATTCAAAGCATGCCAATACCATGCTTAATCTACAGCACGACAAATATATATTAACCTCAAAGGTAAGCTGAGATTAGTTGGGTTAATTGAAGTGTTGTAGATTCAAACGGGGACAATTGAATTCTAATATCATATAAATAATAATAAACTTTATCAGTTTCATATACAGTTTTGAAATTGTTTAGTGAGTATTCTATATAAAATTGCTGAATTCATTAATTTTTGTTATAATTATTTATTATTTATTCTTAAAACTGAAACACTTTCAGATAAATAAAACAATGGATTCTGTTAGTAGAAATTTAGCAAAGTGTCTGGAATGAAAAAGAACAATAAATAAGATATTCATTAACATAAATATATTTTGTTCATTATTTTTAATATTTATTATATATTTTATATATTATGGATTTAATACTCTGGAAGTTATTTATTTAATATATAAATGTAAAATGTTGTTTGTATATTATCATATCTATATTTTTAGAAAAACTAAATAATATGACTAATAAATAATATGTTATCATGAATCTTTTTGCTTTATTCTAGTAAATCATTATACAAATTTTCATTATAAATATAAAAGTTTTATATGAATGTTTAAAAAATAAATTGAATTATTTTTTAATAAGTTATATGACTTTGAATTATTTACATAATAATATTAAAAATTAATCTTTATAAGCAATAACTTTTCAACAGGTAATATAAATAAACTATGTAATTACCATATTAAATAATCTATTGGTAAATAACTAATAATATACACAATGAACAAATACACTAGGAGGTTAGAAATTATATTTACAATATATGTTTTGGGTATTAACTAATTTCTTACATTTATTGATAAATAAAATACTCACGAGAGATGCATTTAAGGTCTGTCAATTATAATAAAATAAATATTTACAACTTATTGCAACTATTTACATCTTAGGATATTATGAGTATTAATTTTAAATTAATATCTAATGTATTAAACAATTCAAATCAAATACATGTTATGAATAGAATAATTAAATTAATGATATATATTGTTTAGTAATATTTTAAATGATACTATAAGCCTTTTTAAGACTCTTTCCCGTTCTTTGTATTATATCAGTACATCATACTTTGATTTAGTCTTCTCTTTAACCTCATAGAA
Source organism: Osedax frankpressi (assembly GCA_964035775.1). Classification (NCBI taxonomy): domain Eukaryota; kingdom Metazoa; phylum Annelida; class Polychaeta; order Sabellida; family Siboglinidae; genus Osedax; species Osedax frankpressi. The sequence continues at coordinate 35,517,170 of OZ038313.1, forward strand.
TTATATGTATCTATTCGTGCATATTTCCTATGTGTATTCTATTAAGCCATCCTTATAAGAAATTATCACATAGTTTTAAATTGATTAATTATATATATATATGGGTGCCGTGTTTATTTTAGTGATATTATAATACAATATGATATCACTAAAATACTTCATATACAATCATGTTAAAATATTAATCTATAGATTCAATTTAAATATATATGTATATATTTAAATTAATTTTTATTTTTGATATTAAAATACCAAATTTATAAATAGGTATAAAGTTAAAATTATAGTTATAGCAATAATTATTAAATTGTTCTCCCTTTAATTATGTTCAGTAATATATTTAACCACGAGAATGGAAAATACACTACATAGTCCACGCTTTTATTATAATGCATTACTATTAATGATTTTTATATCGATAACTCTAGCTTCAAATGAATCGGAAATATTTAATACTAATATTGTTTACGATAAAAGAAATGTAACTAAAATATATAACTTGTAAAATATGGGTGGCTCTAAAAAGAGCCGATTAATGACGAATAGATTAAGCTTTTACAACTTTCTTGGCAACCTTTTTGACAACTGGTTTCTTAGCTGCTGGCTTCTTTGCTTTTTTTGGTGAAGCAACTTTTTTAGCCTTAGCCGGTGCTTTCTTAGTTGTAGTCTTCTTAGCAACAATTTTCTTGGCAACTATTTTAGCTGCAGCTTTCTTAGCTACAGGTTTCTTCTCAACTGCGGGTTTCTTTACAACTTTCTTTTCTGGTTTTGGTTCGTTACCAATCTTGAAACTACCCGAAGCTCCAGTTCCTTTAACTTGTTTCAATAGACCAGTAGATACACCATTACGTAGGCATACTTTTAGATGGCTGTTGATCTTCTTATCTGCTGTACCTACATTGTAGTTGGCATTGATGTATTTTAGTATAGCAGCTCTAGACGATCCAGTGCGTTCTTTTAATGCTTTGATAGACGATACCACCATTTCATTATACTTGGGGTGTAAGGAAGCAACCTTAACTTTTACAGTTTTCTTGACGATAGAAGACATAATAATACGAATAATATTCTAGCATATAATGTTAACTATTATAAATTATATATAAATATATAGTCGGATGTGAAAGTAATCCTTAAAAAGGCTCTATAAAATATTACGGATTTTTGCATTTTTGTGTTACTTTTAAAAGTTTGAACTAGATATACTATATAATAAATATAGAATTTTTAATTCGTAAGATCTAATTATATATCTATGGATTTCAAATTAAATTATGAATTAAAAAAAATATATAAAAATGTTAAATATAATATATATAATTACTTTTGACCATGAAATCAATAATTATTTGACATATTATTTGTATAAAATCAGATATTTTTGAGATTCATATAATTAAATTATAGTTGAAAATATACATTTTATTGACGTCGAATATAATCCTAACGAAGGATCACAAAATTGAATAACGTTATTGTCCTAAATATTAGTTAAACACTTTTAAAAAATATTGATAAGCACACATTATTTAGACAAGTTCTATGTATAAAATCGTATGTTTTAATTATATACGTTATATTTTTAGTTCAATGAATTTATTTAAAAATACAAATACGTAAAACTAGTAATAATATACAGTATATTTATATTAGTAGAGTATCATAATATGAAAATAGTCTATAAAATATATTTAAAATGAAATTCGGTGTGAATTCAAACAAAATATTTATATTGTTTACATTTGAAATATATTTTATAACAATATAATTAAAGTTAAAATAACTTGGTATTTATCGTATTATAGTATTTACTCTTTATAATATTATTTATATATCTTTATTATCTATAGTTATGTTATATAAGTATTAATAGTTTGTATCAGTATTTAATAATTCAATAATAATATGAAAATATCGGCCATTTTAAAAATAATATTTTAATCCGATCGTAAATAATATAATTAGAATTATAATAAATTATTAAATCATATATTTGTATACGTATATTTGGAAATATAAATGTAATTACACTTTTATAAATCTATGTTTATATAAATTAAGAACTTTATCAACTAAAGAATTCTTAAAATGTACACAATTTGTTATATATTTTATTTAAAATAATAAAATAAAATGACGCGTGACCCCTATTGAAATAGTAACACTAACTAATACTATTTGATAAATAATAACACTTTTATGTGTCGTGTTAATCGAGATCAATAATAGTTATCCAACGAACGATTAAATCCATTACTGATGTTCTACAGAATTGCAAATATTAAAATTATATCAGAATTTTATAATACGTGGAGATATATTAAACATATCTGAAAAATTATGCATAGTCTATATTCGTTCGAAAAATCTTTAGATGGCATTTCCACTTATAGTATACTCTAATAGATTTACCATATACAAATTTAAGTAAAGTTAACTCGACCAACTACTACTTTAAAATAAATTTAATATTATTTTCTACTATAAATTGCAGCGATTAAATTGTTAATTATAGATTATACGATATTAGATAATAAAAACATATATATTATGTTAAATAAAATATATTAAGGCATGCATTTGTTTAGAACAAATCCGTACAATACACTGATTTTTTCAATAAAATGTTACGCTCTAGTAAAGATATAATAATATAAACATATATTGAAACTAAAATTATAAATATATAGTCAATGTTATAATATACTGTAATTATTTGTCAAAATTTGTAAGTAAAAACGGTCTAAAATATTCTAATCAATAGCTAAATCACTGATTAATACACTAACTTATACTTTTTTTCATATCAACGAATTTATAAATTGGTAATTTTCTTTTGATATAACACACAATATTCTGTATTTATTTTCGAAAATAATAACCATATTTAGTATATTATATATAGCGAACTCATAATTATATTTATAAATTAAATTAATAAATTATAAAATGATTGAAACATTGAATATAGTTTGTTTAATGTCCTGAATTATATACAAATAATATTATTAATAATGTTTGCAATTTTGAAGTCCGAGATTAATGTACGATTTAAATTTTATATAGGCATTGGCTAGATAGGCTAGAACTGTGCTGCATTATTTTTATAATTTCTATGTCTTTGTAGTTCATAGTCGATTATTAAATATATATATATAAATCCTATATATATATATATATATGATTTATATCAATAGAACTTATACTAGTTAATGATGTAAATAGAAAAATATAGGGAAATTAATGTTGCTAATATTTTACTGCTATTCAAATAATTGTATAGGAGGATTGCATTAAAATCGGAATTACTAATGTATTCATTTACTATAAATAAAACTGTCGGGTACATTAATGCATGTAATATATATTGTATTATTAAACTACTCAGTATAACCAGAGATTTACAGCGATATTGTTGTATTCTATATATAAAAAATATTTATTACAAATAATTAAATTATTATGTTACCATTAGCAACAAATTTAAATATATATATACAATGTGATATACTTAATACTATTATTTTATAATCGATGTTAATAAATGAAAACTTAAAAAATAGATATATAATATATAATAAAATGTATATTATAAATTTACCAATTACGTAGAACTACTATGTATTCAAATATAAAATTAAAACAGTTATGATGGATATTTGTTTTAATAATATCAACAGATATTTCCAAATTCGTTAAATATAGATTTTATGATAAATTGTAATATAAATAAATATGCATTTTCCACATATTCTTTTATATTTCTATTTACATCGGTAACTAATAGAAGTTCTATTGATATCAATCCAATATCTATATTTATTTATTAAGTATTTCTGAACTACAAAGACATGGAAATTATAAAAATAATTCATTATATTATTTGTAAACAATTTAAGCACATTTCGCAACCTATCTAGCCAATGCCTTTTATATTTTTAAAAATATACATTTGTTCAAATATTAAAACTAGTTATATCATATTTTGATATCTTTTGATAAATAAATATAAATGTTCTTATTATATATCTTTATTTAATTTGTAACTAGTTTATAGTTATGTAATGAAAGTCGGAATATTGTATCGGTGACTTTGGGATAAGGATTGGCTGGATAGTTCGGGCCTTGTATTACTCGAGTCGTTTAGAGATTTTAACTGAGTGAAACCATGAGACTTTTTAAAAATAAATTATCCCTTTTAGCTATTGTTGTATCCTATATATATATAAAATAATTAAATTATCATATACTTGATAAGAGTGTGTAGCCATGAAAGGGCTGATTGGCTGGGGTTTGTAATGAATCTATTTGGAACTGGTATATTTAGTAACGGCTTTAGTACCTTCACTAAAGGCATGCTTGGCCAATTCACCGGGAAGTAAGAGACGAACAGCGGTTTGAATTTCACGGCTAGAGATAGTTGAACGTTTGTTGTAGTGAGCTAAACGAGAAGCTTCGTTGGCTATACGTTCGAAAAGGTCGTTTACGAATGAGTTCATGATACTCATCGCCTTACTGGAAACACCGGTATCGGGATGTACTTGTTTTAATACTTTGTAGATGTAGATAGCATAAAATTCCCTTCTTTTCTTATGACGTTTCTTACCATCTGCGCGAACAGTTTTGGTAGTTTTATGTACGGCCTTTTTAGAACCTTTCGAAGCAATTTAGGAGCCATATTGGAGAATATAAGAAATAATTATATAATTGAATCTCCATCTATATTTATATAGAATTGTGTATATATTAGACCAATGATAAACTAATAATTGATCCAAGCGGTATACAACATTAATTACTAACCATACAAGTAATATATGACTGAGATTGGTTGATTTCAAGGAACTGTTATTTATCAAGGCTATATGATATATTTTCGCGGGTAATGAAATACGAATGCTAACATCTGATTGGCTAGTAAATACCAATAAAGGAAACCGTTATTTATTCAAGGGTTGAAACGTTACACAATGCGAATATTTAAAACTTTAAATCTATATCTACTCGTCATATAATCATCCTAATAATATATTTATCATATTAATAATTATCAAATATTGAGTAATTAAAGATTAGTCAAAACGTAGATGACAAGTATTGTGAATATAATATAATACTATAAAAAACTATCGACATTAATTAATTGAATTTTAAAACTCGTAAAAAATTGGTGGCCTTAAAAAAGGCCGGTTTGTATGATAAGTAATAGTATGATTAAGCACGTTCACCTCGAATACGCCTGGCGAGTTGGATATCCTTGGGCATGATAGTAACTCGTTTGGCGTGGATAGCGCACAAATTTGTATCTTCGAAAAGCCCTACGAGGTATGCTTCGCTAGCTTCTTGAAGAGCCATAATGGCAGAACTTTGGAAACGTAAGTCGGTTTTGAAATCTTGAGCGATTTCACGAACTAAACGTTGGAAAGGTAACTTTCGGATAAGTAATTCGGTAGATTTCTGGTAACGACGAATTTCACGAAGAGCAACTGTACCAGGTCTATATCGGTGGGGTTTCTTCACTCCACCTGTAGCAGGGGCACTCTTGCGAGCTGCCTTTGTCGCTAACTGTTTACGGGGAGCTTTTCCTCCTGTGGATTTACGTGCAGTTTGTTTAGTACGAGCCATAGTAAATGAAACAAAAATATATTTGAAATAAGGAATTTCTACAATATTTGTTACAGCGTATAGTTAAGCAAGAAATGTGCATATATTTAAATTTTAAGCTCATTGGTTAATACTCGTTACAGTATCCAATCGAAGTTATTTCAATTTGTATCTACATACTCGACTTTTAACACATTTATTGTAACCCATTAAATATATAATTGAACATAATAGTTATTTAGTTAATATTTAGGATACATAGTGCTTTATTAATTATAGTAACGATTACGAGATAGAATTAAAAGTAATTTATAGTTTTTATAAATACAAATTTGAAATGTTATTAATAATTGTTGAAATATCTACAATCTTTGATTTAATTTGTTTTCAAAATTGAAATTATTAATATTTGGTTAACTAATTAATTATTATAATTAACTATTCATTATTTCAAAGTGTAAGTATGCGTTTTACATTCAATATATATTATGTGTATATTACTATATTAAAAATATAAATTAAATGATTGCTTACGATATAATTATTCATATATTATTTTTCATAAAGTTTATTTATTTTGCAGACGTATAATTATTTTAATATTTTAAACAAACTATTAAATTAGAATAGGTGTATAATTCATATATATATATATATATATATATATATATATATATATATATATATGTTTATTATTCATATATAACTTTTTGATTAATACCTTTGTACGGCGAGTTCAAATTATGCAGCGTATTTTCAATTCCACTCCAAATCTATTTCAGTGAAATAAACCACACCTATTTTATGAATATTGTGAATTTAAATCTTGTATCTAGTTATATTTAATTATTCACAATTTTGATATCACAATTTAGTATGTTATATTAATACACATGTTATATGTATCACAATGTCATATATTTCTAGAAATTAATTTAATATCAAATACTTTAGCGTAAATACACATATATGAATATACATAGGTTTTTACAGTGTATAATATATATTTTATAACTCATATATTAATAATATATATATTACACAAATACATGCACAGTCCAATACACATAAACATACACATTACATACTTACACTTATATTGAAAATTTCCAATATATTACAAAAACAATTAGAAATATCAATTTACAAATTGTAATTATTTTTTATTTATCTAAATAATATTAATTCAGAATTCTTTAGTGGAATATACATAGATTAATGTAGTAATATACAATACGATATAATTATTATATTTTTAATTAACAAAATGTTTATTCGACATATACATATATATAATGTTAATGATATACAAATGATTTAATGGAATATATAGATGATTTTATAAACTTCTTTTATAATTTTTCTGTTGTATAAATATATTATATTATTTGTATAATAAACAATGTGTATTAAACATATATGATGCATATGCTCTATATGTTTCTTATATTTGATATGCATACATTCATTGAGGTTGCTGTATTATGCTTTACCACATTACATAACATCAATACATAATACTAATAAATCACTTGCATAATATTTACTAATGATATATATATAGTATGTATATGATATATATATATATAACATTAACCTTTAGAATAACCTAGTGCTGATGAATCGGTGCAAGATAGCTCTCAGATTAAATTACAAAACTCAACGTTTCAATTCCTCTTCCGTCTCTCCAACTTTTCTGCTGTAGTTAATCTGTTTAAAAGGTCTGTTGGCTGTGTGCGGAGGCATAGAAATCTTTGTTATAATGTTCAAGTTTAAGCACTTCACTAATAACCACAATACATATATGTTAATGTTATTCAATATTACATAGATATTACACATATCGGTATAATATATTAATATTAAATTATAATTTAAAGATTGTTACTTAAAATAAATAATTATATAATTCATATTAGCTATTATATATTAAAATAAAAATAAGAATAATTGAATTTCTTATTGATGCAAGATTTAAATTGAAATATCTTTCTAAATAAAAATGATTAATATGCACAATTAATTTGCGTAATGTTCCCAATAACTTATCCAACACCTTGTATATGATAAGGTACCCCCTATAATGCAGCATCCTCTACATCTAACGTAGAACTCCTTATATAGCACCAATTCTGAATGCTCACTCGTGGATTTTAACTCATACCTTTGCATTCTCAAAATGCTCTTCGTTAGCGAGCACAACATGGAGAAGTACTTCATGAATACCTAGTCTGCAAATCTCTGCATTTTGCTGAACCACTGTGCAGCCTAAGCATCGTGGAAATCACCGACTACTTCACGGTTGATATTGTTACTAATAAAGATATATTGCATGCTTATTTAATATTATGCATGTAAATTTAGGAACAATAATTGGGAACATTTTCAAAATAAATTTTATATGGAATTCATGTTTTAAATCATATATCATATATAAGATATTATAATATAAATAGGATATATAGAGTGTGAATATGAAACAATAACTTTTTTAACATAATTTTTTGATTAATTAAAATAATGATATGAAAATATATTTTTAATTATTTGTAAACTTTTCATTCAACTGACAATTTAGGTTGTTATAATTAGTTCATAGAATTGTTTCATGAATTAAACAATGTATTGCAGTGTTATGGGTGAAAGAATCAATGGCTATGAACCATCAAACACAAAAAAAATCATCTTGGACTTCGTTATAGTGAGTCGGTTGGCTTTTAACAGGATTTGAACTGCACGACGCTTAGTGGTAAGATTTCTAACTATTACATCTAAATTAAATATATAAATGTTATAATTTATAATATATCATTTTTTATGAACTGCTTTTAAATACTTTTAAAATTATTTTTGCTTTATTAATTAATTTAGTTATTATTACTAAAGTACTAGATTTTAATATTCAAAACTTTAAATATCTACTAGAATTGCACTGCATCCGAACCTGCATTAGAAACAGTGACAGCTATTCAACATTCAATATATACTTCTAAAAATTCAATTAATTAATGAGGTTATTATGTCTTATATTACTATTATATTAAATATATTCATTTAATATAAAAATATATTTGTTTATAATATGTATTATAACTGCCTCATTAATACCACATAATTATAAAACTGTACAGCAGACTTTTCCCCAAAACATAAAACGGATCTAATTTTATTGATATATTTATTTATTTAATTCGTTTATATATACTCTATCTTTGCTTTCAATATTTCATGTATATAATTTACATATCATTAGATTATATATTATATTGCCTACATACAAATTCCTTTGATTCAATATCTAGATTATTATGTAATTAACTAGTTTAAGTTTATTACTATCAAAGCTGGATATATATTTCTATTTTTAAAATCTATCGTATTTAAATTTTTATTTACATCTTAACTTTAAATAAGAAATTATATATATATAACTCCTATTTTATTACTAAAAGCGATGGTATTTTTACTTTTAGAATCCATGGAATAAGTTTTAACCTATTTTAAGAATATATTAAGAAATTTAATCAAATTTCTAAATAAATACCTGAAAATTATTCTAAAAAATATCTACTATTTTTCATTTGTTTTAAATTTTAATTTCAATAACCAGATGTTCCAGTACTGCCATTGATATTGTGCATGTGAAGGGGTACTGTTAGCGAACATACATTATAATGAAGTTCCATAAAGGTGAGCTATAGCGAAAATGTTTCTAATTAAAAATATTATTTATATATATACCATAATTGAATAATTAAAAAATTTTTATATCGTGTATTATATGAAATTCGCTAAAATGTTATTAATACATATTGAATTTTTCTTTAGAAAAGGAATAAGTATACTATTGAGGCCAATAAGATTAAATTAATTAACTTGGGTTCATACAAAGTTATGATGACGTAACTGGACACTGCAATAGAAGATAATTTGGGTGCTCAAGATATTATAAAAAATATAGTTAATATTTAATATTCATTTACTATTTGATATATTTATTATTTAATATAAATTTTAATATATTGACAATTGAATATCAATTACATATACATATACATATAATATACATATACATATAATATAAATATCAATTACATTTAAATCATACTATTATTTCTCTTTGAAGAGTATCAATATTTTGTTTTCCTATAAACTAAACCTGCCAATTTGAAAAGAGAATGAACATTGAAGAAAAAAGAGGTTGATTCAAATCACAGAAATCGAAATTACCGGATCAAAAGGTAAATACCAAAAGTTGATGGAATGTGACCAATCACTATCCGATGATCACTACAAGTTTGTTATACTAGTGTATACATTAGTTGTTAATTTAATCGTTAAACCTTGCTCATAAGGTAGTACCAGGATAATGTCGATTCATTGTATACAGTTTAATCTAAAAAAATTAATTGAAGTATATAAATAGGAAATCGATTAATTAACTTATATATTATCTAATTTAAATGGTAATATTAAATAAACCAAAGAATTTACTAAACTCGCTGTATGTTGGTAGTGAATGTCTTCCCATCAATTCTATTTCAATAAATATCTTTAATTTTATATTTAAATTTCAAATAATAATTTTTATATTATTTTAGAACTATATAAAATTTAATAATTAATAAACTATATGATTTTATTTTGAAATGAAAATATGTAATGTTCAGTTAAAATATGTTTTAGAATATCAATATTATAATTTTTATGTACATATATATATTAGAAAATATTAATTTTCAAATCAGATAATGCATAATTTAACTCATTATTTTATTAAGTCGGTGCATATTTTCGTTTATAATTTATCTAAAGATTGCAAATAAAAAATAAATTAAACTATTAAAATTGATCTTCACGAGGTTATTCTATAATTAATATTTCATAATTGTCCGGCTATATATACAGTGCTCGATAGCGATCTAAATACGTTATAAAAATAAGGTATGCAAGATTTTAGAACATTATAATCAAAATCCATGGTGCACGACATCATTGAAGTTTAACATTGGGAGATGGCAAAATTACACATAGAACTCAAATAAATTTTTGTATATTTTTTTTCTCGTTTAAAATTAAAATTTATCTAAATTAAAATGTACTCAAAACTGTTAAAATCTATATAATATAACTTTAAATGATAAAAATGCAATTAAACTGTAAACATGTGTGTAAGTGATTTAATAAAAAGTAAATATATAAAAATAAAAATATATTTCTAGGTTATATTTTAAAAAATCTATTTTTAGAAAAAATATCAATTTTCCCAGAATTAATTTTTTTACTAACTTTACAAAAATAATGCTGTCACCCTTATAATAGCCAATAACACCCTAGTGCACAGTGTGCACACTGTGCACTGACCAATTACCTATTAGTAATGTATAACTATCAGATATTAGAAACATTATGTGGAACCAATGGAATTGTATATGCTATTAGTTTCTAAAGAATATAAACAAAATTAAATTAATATTATTAAATAAAATAAAAAACAATTACTTTTATAATATGACATTTATAATTTCTTTTCTGCTATAATTCGAAAATCTTAGATTATATGTGATAGTTTTATAGGCATATAGGTATATATAACATATATAACTTAAATACATATGTATATAATTATAGCAAAGTGCTTTGACTATATATGCATATGTTATACATATGATATATTACACAATATAAAGTTAATATATACGTCAAATAAATTGTATATTCAAATAATTAATATAACTGGATGCAAGATTTAAATGGGCATTTGTATTCACAATATTCATAAAATAGGTGTGAATTAGATTTGGAGTGGTCTTGCAAATATACTGCATAATTTTAATTAGCTGTAAACCGGACTTGATTCGGATCCCTAAAGTGTCCCTTGTAAAGTGAGTTCAAAAGACTTCAAATTATGCAATCCAATCTCTATCTAATTCAGTGAAATAAATCCCTCCCATTTTATTGAAATTGAGAATATGAACTCCTAAATCTTACATTTAGTTATAGTTGGAACTAATTAGTGATATATAACTTGTGAATTATTTAAAAAATTAGATTCAGTTAATTTTGCATCTTTATTCAAGTTTTATAAATAAAAGCATTACATAGAATGCATATTATAAACTACATAGTTAATTATTATATTTTTAATATTTAAACAATGAGTCATCGAAATTGCTGATTAATTAATTCAAAAAGATTGAATATATAAATTTGAGATTTTCAAAAATATAACTAATTAATTTGTTACATTTGTTTAGTTTCTTTATAAGTTGATTAATTTAATAGTTCAAAATTTCTTATAGATTTCAGGGCCAGTATTCTGAATATTATAGTATTATATAGTATTATAGTATTCAAATTTAAAATCTCTTATACTCAATTCTAAGATCATTTTTCATACATTCACTATATTATCCTCAATGAAAATGAAAAATATTGTGTTAAGTTGCAGTATTATGATATTTCTCAATAAATGTTTTGTTTTATGGGGAATAAATCATCTTCGGTTAATGATAATAATAATAATAATATGGCTCTATTTACTATTAATAATTGATGATACATTTCAACCCAGCCGATACACATGTAGAATACTAATATTATAATTTAAGCTGATTTCCGATGAAGACGTAGAAGTGAAGAAACTTCTCTATATGACTCTTGTTGGAAAGAAAATCGGCAGCATTATTTTCATCACTGATTTCGAGTTATCCAATATTCTGTTTCCGAGTTCGTAAAATTCCACTTAATAATTACTTTGTAAAGTTTAAATTTTGTGGTTGAATTTTCTATTCTTATTAATAAAATGTAAATATAAACTGGATTCATTTAATATTTTTATTTAATTTTTATATAAATTGTATATAAATGAGTTTACTCTTAAAAAATATTTGTTAATTTGATATTGTGACTTGGAAAAATGTCTCATTATTCCGATTGTCCTAATTATAGCTGCAAAAGATGTAATACACTACACAAGCGCATTCATCAATTTGATACGATTCCACAAATACGAAAATAATTTTAACGAGATTCTAGAAAAACAGGTTTTGTTTCTATCTTCAATTCTAGAAAAGTCTGAATGTATTAATGTATGGATATATCTTATTACTAATTATGACGTTAAATATCAAAGTTAAATTATTAAATATTATCTTTTATATTGCCGAAGTATTTAAAATTGGATTGAAATTGCAACAGGTGATGATTTGTAACGAAGAAGAGAAAAAGATGAACGAATTGGCGGCGACTAGACAATTATTGCACAGTCGTCAAAAGGAATTCTCCAACCTGCAGTCGCTAATAGAAAAGGTTGCAGGCCCGGAGCCAATCAGTATCGTATGCGTATTTCATACTGATTTCAATGTCTAAGTAAATCGTATACGTATATTATACCCGTAGAGAGAAAACTATTCTATATTAAAAATGTACTTACTTATAACCGATATATTAAATAAACGTAATACAACTCAATTTATGTAATTTTAGATATAAAAAATGGATGTTGTCTTCTTACATATTATTGAAATATATATTATAAAAATATTACATATTTTGAAGATGATTCTTTGTAATTTAGATTAATTATTCTAATTATACAAAGGGCTGTTTTTAATATTATAATTTTAACAACTGGGATATATAAATTTACTTACACATTTCTTAATTATATATTTATATTATAATTATTCTATTATAAGATATAGTTATTTTAGAGATACAATATTAATTTTTATACACTAGATTAATATTTCTTTTCTCATAATCAGACAAACCTATTTACCATATAAATACTTGACAATTTGTTATGGGTTCAATATAACTATAAAAATGTTATAATAAAATATCTATTGTTATCTAAGAAAATTTCTAAAGCAACGATACTCCTGAGAGAAAAAATGTGTAAATAATATGTATAAGTTATGAATTATTCATAGATATCTCATTATTATATAATATATATATAAGTATATATGTACACTTATATAAGTATATTATACAAATATACAAGTATATTATACAAATATACAAGTATATAAATCTCTTAAATAAATTCCAAACTTAATAATCAATTTAAAATAAATAAACTCTTATAAATTTTACTTATCTACTTATTTTTATGTATCAATTATTTAGTATGACTCAATTAATATATATTCAATAAACTATAATACAGTATTAATAATTAACCTTTAACTTTGACCACCTGACATTCCTCTACCATTTAAGATTCCTCAAATGGATTATTTTGGTATTAAAAATGTAATGCAAATGATATTAATTCTCCATATATTTAATGCAAACGTATTAAACCTACATCTGTAATTTATATTAGAGAAATATTTGTTTGGCAATTTATCATATCGTAATTTATTTCTGCTGAATTTATATTTCTTTATTTTCTACTAATCAATCCTTGTTAATTATGACAGTACAGTAACCTCAAAGACACAGAGGAGAATAAGAATATAATTATGCATGAAGAACTTATTAAATTGAAAAGTGTTTTCCAGAGTACTCGAGAAAATCTGCAACGTGAAGTTAGCGAATATGTAAGTGAGATTTGACCCTAGATCCCTTATTTTTTTAACCACATATACTATATTTTCCATAGTAGAATTTCAATCATAAATAAGATTTGTTTTACTAAGAAAATTTATAAAATACTTTGATAAAATTCACAATTTAAGTTACATAATTTATAGTTTTGCACAATTAATATATACCATATATTATAATATAGTATATATATTATGACTTTATGTTAGGAAATATATTTTAATGGTTTTTCTTCAGAAGTCGTGTTACCAAAATAGAAGAATATTTTATTTTAATCACTATTCATCGAATATTGTCATTATATGATTGCATTATATTAATTTATATTAAGAATATATATACAGTGCATCTATAAATAGATTTTACATGCATTCAACATGGATAATATCACTTAAACAAAATACCCATAACTCTGTCGATATTTATTGAATCTATATAATATTTAATATTGTGAAAGATATAATATTGATATTGGAAATAATATTTAAAATATTATAATATTTTTTCCCTTCATTATTTCACTTATTTTGGAAGGATTTTGATATTGAAATTCATTAAATGAATATATTTATTATATTATTGTAATTTAATTTATAATAAAATTATTTAAAATAAAATAATACATTTTAAAAGCTTGATAATAATACTTGTTTTTTAATTTTTAATTTATATATACATTTTTCTGTAATGCATTCATTTGTCATTAAGAAATGTATCACATTTACTACAAGTGATTTTAGTAGAGATTGTCAAATGTGATTGTCAAATGTGACAAATCTAATCCAAAGTGTTCCGTTCTCTTCTACAGAATGAAATGAGCAGTAATCATAAAGAACTGATGCTGAAGAAGAAAGTCCAAGAAGTTCGCATGAAGAAGTTATCGGAACTTGATCAACTTAATCAGTTGATTGTTAGTTTTGCTAATTCATTCTGGGTAAATTTCTAGAATTTGTACTCAATGTATATTGTTATTGTTTATAGTTCATTTATTAATTAATCTATTTTGCATTCTGTAATTCAATTGCGGAATTATTATAAACTTACTTTTGTAAGTAATCACTTATTATAAACTTACTTTTGCAAGTAATCACTTATTATAAACTTCCTTTTGTAACTAATCACTTATTATAAACTTACTTTTGTAAGTAATCACTTATTATAAACTTCCTTGTGTAAGTAATCACTTATTATAAACTTCCTTTTGTAAGTAATCACTTATTATAAACTTCCTTTTGTAAGTAATCACTTATTATAAACTTCCTTTTGTAAGTAATCACTTATTATAAACTTACTTTTGTAAATAATCTCTTATTATAAACTTCCTTTTGCAAGTAATCACTTATTATAAACTTCCTTTTGTAAGTAATCACTTATTATAAACTTCCTTTTGTAAGTAATCACTTATTATAAACTTCCTTTTGTAAGTAATCACTTATCATAAACTTCCTTTTGTAAGTAATCACTTATTATAAACTTCCTTTTGCAAGTAATCACTTATTATAAACTTCCTTTTGTAAGTAATCACTTATTATAAACTTCCTTTTGTAAGTAATCATTTATTATAAACTTCCTTTTGTAAGTAATCACTTATTATAAACTTCCTTTTGCAAGTAATCACTTATTATAAACTTCCTTTTGCAAGTAATCACTTATTATAAACTTCCTTTTGCAAGTAATCACTTATTATAAACTTCCTTTTGTAAGTAATCACTTATTATAAACTTCCTTTTTTAACTAATCACTTATTATAAACTTCCTTTTGTAAGTAATCACTTATTATAAATTTATTTTTGTAAGTAATCACTTATTATAAACTTCCTTTTGTAAGTAATCACTTATTATAAACTTCCTTTTGTCAGTAATCAGTTATTATAAACTCTCTTTTGTAAGTAATCACTTATTATAAACTTATTTTTGTAAGTAATCACTTATTATAAACTTCCTTTTGCAAGTAATCACTTATTATAAACTTCCTTTCGTATGTAATCACTTATTATAGACTTCCATTTGTAAGTAATCACTTATTATAAACTTACTTTTATAAGTAATCACTTATTATAAACTTACTTTTATAAGTAATCACTTATTATAAACTTACTTTTGTAAGTAATCACTTATTATAAACTTACTTTTGTAAGTAATCACTTATTATAAACTTCCTTTTGTAAGTAATCACTTATTATAAACTTCCTTTTGTAAATAATCACTTATTATAAACTTATTTTTGTAAGTAATCACTTATTATAAACTTCCTTTTGTAAGTAATCACTTATTATAAACTTCCTTTTGTAAGTAATCACTTATTATAAACTTCCTTTTGTAAGTAATCACTTATTATAAATTTATTTTTGTAAGTAATCACTTATTATAAACTTCCTTTTGTAACTAATCACTTATTATAAACTTCCATTTGTAAGTAATCACTTATTATAAACTTACTTTTGTAAGTAATCACTTATTATAAACTTCCTTTTGCAAGTAATCACTTATTATAGACTTCCTTTCGTATGTAATCACTTATTATAGACTTCCATTTGTAAGTAATCACTTATTATAAACTTACTTTTATAAGTAATCACTTATTATAAACTTACTTTTGTAAGTAATCACTTATTATAAACTTACTTTTGTAAGTAATCACTTATTATAAACTTCCTTTTGTCAGTAATCACTTATTATAAACTTATTTTTGTAAGTAATCACTTATTATAAACTTCCTTTTGTAAGTAATCACTTATTATAAACTTCCTTTTGTAAGTAATCACTTATTATAAATTTATTTTTGTAAGTAATCACTTATTATAAACTTCCTTTTGTAAGTAATCACTTATTATAAACTTCCTTTTGTAAGTAATCACTTATTATAAATTTATTTTTGTAAGTAATCACTTATTATAAACTTACTTTTGTAAGTAATCACTTATTATAAACTTCCTTTTGCAAGTAATCACTTATTATAAACTTCCTTTCGTATGTAATCACTTATTATAAACTTACTTTTATAAGTAATCACTTATTATAAACTTACTTTTGTAAGTAATCACTTATTATAAACTTACTTTTGTAAGTAATCACTTATTATAAACTTACTTTTGTAAGTAATCATTTATTATAAACTTCCTTTTGTAAGTAATCACTTATTATAAACTTCCTTTTGTAAGTAATCACTTATTATAAACTTATTTTTGTAAGTAATCACTTATTATAAACTTCCTTTTGTAAGTAATCACTTATTATAAACTTCCTTTTGTAAGTAATCACTTATTATAAATTTATTTTTGTAAGTAATCACTTATTATAAACTTCCTTTTGTAACTAATCACTTATTATAAACTTCCTTTTGTAAGTAATCACTTATTATAAATTTATTTTTGTAAGTAATCACTTATTATAAACTTCCTTTTGTAAGTAATCACTTATTATAAACTTCCTTTTGTAAGTAATCACTTATTATAAACTTCCTTTTGTAAGTAATCACATATTATAAATTTATTTTTGTAAGTAATCACTTATTATAAACTTACTTTTATAAGTAATCACTTATTATAAACTTACTTTTGTAAGTAATCACTTATTATAAACTTCCTTTTGTAAGTAATCACTTATTATAAACTTATTTTTGTAAGTAATCACTTATTATAAACTTCCTTTTGTAAGTAATCACTTATTATAAACTTCCTTTTGTAAGTAATCACTTATTATAAATTTATTTTTGTAAGTAATCACTTATTATAAACTTCCTTTTGTAACTAATCACTTATTATAAACTTCCATTTGTAAGTAATCACTTATTATAAACTTACTTTTGTAAGTAATCACTTATTATAAACTTCCTTTTGCAAGTAATCACTTATTATAGACTTCCTTTCGTATGTAATCACTTATTATAGACTTCCATTTGTAAGTAATCACTTATTATAAACTTACTTTTATAAGTAATCACTTATTATAAACTTACTTTTGTAAGTAATCACTTATTATAAACTTACTTTTGTAAGTAATCACTTATTATAAACTTCCTTTTGTCAGTAATCACTTATTATATACTCTCTTTTGTAAGTAATCACTTATTATAAACTTATTTTTGTAAGTAATCACTTATTATAAACTTCCTTTTGTAAGTAATCACTTATTATAAACTTCCTTTTGTAAGTAATCATTTATTATAAACTTCCTTTTGTAAGTAATCACTTATTATAAATTTATTTTTGTAAGTAATCACTTATTATAAACTTACTTTTGTAAGTAATCACTTATTATAAACTTCCTTTTGCAAGTAATCACTTATTATAAACTTCCTTTCGTATGTAATCACTTATTATAGACTTCCATTTTAAGTAATCACTTATTATAAACTTACTTTTATAAGTAATCACTTATTATAAACTTACTTTTGTAAGTAATCACTTATTATAAACTTACTTTTGTAAGTAATCACTTATTATAAACTTCCTTTTGTAAGTAATCACTTATTATAAACTTCCTTTTGTAAGTAATCACTTATTATAAACTTATTTTTGTAAGTAATCACTTATTATAAACTTCCTTTTGTAAGTAATCACTTATTATAAACTTCCTTTTGTAAGTAATCACTTATTATAAATTTATTTTTGTAAGTAATCACTTATTATAAACTTTCTTTTGTAACTAATCACTTATTATAAACTTCCATTTGTAAGTAATCACTTATTATAAACTTACTCTTGTAAGTAATCACTTATTATAAACTTACTTTTGCAAGTAATCACTTATTATAAACTTACTTTTGTAAGTAATCACTTATTATAAACTTACTTTTGTAAGTAATCACTTATTATAAACTTACTTTTGTAAGTAATCACTTATTATAAACTTACTTTTGTAAGTAATCACTTATTATAAACTTACTTTTGTAAGTAATCACTTATTATAAACTTCCTTTTGTAAGTAATCACTTATTATAAACTTACTTTTGTAAGTAATCACTTATTATAAACTTACTTTCGTAACTAATCACTTATTATAAACTTCCTTTCGTAAGTAATCACTTATTATAAACTTCATTTCGTAAGTAATCACTTATTATAAACTTCCTTTTGTAAGTAATCACTTATTATAAACTTACTTTTGTAAGTAATCACTTATTATAAACTTACTTTTGTAAGTAATCACTTATTATAAACTTCCTTTTGTAAGTAATCACTTATTATAAACTTCCTTTTGTAAGTAATCACTTATTATAAACTTACTTTTGTAAGTAATAACTTATTATAAACTTCCTTTTGTAAGTAATCACTTATTATAAACTTATTTTTGTAAGTAATCACTTATTATAAACTTACTTTTGTAAGTAATCACTTATTATAAACTTCCTTTTGTAAGTAATCACTTATTATAAACTTCCTTTTGCAAGTAATCACTTATTATAAACTTCCTTTTGTAATTAATCACTTATTATAAACTTATTTTTGTAAGTAATCACTTATTATAAACTTACTTTTGTAAGTAATCATTTATTATAAACTTCCTTTTGTAAGTAATCACTTATTATAAACTTACTTTTGTAAGTAATCACTTATTATAAACTTCCTTTTGTAAGTAATCACTTATTATAAACTTATTTTTGTAAGTAATATCTTATTAAGGTCTTCCTTTTGCATCATGGATAATTTTATAATAATATTACATTCTAATTTTATTTCTAAAATTCATATTTCCTTTAATTGTAATGCTACGCTGTATAAGTTAGTATATGTAAGAGGTCAGTTATAGATGTTTGGTATGGTTGGTAAATTAATGGTATAAAATGGAAGTAAGTTTAAAATTAGTAAGATGGTGGTGTTTAGTATTTATTCACTAAGTTATTACCTTAAGTGCAGGTATCTTTTATTACATAAAATCTCTCCAATTAAAAACATCATTTAATTATTTAGTATTAATTCTAAATCATCTCACTATATTATATATCATATTATGGTTATTTCGTATCACAACAGAATAGTACAAATGATGAAATGAAAATATTGATATCATCAAAAAATAAAAAAGTTGATAGTCTTAATATGTTAGTATTATTTAATAAATTAAAAATAATATTTATATTGTCATTACTAATTGATTTATTGTTTGATTATAAAAAATAAGTATTTACAAATAATCCTTTATGACAGAAAATTGAATAAAGTGGATAATGAAATCATTAATGCAGACCAGGCACTTATTTCAATTCGGAACAATGAAATGGAGAGTAATTCAAAGCATGCCAATACCATGCTTAATCTACAGCACGACAAATATATATTAACCTCAAAGGTAAGCTGAGATTAGTTGGGTTAATTGAAGTGTTGTAGATTCAAACGGGGACAATTGAATTCTAATATCATATAAATAATAATAAACTTTATCAGTTTCATATACAGTTTTGAAATTGTTTAGTGAGTATTCTATATAAAATTGCTGAATTCATTAATGTTTGTTATAATTATTTATTATTTATTCTTAAAACTGAAACACTTTCAGATTAATAAAACAATGGATTCTGTTAGTAGAAATTTAGCAAAGTGTCTGGAATGAAAAAGAACAATAAATAAGATATTCATTAACGTAAATATATTTTGTTCATTATTTTTAATATTTATTATATATTTTATATATTATGGATTTAATACTCTGGAAGTTATTTATTTAATATATAAATGTAAAATGTTGTTTGTATATTATCATATCTATATTTTTAGAAAAACTAAATAATATGACTAATAAATAATATGTTATCATGAATCTTTTTGCTTTATTCTAGTAAATCATTATACAAATTTTCATTATAAATTAGTTTTATATGAATATTTAAAAAATAAATTGAATTATTTTTTAATAAGTTATATGACTTATCATTATTTACTAACTTTTGGAAATTGAATTTACATAATAATATTAAAAATTAATCTTTATAAGCAATAACTTTTCAACAGGTAATATAAATAAACTATGTAATTACCATATTAAATAATCTATTGGTAAATAACTAATAATATAAACAATGAACAAATACACTAGGAGGTTAGAAATTATATTTACAATATATGTTTTGGGTATTAACTAATTTCTTACATTTATTGATAAATAAAATACTCACGAGAGATGCATTTAAGGTCTGTCAATTATAATAAAATAAATATTTACAACTTATTGCAACTATTTACATCTTAGGATATTATTATGAGTATTAATTTAAAATTAATATCTAATGTATTAAACAATTCAAATCAAATACATGTTATGAATAGAATAATTAAATTAATGATATATATTGTTTAGTAATATTTTAAATGATACTATAAGCCTTTTGAAGACTCTTTCCCGTTCTTTGTATTATATCAGTACATCATACTTTGATTTAGTCTTCTCTTTAACCTGATAGAATTATATGTATCTATTCGTGCATATTTCCTATGTGTATTCTATTAAGCCATCCTTATAAGAAATTATCACATAGTTTTAAATTGATTAATTATATATATATATGGGTGCCGTGTTTATTTTAGTGATATTATAATACAATATGATATCACTAAAATACTGTTATAATATACTGTAATTATTTGTCAAAATTTGTAAGTAAAAACGGTCTAAAATATTCTAATCAATAGCTAAATCACTGATTAATACACTAACTTATACTTTTTTTCATATCAACGAATTTATAAATTGGTAATTTTCTTTTGATATAACACACAATATCTCTGTATTCATTTTCGAAAATAATAACCATATTTGGTATATTATATATAGCGAACTCATAATTATATTTATAAATTAAATTATTAAATGATTGAAACATTGAATATAGTTTGTTTAATGTCCTGAATTATATATAAATAATATTATTAATAATTTTTGCAATTTTCATGTCCGAGATTAATGTACGATTTAAATTTTATATAGGCATTGGCTAGATAGGCTATGAACTGTGTAATAACTGTAATGTCTTTGTAGTTCATGGTTATTACATATATATATATATAGGATTTATATCAATAGAACTTATACTAGTTAATGATGTAAATAGAAAAATATATGGAAATTAATGTTGCTAATATTTTACTGCTATTCCAATAATTGTATAGGAGGATTGCATTAAAATCGGAATTACTAATGAATTCATTTACTATAAATAAAACTGTTGTGTACATTAATACATGTAATATATATTGTATTATTAAACTACTCAGTATAACCAGAGATTTACAGCGATATTGTTGTATCCTATATATATAAAATAATTAAATTATCATATACTTGATAAGAGTGTGTAGCCTTGAAAAGGGCTGATTGGCTGGGGGTTGTAATGAATCTATTTGGAACTGGTATATTTAGTAACGGCTTTAGTACCTTCACTAACGGCATGCTTGGCCAATTCACCGGGAAGTAAGAGACGAACAGCGGTTTGAATTTTACGGTTAGAGACAGTTGAACGTTTGTTGTAGTGAGCTAAACGAGAAGCTTCGCTGGCTATACGTTCGAAAAGCAATAACTTTTCAACAGGTAATATAAATAAACTATGTAATTACCATATTAAATAATCTATTGGTAAATAACTAATAATATACACAATGAACAAATACACTAGGAGGTTAGAAATTATATTTACAATATATGTTTTGGGTATTAACTAATTTCTTACATTTATTGATAAATAAAATACTCACGAGAGATGCATTTAAGGTCTGTCAATTATAATAAAATAAATATTTACAACTTATTGCAACTATTTACATCTTAGGATATTATTATGAGTATTAATTTAAAATTAATATCTAATGTATTAAACAATTCAAATCAAATACATGTTATGAATAGAATAATTAAATTAATGATATATATTGTTTAGTAATATTTTAAATGATACTATAAGCCTTTTGAAGACTCTTTCCCGTTCTTTGTATTATATCAGTACATCATACTTTGATTTAGTCTTCTCTTTAACCTGATAGAATTATATGTATCTATTCGTGCATATTTCCTATGTGTATTCTATTAAGCCATCCTTATAAGAAATTATCACATAGTTTTAAATTGATTAATTATATATATATATGGGTGCCGTGTTTATTTTAGTGATATTATAATACAATATGATATCACTAAAATACTGTTATAATATACTGTAATTATTTGTCAAAATTTGTAAGTAAAAACGGTCTAAAATATTCTAATCAATAGCTAAATCACTGATTAATACATTAACTTATACTTTTTTTCATATCAACGAATTTATAAATTGGTAATTTTCTTTTGATATAACACACAATATCTCTGTATTCATTTTCGAAAATAATAACCATATTTAGTATATTATATATAGCGAACTCATAATTATATTTATAAATTAAATTATTAAATGATTGAAACATTGAATATAGTTTGTTTAATGTCCTGAATTATATATAAATAATATTATTAATAATTTTTGAAATTTTCATGTCCGAGATTAATGTACGATTTAAATTTTATATAGGCATTGGCTAGATAGGCTATGAACTGTGTAATAACTGTAATGTCTTTGTAGTTCATGGTTATTATATATATATATAGGATTTATATCAATAGAACTTATACTAGTTAATGATGTAAATAGAAAAATATATGGAAATTAATGTTGCTAATATTTTACTGCTATTCCAATAATTGTATAGGAGGATTGCATTAAAATCGGAATTACTAATGAATTCATTTACTATAAATAAAACTGTTGTGTACATTAATACATGTAATATATATTGTATTATTAAACTACTCAGTATAACCAGAGATTTACAGCGATATTGTTGTATCCTATATATATAAAATAATTAAATTATCATATACTTGATAAGAGTGTGTAGCCTTGAAAAGGGCTGATTGGCTGGGGGTTGTAATGAATCTATTTGGAACTGGTATATTTAGTAACGGCTTTAGTACCTTCACTAACGGCATGCTTGGCCAATTCACCGGGAAGTAAGAGACGAACAGCGGTTTGAATTTTACGGTTAGAGACAGTTGAACGTTTGTTGTAGTGAGCTAAACGAGAAGCTTCGTTGGCTATACGTTCGAAAAGCAATAACTTTTCAACAGGTAATATAAATAAACTATGTAATTACCATATTAAATAATCTATTAGTAAATAACTAATAATATACACAATGAACAAATACACTAGGAGGTTAGAAATTATATTTACAATATATGTTTTGGGTATTAACTAATTTCTTACATTTATTGATAAATAAAATACTCACGAGAGATGCATTTAAGGTCTGTCAATTATAATAAAATAAATATTTACAAATTATTGCAACTATTTACATCTTAGGATATTATTATGAGTATTAATTTAAAATTAATATCTAATGTATTAAACAATTCAAATCAAATACATGTTATGAATAGAATAATTAAATTAATGATATATATTGTTTAGTAATATTTTAAATGATACTATAAGCCTTTTGAAGACTCTTTCCCGTTCTTTGTATTATATCAGTACATCATACTTTGATTTAGTCTTCTCTTTAACCTGATAGAATTATATGTATCTATTCGTGCATATTTCCTATGTGTATTCTATTAAGCCATCCTTATAAGAAATTATCACATAGTTTTAAATTGATTAATTATATATATATATGGGTGCCGTGTTTATTTTAGTGATATTATAATACAATATGATATCACTAAAATACTGTTATAATATACTGTAATTATTTGTCAAAATTTGTAAGTAAAAACGGTCTAAAATATTCTAATCAATAGCTAAATCACTGATTAATACACTAACTTAAGTTAGTGTATAATTATAATTATAATTATAATTATAATAAAGTATAATTATACTTTTTTTCATATCAACGAATTTATAAATTGGTAATTTTCTTTTGATATAACACACAATATCTCTGTATTCGTTTTCGAAAATAATAACCATATTTAGTATATTATATATAGCGAACTCATAATTATATTTATAAATTAAATTATTAAATGATTGAAACATTGAATATAGTTTGTTTAATGTCCTGAATTATATATAAATAATATTATTAATAATTTTTGCAATTCTCATGTCCGAGATTAATGTACGATTTAAATTTTATATAGGCATTGGCTAGATAGGCTATGAACTATGTAATAACTGTAATGTATTTGTAGTTTATGGTTATATATATATATATATATATATATATATAGGATTTATATCAATAGAACTTATACTAGTTAATGATGTAAATAGAAAAAAATATGGAAATTAATGTTGCTAATATTTTACTGCTATTCCAATAATTGTATAGGAGGATTGCATTAAAATCGGAATTACTAATGAATTCATTTACTATAAATAAAACTGTTGTGTACATTAATACATGTAATATATATTGTATTATTAAACTACTCAGTATAACATGAGATTTACAGCGATATTGTTGTATCCTATATATATAAAATAATTAAATTATCATATACTTGATAAGAGTGTGTAGCCTTGAAAAGGGCTGATTGGCTGGGAGTTGTAATGAATCTATTTGGAACTGGTATATTTAGTAACGGCTTTAGTACTTTCACTAACGGCATGCTTGGCCAATTCACCGGGAAGTAAGAGACGAACAGCGGTTTGAATTTTACGGCTAGAGATAGTTGAACGTTTGTTGTAATGAGCTAAACGAGAAGCTTCGTTGGCTATACGTTCGAAAAGGTCGTTTACGAATGAGTTTATGATCCAATCGGTATACAACATTAATTACTAAGCATACAAGTAATATATGACTGAGATTGGTTGATTTCAAGGAACTGTTATTTATCAAGGCTATATGATATATTTTCGCGGGTAATGAAATACGAATGCTAACATCTGATTGGCTAGTAAATACCAACAAAGGAAACTGTTATTTATTCAAGGGTTGAAACGTTACACAACGCGAATATTTAAAACTTTAAATCTATATCTACTCGTCATATAATCATCCTAATAATATATTTATCATATGAGTAATAATTATCAAATATTGAGTAATTAAAGATTAGTCAAGTATTGTGAATATAATATAATACTATACAAAACTATAGACATTAATTAATTGAATTTTAAAACTCGTAAAAAATTGGTGGCCTTAAAAAAGGCCGGTTTGTCTGATAAGGAATAGTATAATTAAGCACGTTCACCTCGAATACGCCTGGCGAGTTGGATATCTTTGGGCATTATAGTAACTCGTTTGGCGTGGATAGCGCACAGGTTTGTATCTTCGAAAAGCCCTACGAGGTATGCTTCGCTAGCTTCTTGAAGAGCCATAATGGCAGAACTTTGGAAACGTAAGTCGGTTTTGAAATCTTGAGCGATTTCACGAACTAAACGTTGGAAAGGTAACTTTCGGATAAGTAATTCGGTAGATTTCTGGTAACGACGAATTTCACGAAGAGCAACTGTACCAGGTCTATATCGGTGGGGTTTCTTCACTCCACCTGTAGCAGGGGCACTCTTGCGAGCTGCCTTTGTCGCTAACTGTTTACGGGGAGCTTTTCCTCCTGTGGATTTACGTGCAGTTTGTTTAGTACGAGCCATAGCAAAGGAAACTAAAATATATTTGAAATAAGGAATTTCTACAATAATATGTTACAGCGTATAGTTAAGCAAGAAATGTGCATATATTTAAATTTTAAGCTCATTGGTTAATACTCGTTACAGTATCCAATCGCAGTTATTTCAATTTGTATCTACATACTCGACTTTTAACACATTTATTGTAACCCATTAAACATATAATTGAACATAATAGTTATTGAGTTAATCTTTAGGATACATAGTGCTTTATTAATTATAGTAACGATTACGAGATAGAATTAAAAGTAATTTATAGTTTTTATAAATACAAATTTGAAATGTTATTAATAATTGTTTAAATATCTAAAATCTTTGATTTAATTTGTTTTCAAAATTGAAACTATTAATATTTGGTTAACTAATTAATTATTATAATTAACTATTCATTATTTCAAAGTGTAAGCATGCGTTTTACATTCAATATATATTATGTGTATATTACTATATTAAAAATATAAATTAAATGATTTGCTTACGATATAATTATTCATATATTATTTTTCATAAAGTTTATTCATTTTGCAGACGTATAATTATTTTAATATTTTAAATTAAAAAAACAAGCTATTAAATTAGAATAGGTGTATAATTCATATATATATTTATTATTCATATATTACTTTTTGATTAATACCTTTGTACGGTGAGTTCAAATTATGCAGCGTATTTTCAATTCCACTCCAAATCTATTTCAGTGAAATAAACCACACCTATTTTATGAATATTGTGAATTCATACGCCCATTTAAATCTTGTATCTAGTTATATTTAATTATTCAAAATTTAGTATGTTATATTAATACGCATGTTATATGTATCACAATGTCATATATTTCTAGAAATTAATTTAATATCAAATACTTTAGCATAAATACACATATATGTATATACATAGGTTTTTACAGTGTATATACATAGGTTTTTACAGTGTATATATTTTATAACTCATATATTAATAATATATATATTACACAAATACATGCACACACCAATACACATAAACATACACATTACATACTTACACTTATATTGAAAATTTCCAATATATTACAGAAAAACAATTAGAAATATCAATTTACAAATTGTAATTATTTTTTATTTATCTAAATAATATTAATTCAGAATTATTTAGTGGAATATACATAGATTAATGTAGTAATATACAATACGATATAATTATTATATTTTTAATTAACAGAATGTTTATTCGACATATACATATATATAATGTTAATGATATACAAATGATTTTATAAACTTCTTTTATTATTTTTCTGTTGTATAAATATATTATATTATTAGTATAATAAACAATGTGTATTAAACATATATGATGCATATGCTCTACATGTTTCTTATATTTGATAGGCATACATTCATTGAGGTTGCTGTATATTTTGCTTTACCACATTACATAACATCAAAATTTTGCTTTACCACATTACATACATAATACTAATAAATCACTTGCATAATATTTACTAATGATATATATATAGTATATATAACATTGACCTTTAGAATAACCTAGTGCTGATGAATAGGTTCAAGATAGCTCTCAGATTAAATTACAAAACTCAACGCTTCTATTCCTCTTCCGTCTCTCCAACTTTTCTGCTGTAGTTAATCTGTTTAAAAGGTCTGTTAGCTGTGTGCGGAGGCATAGAAATATTTGTTATAATGTTCAAGTTTAAGCACTTCACTAATAACCACTAATAACCAATATATGTTAATGTTATTCAATATTACATAGATATTACACATATCGGTATAATATATTAATATTAAATTATAATTTAAAGATTGTTACTTAAAATAAATAATTATATAATTCATATTAGCTATTATATATTAAAATAAAAATAAGAATAATTGAATTTCTTATTGATGCAAGATTTAAATTGAAATATTTTTCTAAATAAAAATAATTAATATGCAAAATTAATTTGCGTAATATTCCCGATAACTTATGCAACACCTTTTATATGATAAGGTACCCCCTATAATGCAGCATCCTCTACATCTAACGTAGAACTCCTTATATAGCACCAATTCTGAATGCTCACTCGTGGATTTTAACTCATACCTTTGCATTCTCAAAATGCTCTTCGTTAGCGAGCACCACATGGAGAAGTACTTCATGAATACCTAGTCTGCAAATCTCTGCATTTGGCTGAACCTCTGTGCAGCCTAAGCACGGTTGATATTGTTACTAATAAAGATATATTGCATGCATATTTAATATTATGCATGTAAATTTATGAACAATAATTGGGAACATTTTCAAAATAAATTTTATATGGAATTCATGTTTTAAATCATATGTCATATATAAGATATTATAATATAAATAGGATATATAGAGTGTGAATATGAAACAATAACTTTTTTAACATAATTTTTTGATTAATTAAAATAATGATATGAAAATATATTCTTAATTATTTGTAAACTTTTCATTCAACTGAGAATTTAGGTTGTTATAATTAGTTCATAGAATTGTTTCATGAATTAAACAATGTATTGCAGTGTTATGGGTGAAAGATTCAATGGCTATGAACCATCAAACGCAAAAAAAATCATCTTGGACTTCGTTATAGTGAGTCGTTTGGCTTTTAACAGGATTTGAACTGCACGGCGTTTAGTGGTAAGATTTCTAACTATTACATCTAAATTAAATATATAAATGTTATAATTTATAATATATCATTTTTTATGAACTGCTTTTAAATACTTTTAAAATTATTTTTGCTTTATTAATTAATTTAGTTATTATTATTAAATTACTAGATTTTAATATTCAAAACTTTAAATATCTACTAGAATTGCACTGCACCCGAACCTGCATTAGAAACAGTGACAGCTATTCAACATTCAATATATACTTCTAAAAATTCAATTAATTAATGAGGTTATTATGTCTTATAATACTGATAGCCTAATATTACTATTATATTAAATATATTCATTTTATATAAAAATATATTTTTTTATAATATGTATTATAACTGCCTCATTAATACTACATTATATTAATTATGAATTAATATTACATTCATAAGTATTAAATATTAGAAATAAGTGTTTATTAAAATGTATAACATACTTAATTAAATATAGGTTAAACGTTATATAATCAACGCAAAAAAGAATTTGTTCATAATATAATGTGATGTCTTTAATGAGGGACATTCAAAACTTCCTGGTGACTTTAGATGCCTCGTTATTACATTTAATGCAATGCCCTATAAAGTAATTGGACTCAACTGCTGGTTTTTAATTGATATCACTTTAAATTTAAATAATTGTTTTATTAAATATTTTTTATAATTAATATTCATTTAATTAAAATATATTAAGAAAATTATTTTAAAAAGTAAATACATTTTTATTAACAGTATAACAAAGGAAAAAATGTTATTATTATCGAAGCTGGATATATATTTCTATTTTTAAAATCTATCGTATTTAAATTTTTATTTACATCTTAACTTTAAATGAGAAATTATATATATAACTCCTATTTTATTACTAAAATAGCGATGGTATTTTTACTTTTTTAATCCATGGAATAAGTTTTAACCTATTTTAAGAATATATTAAGAAATGTAATCAAATTTCTAAATAAATACCTGAACATTATTCTAAAAAATATCTACTATTTTTCATTTGTTTTAAATTTTAATCTCAATAACCAGATGTTCCAGTACTGCCATTGATATTGTGCAGGTGAAGGGGTACTGTTAGCGAACATATTTATAATGAAGTTCCATAAAGGTGAGCTATAGCGAAAATGTTTCTAATTAAAAATATTATTTATATATATATATACCATAATTGAATAATTAAATAAATTTCTATATCGTATAGTATATGAAATTCGCTAAAATGTTATTAATACATATTTAATTTTTCTTTAGAAAAGGAATAAGTATACTATTGAGGCCAATAAGATTAAATTATTTAACCTGGGTTCATACGAAGTTAATGACGAAACTGGACACTGCCATAGAAGATAATTTACGTGCTCAAGATATTATAAAAAATCAAGTTAATATTTAATATTCATTTATTATTTAATATATTTATTATTTAATATAAATTTTAATATATTGACAATTGAATATAAATTTGTTTTTAAAATTATTCTTTAGTAAATATCAATTAAATTTAAATCATACTATTATTTCTCTTTGATCGTATCAAAGAGTAGAGAGATTTAATAGCTTGTTTAAAATATTAAAATAATTATACGTCTGCAAAATGAATAAACTTTATGAAAAATAATATATGAATAATTATATCGTAAGCAATCATTTAATTTATATTTTTAATATAGTAATATACACATAATATATATTGAATGTAAAACGCATACTTACACTTTGAAATAATGAATAGTTAATTATAATAATTAATTAGTTAACCAAATATTAATAATTTCAATTTTGAAAACAAATTAAATCAAAGATTGTAGATATTTCAACAATTATTAATAACATTTCAAATTTGTATTTATAAAAACTATAAATTACTTTTAATTCTATCTCGTAATCGTTACTATAATTAATAAAGCACTATGTATCTTAAATATTAACTAAATAACTATTATGTTCAATTATATATTTAATGGGTTACAATAAATGTGTTAAAAGTCGAGTATGTAGATACAAATTGAAATAACTGCGATTGGATACTTTAACGAGTATTAACCAATGAGCTTAAAATTTAAATATATGCACATTTCTAGCTTAACTATACGCTGTAACAAGTATTGTAGATATTCCTTATTTCAAATATATTTTTGTTTCATTTACTATGGCTCGTACTAAACAAACTGCACGTAAATCCACAGGAGGAAAAGCTCCCCGTAAACAGTTAGCGACAAAGGCAGCTCGCAAGAGTGCCCCTGCTACAGGTGGAGTGAAGAAACCCCACCGATATAGACCTGGTACAGTTGCTCTTCGTGAAATTCGTCGTTACCAGAAATCTACCGAATTACTTATCCGAAAGTTACCTTTCCAACGTTTAGTTCGTGAAATCGCTCAAGATTTCAAAACCGACTTACGTTTCCAAAGTTCTGCCATTATGGCTCTTCAAGAAGCTAGCGAAGCATACCTCGTAGGGCTTTTCGAAGATACAAACCTGTGCGCTATCCACGCCAAACGAGTTACTATCATGCCCAAGGATATCCAACTCGCCAGACGTATTCGAGGTGAACGTGCTTAATTATACTATTCCTTATCAGACAAACCGGCCTTTTTTAAGGCCACCAAATTTTTACGAGTTTACTTAATTATTTAAAATTCAATTAAATAATATCCATAGTTTTGTAATCATTTACAATCTAATGTATAATAGTATATTATATTCACAATACTAGTTTATAAAACTAATACTTGTCTACGACGTTTAGACTAATATTTAATTACTTAATATTTGATAATTCTTAATCAACAGTTTATAGTCATATGATAATTATATTACTAGTAGATTTATAATAAGTTTAATAAAAATAATTATTTTAATTTTTACTATAAATAAGTTTTTATTAGTTTCGGGTTATAGATTCAATGCACAAATTACTGATTCTACTTCGTTTCTAAAGTCTTTAAAATAGATTAATAAAAACATATAATTGAATACATTGATTATATAACAGAATTATCCTATTTAAATGTCATTATAATGTGATTTAATTTTATTTTTGCATATCGTAATTAATATTCTATACTGTATAAAAGTAATAGTTCTATTATATCAAAAGTAAAAGTAATATGTATCTATATTATAAATATATACTATAATTTTAATTATATACTGTGGTTTTATAGTAAAAAGAGGTTACGGCGTAATCAAGAATATAATTGTTCAACTAATTACACAATATATAAGTAATTTATACTAGATATAGTATACCGTGGTAAACAGTATAGAGCAAAAAGGGCTAATTTATTTAAAAAAAAGTCTCACGGTTTCACTCAGTTAAAATCTCTAAACGACTCGAGAAACACAAGGCCCGAACTATCCAGCCAATCCTTATCCCAAAGTCACCGATACAATATTCCGACTTTCATTACATAAATATAAACTAGTAACAAATTAGTTTATTATTTATAATAAAGTTTAATTACTTATTGATACTTATATTGATGTCAAATATATCAACAACTAATAGCAAATATTAAATTAATGCAGAACTATTTGCCAATAATATTAAAAATATAATATTAAAATATTTATATATTGTTTATACTTACGAGTTCAAATAAATTATCTATTTGTTATATCAGGTGATTTGATAATTAAATAAAGATATATAATAAGAACATTTATATTTATTTATCAAAAGATATCAAAATATGCTATAACTAGTTTTAATATTTGAACAAATGTATATTTTTAAAAATGTAAAAGGCTAGATAGGTTGCGAAATGTGCTTACATTGTTTACAAATAATATTATGAATTATTTTTATAATTTCCATGTATTTGTGGTTCAGAAATACTTAAATAATAAATAAATATAGATATTGGATTGCTATCAATAGAACTTCTATTATTTACCGATGTAAATAGAAAGATAAAAGAATATGTGGAAAATGCATATTTATTTATATTACAATTTATCATAAAATCTATATTTAACGAATTTGGAAATATCTGTTGATATTATTAAAACAAATATCCGTTTTCTTAAAATATATCATTAATTGTATTGTATCATCAAATTACGATATATATATATATATATCGTAAGGGTTAAAAGCGGTAATTTTTTTGAACGTGAAATTTAAATAACTTTTAAAAATCATAACTGTTTTAATTTTATATTTGAATACATAGTAGTTCTACGTAATTGGTAAATTTATAATATACATTTTATTATATATTATATATCTATTTTTTAAGTTTTCATTTATTAACATCGATAAAATAATAGTATTAAGTATATCACATTGTATATATATATTTAAATTTGTTGCTAATGGTAACATGATAATTTAATTATTTGTAATAGATATTTTTTATATATAGAATACAACAATATCGTTGTAAATCTCTGGTTTTACTGAGTAGTTTAATAATGCAATATATATTACATGTATTAATGTACACGACAGTTTTATTTATAGTAAATGAATTCATTAGTAATTCCGATTTTAATGCAATCATCCTATAAAATTATTAGAATAGCATTAAAATATTAGCAACATTAATTTCCATATATTTTTCTATTTACATCATTAACTAGTATAAGTTCTATTGATATAAATCCTATATATATATAAATATAGGATTTATATATATATATTTAATAATCGACCATGAATACAGAGATATTGTGTGTTATATCAAAAGAAAATTACCAATTTATAAATTCGTTGATATGAAAAAAAGTATAAGTTAGTGTATTAATCAGTGATTTAGCTATTGATTAGAATATTTTAGACCGTTTTTACTTACAAATTTTGACAAATAATTACAGTATATTATAAAATTGACTATATATTTATAATTTTAGTTTCAATATATGTTTATATTATTATATCTTTACTAGAGCGTAACATTTTAGTGACAAAATCCGTGTATTGTACGGATTTGTTCTAAACAAATGCATGCCTTCATATATTTTATTTAACATAATATATAATGTTTTTATTATCTAATATCGTATAATCAATAATTAACAATTTAATCGCTGCAATTTATAGTAGAAAATAATATTAAATTTATTTTAAAGTAGTAGTTGGTCGAGTTAACTTTACTTAAATTTGTATATGGTAAATCTATTAGAGTATACTATAAGTGGAAATGCCATCTAAAGATTTTTCGAACGAATATAGACTATGCATAATTTTTCAGATATGTTTAATATATCTCCACGTATTATAAAATTCTGATATAATTTTAATATTTGCAATTCTGTAGAACATCAGTAATGGATTTAATCGTTCGTCGGATAACTATTATTGATCTCGATTAACACGACACATAAAAGTGTTATTATTTATCAAATAGTATTAGTTAGTGTTACTATTACAATAGGTGGGGTCACGCGTCATTTTATTTTATTATTTTAAATAAAATATATAACAAATTGTGTACATTTTAAGAATTCTTTAGTTGATAAAGTTCTTAATTTATATAAACATAGATTCATAAAAGTGTAATTACATTTATATTTCCAAATATACGTATACAAATATATGATTTAATAATTTATTCTAATTATATTATTTACGATCGGATTAAAATATTATTTTTAAAATGGCCGATATTTTCATATTATTATAAATTATTATTGAATTATTAAATACTGATACAAACTATTAATAATTATATAATATAACTATAGATAATAATGATATATAAATAATATTATAAAGAGTAAATACTATAATACGATAAATACCAAGTTATTTTAACTTTAATTATATTGTTATAAAATATATTTCAAATGTAAACAATATAAATATTTTGTTTGAATTCACACCGAATTTCATTTTAAATATATTTTATAGACTATTTTCATGTTATGATACTCTACTAATATAAATATACAGTATATTATTACTAGTTTTACGTATTTGTATTTTAAAATAAATTCATTGAACTAAAAATATAACGTATATAATTAAAACATACGATTTTATACATAGAAATTGTCTAAATGAATGTGTGCTTATCAATATTTTTTAAAAGTGTTTAACTAATATTTAGGACAATAAGGTTATTCAATTTTGTGATCCTTCGTTAGGATTATATTCGACGTTAATAAAATGTATATTTTCAACTATAATTTAATTATATGAATCTCAAAAATATCTGATTTTATACAAATAATATGTCAAATAATTATTGATTTCATGGTCAAAAGTAATTATATATATTATATTTAACATTTTTATATATTTTTTTTAATTCATAATTTAATTTGAAATCCATAGATATATAATTAGATCTTACGAATTAAAAATTCTATATTTATTATATAGTATATCTAGTTCAAACTTTTAAAAGTAACACAAAAATGCAAAAATCCGTAATATTTTATAGAGCCTTTTTAATGATTACTTTCACATCCGACTATATATTTATATATAATTTATAATAGTTAACATTTATTTGCTAGAATATTATTCGTATCATTATGTCTTCTATCGTCAAGAAAACTGTAAAAGTTAAAGTTGCTTCATTACACCCCAAGTATAATGAAATGGTGGTATCGTCTATCAAAGCATTAAAAGAACGCACTGGATCGTCTAGAGCTGCTATACTAAAATACATCAATGCCAACTACAAAGTAGGTACAGCAGATAAGAAGATCAACAGCCATCTAAAAGTATGCCTACGTAATGGTGTATCTACTGGTCTATTGAAACAAGTTAAAGGAACTGGAGCTTCGGGTAGTTTCAAGATTGGTAACGAACCAAAACCAGAAAAGAAAGTTGTAAAGAAACCCGCAGTTGAGAAGAAACCTGTAGCTAAGAAAGCTGCCGATAAAAAAGTTACCAAGAAAATTGTTGCTAAGAAGACTACAACAAAGAAAGCACCGGCTAAGGCTAAAAAAGTTGCTTCACCAAAAAAAGCAAAGAAGCCAGCAGCTAAGAAACCAGTTGTCAAAAAAGTTGCCAAGAAAGTTGTAAAAGCTTAATCTGTTCGTCATTAATCGGCTCTTTTTAGAGCCACCCATATTTTACAAGTTATATATTTTAGTTACATTTCTTTTATCGTAAACAATATTAGTATTAAATATTTCCGATTCATTTGAAACTAGAGTTATCGATATAAAAATCATTAATAGCAATGCATTATAATAAAAAAGTGGACTATGTAGTGTATTTTCTATTCGCTTGGTTAAATATATTACTGAACATAATTAAAGCGAGAACAATTTAATAATTATTGCTATAACTATAATTTTAACTTTATACCTATTTATAAATTTGGTATTTTAATATCAAAAATAAAAATTAATTTAAAATTTAAATATATACATATATATTTAAATTGAATCTATAGATTAATATTTTAACATGATTGTATATGAAGTATTTTAGTGATATCATATTGTATTATAATATCACTAAAATAAACACGGCACCCATATATATATATATAATTAATCAATTTAAAACTATGTGATAATTTCTTATAAGGATGGCTTAATAGAATACACATAGGAAATATGCACGAATAGATACATATAATTCTATGAGGTTAAAGAGAAGACTAAATCAAAGTATGATGTACTGATATAATACAAAGAACGGAAAAGGGTGTTCAAAAGGCTTATAGTATCATTTAAAATATTACTAAACAATATATATCATTAATTTAATTATTCTATTCATAACATGTATTTGATTTGAATTGTTTAATACATTAGATATTAATTTAAATTAATACTCATAATATCCTAAGATGTAAATAGTTGCAATAAGTTGTAAATATTTATTTTATTATAATTGACAGACCTTAAATGCATCTCTCGTGAGTATTTTATTTATCAATAAATGTAAGAAATTAGTTAATACCCAAAACATATATTGTAAATATAATTTCTAACCTCCTAGTGTATTTGTTCATTGTGTATATTATTAGTTATTTACCAATAGATTATTTAATATGGTAATTACATAGTTTATTTATATTACCTGTTGAAAAGTTATTGCTTATAAAGATTAATTTTTAATATTATTATGTAAATAATTCAAAGTCATATAACTTATTAAAAAATAATTCAATTTATTTTTTAAACATTCATATAAAACTTTTATATTTATAATGAAAATTTGTATAATGATTTACTAGAATAAAGCAAAAAGATTCATGATAACATATTATTTAGTTTTTCTAAAAATATAGATATGATAATATACAAACAACATTTTACATTTATATATTAAATAAATAACTTCCAGAGTATTAAATCCATAATATATAAAATATATAATAAATATTAAAAATAATGAACAAAATATATTTATGTTAATGAATATCTTATTTATTGTTCTTTTTCATTCCAGACACTTTGCTAAATTTCTACTAACAGAATCCATTGTTTTATTTATCTGAAAGTGTTTCAGTTTTAAGAATAAATAATAAATAATTATAACAAAAATTAATGAATTCAGCAATTTTATATAGAATACTCATTAAACAATTTCAAAACTGTATATGAAACTGATAAAGTTTATTATTATTTATATGATATTAGAATTCAATTGTCCCCGTTTGAATCTACAACACTTCAATTAACCCAACTAATCTCAGCTTACCTTTGAGGTTAATATATATTTGTCGTGCTGTAGATTAAGCATGGTATTGGCATGCTTTGAATTACTCTCCATTTCATTGTTCCGAATTGAAATAAGTGCCTGGTCTGCATTAATGATTTCATTATCCACTTTATTCAATTTTCTGTCATAAAGGATTATTTGTAAATACTTATTTTTTATAATCAAACAATAAATCAATTAGTAATGACAATATAAATATTATTTTTAATTTATTAATTAATACTAACATATTA
Organism: Osedax frankpressi; assembly: GCA_964035775.1. NCBI lineage: Eukaryota > Metazoa > Annelida > Polychaeta > Sabellida > Siboglinidae > Osedax > Osedax frankpressi. Next base: position 35,555,480 of record OZ038313.1, read on the forward strand.
AGACTATCAACTTTTTTATTTTTTGATGATATCAATATTTTCATTTCATCATTTGTACTATTCTGTTGTGATACGAAATAACCATAATATGATATATAATATAGTGAGATGATTTAGAATTAATACTAAATAATTAAATGATGTTTTTAATTGGAGAGATTTTATGTAATAAAATATACCTGCACTTAAGGTAATAACTTAGTGAATAAATACTAAACACCACCATCTTACTAATTTTAAACTTACTTCCATTTTAAACCATTAATTTATTGCATCATTCATGTAACTACTGATATCTTTATAGTTACATAATTATATAGATATTAATCAATTTTCATTATATTAATATATATATTGATTATAACTGAACTTTACATACTCTAACTTACCTCTACAGCTTTTAAATAACTCTACTCAACCAACTATAGTATCTTATCTCTTTTACTACTACTATCTCTACAACTTCTAACTGATCTTTACCAACCATACCAAACATCTATAACTGACCTCTTACATATACTAACTATAACTTTCTTTTTCTCACCGATTCTGAGTGAAAAATCGTTAATTTGTTGCTTGATTTGTTTCAAGTTATCTTTTTTTGACTGCAGTTCAGTATCCTTGGAGCTGTTTTAAAGTCACTTGTAATTCTTTAAATCAATTAGAATTAAATAATTATGACTTTCATTAAAACTCCAAAACTCTTCCAAAATCTCCTTAACACTAAAAATCAGAATTATAGTCTGGGCTTATTTGAAATTTTATATAAATTCTAATTATAACCGATTCCTTAAATACTGTAGCCACATTTATCTAACTATATATTAATCAATAGCTAACATATTAAACATAACTAGCCAATTATAGACACTCACTTTTTCATAATTAACTAAGTAAAATCTTTAACCTTCTATTCTAGCATATAATACAAACTACTAATTAATAACCATAACCATTATAATATAATCCTTGTATTACCTTCTAACTCTTTCTACTATCCAGTGGCCGCTCCAAATACCTAATAACTTGCATTGCAATACGAATGAAAATCCTTACATTCTAACCATACTAATTATTAATACTATCTTATATTTACTAAATATTATTACTCATTGACATTCTGTACTATCCTTCAACGCCATATATTACAATATACCTTCACTACAAACCAATAACATTATATATTATATAAAACTTACTACATCCCACTAAACTCTCGACTAACCTTAGACATTTATCCGCCTCCTCAATTTGCTCAACCTTCTCTACATATTGCTGAAGTTTCACTAGAAGGCATTCGTTGACTTTCAGAGATTCGCTAAATGAGGCACAGCAAGTAGTAAGTTCATCGCGACGTATCTTCTCTGCTTCCTAGATAATGGTAAGTGGATTATGATAATTATGAATGGGATACATTATACAGCGTAGCATTACAATTAAAGGAAATATGAATGTTAGAAATAAAATTAGAATGTAATATTATTATAAAATTATCCGTGATGCAAAAGGAAGTTTATATTAAGTAATTACTTACAAAAGGAAGTTTATAATAAGTGATTACTTACAAAAGGAAGTTTATAATAAGTGATTACTTACAAAAGGAAGTTTATAATAAGTGATTACTTACAAAAGGAAATTTATAATAAGTGATTACTTACAAAAGGAAGTTTATAATAAGTGATTACTTACAAAAGGAAGTTTATAATAAGTGATTACTTACAAAAGGAAGTTTATAATAAGTGATTACTTACAAAAGGAAGTTTATAATAAGTGATTACTTACAAAAGGAAGTTTATAATAAGTGATTACTTGCAAAAGGAAGTTTATAATAAGTGATTACTTACAAAAGGAAGTTTATAATAAGTGATTACTTGCAAAAGGAAGTTTATAATAAGTGATTACTTACAAAAGGAAGTTTATAATAAGTGATTACTTGCAAAAGGAAGTTTATAATAAGAGATTATTTACAAAAGTAAGTTTATAATAAGTGATTACTTGCAAAAGTAAGTTTATAATAAGTGATTACTTGCAAAAGGAAGTTTAGAATAAGTGATTACTTACAAAAGGAAGTTTATAATAAGTGATTACTTACAAAAGGAAGTTTATAATAAGTGATTACTAACAAAAGGAAGTTTATAATAAGTGATTACTTACAAAAGGAAGTTTATAATAAGTGATTACTTACAAAAGTAAGTTTATAATAAGTGTTTAGTTACAAAAGGAAGTTTATAATAAGTGATTACTTACAAAAGGAAGTTTATAATAAGTGATTACTTGCAAAAGTAAGTTTATAATAAGTGATTACTTACAAAAGTAAGTTTATAATAATTCCGCAATTGAATTACAGAATGCAAAATAGATTAATTAATAAATGAACTATAAACAATAACAATATACTCCGAGTACAAATTCTAGAAATTTACCTAGAATGAATTAGCAAAACTAACAATCAACTGATTAAGTTGATCAAGTTCCGATAACTTCTTCATGCGAACTTCTTGGACTTTCTTCTTCAGCATCAGTTCTTTATGATTACTGCTCATTTCATTCTGTAGAGTAGAACGGAACACTTTGGATTAGATTTGTCACATTTGACAATCACATTTGACAATCCCTACTAAAATCACTTGTAGTAAATGTGAATGCATTACAGAAAAATGTATATATAAATTAAAAAACAAGTATTACGATCAAGCTTTTTAAAATGTATTATTTTATTTTAAATAATTTTATTATAAATTAAATAATATAATAATATAATAAATATATTCATTTAAAGAATTTCAATATCAAAATCCTTCCAAAATAAGTGAAATAATGAAGGGAAATAATATTATAATTTTTTTAATATTATTTCCAATATTATCAAAGTTATTATTTTTTAAATATTTTAAATTAAAAAATATTTTTATAAATAATGTTATAGTTTTTCCTTTACATATTATTATTACAAATATTATGGATCAATATTATATCTTTCACAATATTAAATATTATATAGATTCAATAAATATCAACAGAGTTATGGGTATTTTGTTTAAGTGATATTATTCATGTTGAATGCATGTAAAATCTATTTATAGATGCACTGTATAGATATTCTTAATATTAATTAATATAATGACAATATTCGATGAATAGTGATTAAAATAAAATATTATTCTATTTTGGTAACACGACTTCTGAAGAAAAACCATTAAAATATATTTCCTAACATAAAGTCATAATATATATACTATATTATAATATATGGTATATATTAATTGTGCAAAACTATAAATTATGTATCTTAAATTGTGAATTTTATCAAAGTATTTTATAAATTTTCTTAATAAAACAAATCTTATTTATGATTGAAATTCTACTATGGAAAATATAGTATATGTGGTTAAAAAAATAAGGGATCTAGGGTCAAATCTCACTTACATATTCGCTAATTTCACGTTGCAGATTTTCTCGAGTACTCTGGAAAACACTTTTCAATTTAATAAGTTCTTCATGCATAATTATATTCTTATTCTCCTCTGTGTCTTTGAGGTTACTGTACTGTCATAATTAACAAGGATTAATTAGTAGAAAATAAAGAAATATAAATTCAGCAGAAATAAATTACGATATGATAAATTGCCAAACAAATATTTCTCTAATATAAATAACAGATGTAGATTTAATACGTTTGCATTAAATATATGGAGAATTAACATCATTTGCATTACATTTTTAATACCCAAATAATCCATTTGAGGAATCTTAAATGGTAGAGGAATGTCAGGTGGTCAAAGTTAAAGGTTAATTATTAATACTGTATTATAGTTTATTAAATATATATTAATTGAGTCATCATACTAAATAATTTATACATAAAAATAAATAAATAAGTAAAATTTATAAGAGTTTATTTATTTTAAATTGATTATTAAGTTTGGAATTTATTTAAGAGATTTATATACTTGTATATTTGTATAATATACTTATATAAGTGTACACATATACTTATATATATATATTATATAATGAGATATCTATGAATAATTCATAACTTATACATATTATTTACAATTTTTTTCTCTCAGGAGTATCGTTGCTTTAGAAATTTTCTTAGATAACAATAGATATTTTATTATAACATTTTTATAGTTATATTGAACCCATAACAAATTGTCAAGTATTTATATGTTAAATAGGTTTGTCTGATTATAAGAAAAGAAATATTAATCTAGTGTATAAAAATTAATATTGTATCTCTAAAATAACTATATCTTATAATAGAATAATTATAATATAAATATATAATTAAGAAATGTGTAAGTAAATTTATATATCCCAGTTGTTAAAATTATAATATTAAAAACAGCCCTTTGTATAATTCGAATAATTAATCTAAATTACAAAGAATCATCTTCAAAATATGTAATATTTTTATAATATATATTTCAATAATAGATATGTAAGAAGATAACATCCATTTTTTCTATCTAAAATTACACAAATTGAGTTATATTACGTTTATTTAATATATCGGTTATAAGTAAGTAAATTTATAATATAGAATAGTTTTCTCTCTACGGGTATAATATACGTATACGATTTACTTAGACATTGAAATCAGTATGAAATACGCATACGATACTGATTGGCTCCGGGCCTGCAACCTTTTCTATTAGCGACTGCAGGTTGGAGAATTCCTTTTGACGACTGTGCAATAATTGTCTAGTCGCCGCCAATTCGTTCATCTTTTTCAAAATTTAAATATAAATTTAAATATATGCACATTTCTAGCTTAACTATACGCTGTAACAAGTATTGTAGATATTCCTTATTTCAAATATATTTTTGTTTCATTTGCTATGGCTCGTACTAAACAAACTGCACGTAAATCCACAGGAGGAAAAGCTCCCCGTAAACAGTTAGCGACAAAGGCAGCTCGCAAGAGTGCCCCTGCTACAGGTGGAGTGAAGAAACCCCACCGATATAGACCTGGTACAGTTGCTCTTCGTGAAATTCGTCGTTACCAGAAATCTACCGAATTACTTATCCGAAAGTTACCTTTCCAACGTTTAGTTCGTGAAATCGCTCAAGATTTCAAAACCGACTTACGTTTCCAAAGTTCTGCCATTATGGCTCTTCAAGAAGCTAGCGAAGCATACCTCGTAGGGCTTTTCGAAGATACAAACCTGTGCGCTATCCACGCCAAACGAGTTACTATAATGCCCAAAGATATCCAACTCGCCAGGCGTATTCGAGGTGAACGTGCTTAATTATACTATTCCTTATCAGACAAACCGGCCTTTTTTAAGGCCACCAAATTTTTACGAGTTTACTTAATTATTTAAAATTCAATTAAATAATATCCATAGTTTTGTAATCATTTACAATCTAATGTATAATAGTATATTATATTCACAATACTAGTTTATAAAACTAATACTTGTCTACGACGTTTAGACTAATATTTAATTACTTAATATTTGATAATTCTTAATCAACAGTTTATAGTCATATGATAAATGTGTTATGATAATTATATTACTAGTAGATTTATAATAAGTTTAATAAAAATAATTATTTTAATTTTTACTATAAATAAGTTTTTATTAGTTTCGGGTTATAGATTCAATGCACAAATTACTGATTCTACTTCGTTTCTAAAGTCTTTAAAATAGATTAATAAAAACATATAATTGAATACATTGATTATATAACAGAATTATCCTATTTAAATGTCATTATAATGTGATTTAATTTTATTTTTGCATATCGTAATTAATATTCTATACTGTATAAAAGTAATAGTTCTATTATATCAAAAGTAAAAGTAATATGTATCTATATTATAAATATATACTATAATTTTAATTATATACTGTGGTTTTATAGTAAAAAGAGGTTACGGCGTAATCAAGAATATAATTGTTCAACTAATTACACAATATATAAGTAATTTATACTAGATATAGTATACCGTGGTAAACAGTATAGAGCAAAAAGGGCTAATTTATTTAAAAAAAAGTCTCACGGTTTCACTCAGTTAAAATCTCTAAACGACTCGAGAAACACAAGGCCCGAACTATCCAGCCAATCCTTATCCCAAAGTCACCGATACAATATTCCGACTTTCATTACATAAATATAAACTAGTAACAAATTAGTTTATTATTTATAATAAAGTTTAATTACTTATTGATACTTATATTGATGTCAAATATATCAACAACTAATAGCAAATATTAAATTAATGCAGAACTATTTGCCAATAATATTAAAAATATAATATTAAAATATTTATATATTGTTTATACTTACGAGTTCAAATAAATTATCTATTTGTTATATCAGGTGATTTGATAATTAAATAAAGATATATAATAAGAACATTTATATTTATTTATCAAAAGATATCAAAATATGCTATAACTAGTTTTAATATTTGAACAAATGTATATTTTTAAAAATGTAAAAGGCTAGATAGGTTGCGAAATGTGCTTACATTGTTTACAAATAATATTATGAATTATTTTTATAATTTCCATGTATTTGTGGTTCAGAAATACTTAAATAATAAATAAATATAGATATTGGATTGCTATCAATAGAACTTCTATTATTTACCGATGTAAATAGAAAGATAAAAGAATATGTGGAAAATGCATATTTATTTATATTACAATTTATCATAAAATCTATATTTAACGAATTTGGAAATATCTGTTGATATTATTAAAACAAATATCCGTTTTCTTAAAATATATCATTAATTGTATTGTATCATCAAATTACGATATATATATATATATATATCGTAAGGGTTAAAAGCGGTAATTTTTTTGAACGTGAAATTTAAATAACTTTTAAAAATCATAACTGTTTTAATTTTATATTTGAATACATAGTAGTTCTACGTAATTGGTAAATTTATAATATACATTTTATTATATATTATATATCTATTTTTTAAGTTTTCATTTATTAACATCGATAAAATAATAGTATTAAGTATATCACATTGTATATATATATTTAAATTTGTTGCTAATGGTAACATGATAATTTAATTATTTGTAATAGATATTTTTTATATATAGAATACAACAATATCGTTGTAAATCTCTGGTTTTACTGAGTAGTTTAATAATGCAATATATATTACATGTATTAATGTACACGACAGTTTTATTTATAGTAAATGAATTCATTAGTAATTACGATTTTAATGCAATCATCCTATAAAATTATTAGAATAGCATTAAAATATTAGCAACATTAATTTCCATATATTTTTCTATTTACATCATTAACTAGTATAAGTTCTATTGATATAAATCCTATATATATATAAATATAGGATTTATATATATATATTTAATAATCGACCATGAATACAGAGATATTGTGTGTTATATCAAAAGAAAATTACCAATTTATAAATTCGTTGATATGAAAAAAAGTATAAGTTAGTGTATTAATCAGTGATTTAGCTATTGATTAGAATATTTTAGACCGTTTTTACTTACAAATTTTGACAAATAATTACAGTATATTATAAAATTGACTATATATTTATAATTTTAGTTTCAATATATGTTTATATTATTATATCTTTACTAGAGCGTAACATTTTAGTGACAAAATCCGTGTATTGTTCGGTACGGATTTGTTCTAAACAAATGCATGCCTTCATATATTTTATTTAACATAATATATAATGTTTTTATTATCTAATATCGTATAATCAATAATTAACAATTTAATCGCTGCAATTTATAGTAGAAAATAATATTAAATTTATTTTAAAGTAGTAGTTGGTCGAGTTAACTTTACTTAAATTTGTATATGGTAAATCTATTAGAGTATACTATAAGTGGAAATGCCATCTAAAGATTTTTCGAACGAATATAGACTATGCATAATTTTTCAGATATGTTTAATATATCTCCACGTATTATAAAATTCTGATATAATTTTAATATTTGCAATTCTGTAGAACATCAGTAATGGATTTAATCGTTCGTCGGATAACTATTATTGATCTCGATTAACACGACACATAAAAGTGTTATTATTTATCAAATAGTATTAGTTAGTGTTACTATTACAATAGGTGGGGTCACGCGTCATTTTATTTTATTATTTTAAATAAAATATATAACAAATTGTGTACATTTTAAGAATTCTTTAGTTGATAAAGTTCTTAATTTATATAAACATAGATTCATAAAAGTGTAATTACATTTATATTTCCAAATATACGTATACAAATATATGATTTAATAATTTATTCTAATTATATTATTTACGATCGGATTAAAATATTATTTTTAAAATGGCCGATATTTTCATATTATTATAAATTATTATTGAATTATTAAATACTGATACAAACTATTAATAATTATATAATATAACTATAGATAATAATGATATATAAATAATATTATAAAGAGTAAATACTATAATACGATAAATACCAAGTTATTTTAACTTTAATTATATTGTTATAAAATATATTTCAAATGTAAACAATATAAATATTTTGTTTGAATTCACACCGAATTTCATTTTAAATATATTTTATAGACTATTTTCATGTTATGATACTCTACTAATATAAATATACAGTATATTATTACTAGTTTTACGTATTTGTATTTTAAAATAAATTCATTGAACTAAAAATATAACGTATATAATTAAAACATACGATTTTATACATAGAAATTGTCTAAATGAATGTGTGCTTATCAATATTTTTTAAAAGTGTTTAACTAATATTTAGGACAATAAGGTTATTCAATTTTGTGATCCTTCGTTAGGATTATATTCGACGTTAATAAAATGTATATTTTCAACTATAATTTAATTATATGAATCTCAAAAATATCTGATTTTATACAAATAATATGTCAAATAATTATTGATTTCATGGTCAAAAGTAATTATATATATTATATTTAACATTTTTATATATTTTTTTTAATTCATAATTTAATTTGAAATCCATAGATATATAATTAGATCTTACGAATTAAAAATTCTATATTTATTATATAGTATATCTAGTTCAAACTTTTAAAAGTAACACAAAAATGCAAAAATCCGTAATATTTTATAGAGCCTTTTTAATGATTACTTTCACATCCGACTATATATTTATATATAATTTATAATAGTTAACATTTATTTGCTAGAATATTATTCGTATCATTATGTCTTCTATCGTCAAGAAAACTGTAAAAGTTAAAGTTGCTTCATTACACCCCAAGTATAATGAAATGGTGGTATCGTCTATCAAAGCATTAAAAGAACGCACTGGATCGTCTAGAGCTGCTATACTAAAATACATCAATGCCAACTACAAAGTAGGTACAGCAGATAAGAAGATCAACAGCCATCTAAAAGTATGCCTACGTAATGGTGTATCTACTGGTCTATTGAAACAAGTTAAAGGAACTGGAGCTTCGGGTAGTTTCAAGATTGGTAACGAACCAAAACCAGAAAAGAAAGTTGTAAAGAAACCCGCAGTTGAGAAGAAACCTGTAGCTAAGAAAGCTGCCGATAAAAAAGTTACCAAGAAAATTGTTGCTAAGAAGACTACAACAAAGAAAGCACCGGCTAAGGCTAAAAAAGTTGCTTCACCAAAAAAAGCAAAGAAGCCAGCAGCTAAGAAACCAGTTGTCAAAAAAGTTGCCAAGAAAGTTGTAAAAGCTTAATCTGTTCGTCATTAATCGGCTCTTTTTAGAGCCACCCATATTTTACAAGTTATATATTTTAGTTACATTTCTTTTATCGTAAACAATATTAGTATTAAATATTTCCGATTCATTTGAAACTAGAGTTATCGATATAAAAATCATTAATAGCAATGCATTATAATAAAAAAGTGGACTATGTAGTGTATTTTCTATTCGCTTGGTTAAATATATTACTGAACATAATTAAAGCGAGAACAATTTAATAATTATTGCTATAACTATAATTTTAACTTTATACCTATTTATAAATTTGGTATTTTAATATCAAAAATAAAAATTAATTTAAAATTTAAATATATACATATATATTTAAATTGAATCTATAGATTAATATTTTAACATGATTGTATATGAAGTATTTTAGTGATATCATATTGTATTATAATATCACTAAAATAAACACGGCACCCATATATATATATATAATTAATCAATTTAAAACTATGTGATAATTTCTTATAAGGATGGCTTAATAGAATACACATAGGAAATATGCACGAATAGATACATATAATTCTATGAGGTTAAAGAGAAGACTAAATCAAAGTATGATGTACTGATATAATACAAAGAACGGAAAAGGGTGTTCAAAAGGCTTATAGTATCATTTAAAATATTACTAAACAATATATATCATTAATTTAATTATTCTATTCATAACATGTATTTGATTTGAATTGTTTAATACATTAGATATTAATTTAAATTAATACTCATAATATCCTAAGATGTAAATAGTTGCAATAAGTTGTAAATATTTATTTTATTATAATTGACAGACCTTAAATGCATCTCTCGTGAGTATTTTATTTATCAATAAATGTAAGAAATTAGTTAATACCCAAAACATATATTGTAAATATAATTTCTAACCTCCTAGTGTATTTGTTCATTGTGTATATTATTAGTTATTTACCAATAGATTATTTAATATGGTAATTACATAGTTTATTTATATTACCTGTTGAAAAGTTATTGCTTATAAAGATTAATTTTTAATATTATTATGTAAATAATTCAAAGTCATATAACTTATTAAAAAATAATTCAATTTATTTTTTAAACATTCATATAAAACTTTTATATTTATAATGAAAATTTGTATAATGATTTACTAGAATAAAGCAAAAAGATTCATGATAACATATTATTTAGTTTTTCTAAAAATATAGATATGATAATATACAAACAACATTTTACATTTATATATTAAATAAATAACTTCCAGAGTATTAAATCCATAATATATAAAATATATAATAAATATTAAAAATAATGAACAAAATATATTTATGTTAATGAATATCTTATTTATTGTTCTTTTTCATTCCAGACACTTTGCTAAATTTCTACTAACAGAATCCATTGTTTTATTTATCTGAAAGTGTTTCAGTTTTAAGAATAAATAATAAATAATTATAACAAAAATTAATGAATTCAGCAATTTTATATAGAATACTCATTAAACAATTTCAAAACTGTATATGAAACTGATAAAGTTTATTATTATTTATATGATATTAGAATTCAATTGTCCCCGTTTGAATCTACAACACTTCAATTAACCCAACTAATCTCAGCTTACCTTTGAGGTTAATATATATTTGTCGTGCTGTAGATTAAGCATGGTATTGGCATGCTTTGAATTACTCTCCATTTCATTGTTCCGAATTGAAATAAGTGCCTGGTCTGCATTAATGATTTCATTATCCACTTTATTCAATTTTCTGTCATAAAGGATTATTTGTAAATACTTATTTTTTATAATCAAACAATAAATCAATTAGTAATGACAATATAAATATTATTTTTAATTTATTAATTAATACTAACATATTAAGACTATCAACTTTTTTATTTTTTGATGATATCAATATTTTCATTTCATCATTTGTACTATTCTGTTGTGATACGAAATAACCATAATATGATATATAATATAGTGAGATGATTTAGAATTAATACTAAATAATTAAATGATGTTTTTAATTGGAGAGATTTTATGTAATAAAATATACCTGCACTTAAGGTAATAACTTAGTGAATAAATACTAAACACCACCATCTTACTAATTTTAAACTTACTTCCATTTTAAACCATTAATTTATTGCATCATTCATGTAACTACTGATATCTTTATAGTTACATAATTATATAGATATTAATCAATTTTCATTATATTAATATATATATTGATTATAACTGAACTTTACATACTCTAACTTACCTCTACAGCTTTTAAATAACTCTACTCAACCAACTATAGTATCTTATCTCTTTTACTACTACTATCTCTACAACTTCTAACTGATCTTTACCAACCATACCAAACATCTATAACTGACCTCTTACATATACTAACTATAACTTTCTTTTTCTCACCGATTCTGAGTGAAAAATCGTTAATTTGTTGCTTGATTTGTTTCAAGTTATCTTTTTTTGACTGCAGTTCAGTATCCTTGGAGCTGTTTTAAAGTCACTTGTAATTCTTTAAATCAATTAGAATTAAATAATTATGACTTTCATTAAAACTCCAAAACTCTTCCAAAATCTCCTTAACACTAAAAATCAGAATTATAGTCTGGGCTTATTTGAAATTTTATATAAATTCTAATTATAACCGATTCCTTAAATACTGTAGCCACATTTATCTAACTATATATTAATCAATAGCTAACATATTAAACATAACTAGCCAATTATAGACACTCAATTTTTCATAATTAACTAAGTAAAATCTTTAACCTTCTATTCTAGCATATAATACAAACTACTAATTAATAACCATAACCATTATAATATAATCCTTGTATTACCTTCTAACTCTTTCTACTATCCAGTGGCCGCTCCAAATACCTAATAACTTGCATTGCAATACGAATGAAAATCCTTACATTCTAACCATACTAATTATTAATACTATCTTATATTTACTAAATATTATTACTCATTGACATTCTGTACTATCCTTCAACGCCATATATTACAATATACCTTCACTACAAACCAATAACATTATATATTATATAAAACTTACTACATCCCACTAAACTCTCGACTAACCTTAGACATTTATCCGCCTCCTCAATTTGCTCAACCTTCTCTACATATTGCTGAAGTTTCACTAGAAGGCATTCGTTGACTTTCAGAGATTCGCTAAATGAGGCACAGCAAGTAGTAAGTTCATCGCGACGTATCTTCTCTGCTTCCTAGATAATGGTAAGTGGATTATGATAATTATGAATGGGATACATTATACAGCGTAGCATTACAATTAAAGGAAATATGAATGTTAGAAATAGAATTAGAATGTAATATTATTATAAAATTATCCGTGATGCAAAAGGAAGTTTATATTAAGTAATTACTTACAAAAGGAAGTTTATAATAAGTGATTACTTACAAAAGGAAGTTTATAATAAGTGATTACTTACAAAAGGAAGTTTATAATAAGTGATTACTTACAAAAGGAAATTTATAATAAGTGATTACTTACAAAAGGAAGTTTATAATAAGTGATTACTTACAAAAGGAAGTTTATAATAAGTGATTACTTACAAAAGGAAGTTTATAATAAGTGATTACTTACAAAAGGAAGTTTATAATAAGTGATTACTTACAAAAGGAAGTTTATAATAAGTGATTACTTGCAAAAGGAAGTTTATAATAAGTGATTACTTACAAAAGGAAGTTTATAATAAGTGATTACTTGCAAAAGGAAGTTTATAATAAGTGATTACTTACAAAAGGAAGTTTATAATAAGTGATTACTTGCAAAAGGAAGTTTATAATAAGAGATTATTTACAAAAGTAAGTTTATAATAAGTGATTACTTGCAAAAGTAAGTTTATAATAAGTGATTACTTGCAAAAGGAAGTTTAGAATAAGTGATTACTTACAAAAGGAAGTTTATAATAAGTGATTACTTACAAAAGGAAGTTTATAATAAGTGATTACTAACAAAAGGAAGTTTATAATAAGTGATTACTTACAAAAGGAAGTTTATAATAAGTGATTACTTACAAAAGTAAGTTTATAATAAGTGTTTAGTTACAAAAGGAAGTTTATAATAAGTGATTACTTACAAAAGGAAGTTTATAATAAGTGATTACTTGCAAAAGTAAGTTTATAATAAGTGATTACTTACAAAAGTAAGTTTATAATAATTCCGCAATTGAATTACAGAATGCAAAATAGATTAATTAATAAATGAACTATAAACAATAACAATATACTCCGAGTACAAATTCTAGAAATTTACCTAGAATGAATTAGCAAAACTAACAATCAACTGATTAAGTTGATCAAGTTCCGATAACTTCTTCATGCGAACTTCTTGGACTTTCTTCTTCAGCATCAGTTCTTTATGATTACTGCTCATTTCATTCTGTAGAGTAGAACGGAACACTTTGGATTAGATTTGTCACATTTGACAATCACATTTGACAATCCCTACTAAAATCACTTGTAGTAAATGTGAATGCATTACAGAAAAATGTATATATAAATTAAAAAACAAGTATTACTATCAAGCTTTTTAAAATGTATTATTTTATTTTAAATAATTTTATTATAAATTAAATAATATAATAATATAATAAATATATTCATTTAAAGAATTTCAATATCAAAATCCTTCCAAAATAAGTGAAATAATGAAGGGAAATAATATTATAATTTTTTTAATATTATTTCCAATATTATCAAAGTTATTATTTTTTAAATATTTTAAATTAAAAAATATTTTTATAAATAATGTTATAGTTTTTCCTTTACATATTATTATTACAAATATTATGGATCAATATTATATCTTTCACAATATTAAATATTATATAGATTCAATAAATATCAACAGAGTTATGGGTATTTTGTTTAAGTGATATTATTCATGTTGAATGCATGTAAAATCTATTTATAGATGCACTGTATAGATATTCTTAATATTAATTAATATAATGACAATATTCGATGAATAGTGATTAAAATAAAATATTATTCTATTTTGGTAACACGACTTCTGAAGAAAAACCATTAAAATATATTTCCTAACATAAAGTCATAATATATATACTATATTATAATATATGGTATATATTAATTGTGCAAAACTATAAATTATGTATCTTAAATTGTGAATTTTATCAAAGTATTTTATAAATTTTCTTAATAAAACAAATCTTATTTATGATTGAAATTCTACTATGGAAAATATAGTATATGTGGTTAAAAAAATAAGGGATCTAGGGTCAAATCTCACTTACATATTCGCTAATTTCACGTTGCAGATTTTCTCGAGTACTCTGGAAAACACTTTTCAATTTAATAAGTTCTTCATGCATAATTATATTCTTATTCTCCTCTGTGTCTTTGAGGTTACTGTACTGTCATAATTAACAAGGATTAATTAGTAGAAAATAAAGAAATATAAATTCAGCAGAAATAAATTACGATATGATAAATTGCCAAACAAATATTTCTCTAATATAAATAACAGATGTAGATTTAATACGTTTGCATTAAATATATGGAGAATTAACATCATTTGCATTACATTTTTAATACCCAAATAATCCATTTGAGGAATCTTAAATGGTAGAGGAATGTCAGGTGGTCAAAGTTAAAGGTTAATTATTAATACTGTATTATAGTTTATTAAATATATATTAATTGAGTCATCATACTAAATAATTTATACATAAAAATAAATAAATAAGTAAAATTTATAAGAGTTTATTTATTTTAAATTGATTATTAAGTTTGGAATTTATTTAAGAGATTTATATACTTGTATATTTGTATAATATACTTATATAAGTGTACACATATACTTATATATATATATTATATAATGAGATATCTATGAATAATTCATAACTTATACATATTATTTACAATTTTTTTCTCTCAGGAGTATCGTTGCTTTAGAAATTTTCTTAGATAACAATAGATATTTTATTATAACATTTTTATAGTTATATTGAACCCATAACAAATTGTCAAGTATTTATATGTTAAATAGGTTTGTCTGATTATAAGAAAAGAAATATTAATCTAGTGTATAAAAATTAATATTGTATCTCTAAAATAACTATATCTTATAATAGAATAATTATAATATAAATATATAATTAAGAAATGTGTAAGTAAATTTATATATCCCAGTTGTTAAAATTATAATATTAAAAACAGCCCTTTGTATAATTCGAATAATTAATCTAAATTACAAAGAATCATCTTCAAAATATGTAATATTTTTATAATATATATTTCAATAATAGATATGTAAGAAGATAACATCCATTTTTTCTATCTAAAATTACACAAATTGAGTTATATTACGTTTATTTAATATATCGGTTATAAGTAAGTAAATTTATAATATAGAATAGTTTTCTCTCTACGGGTATAATATACGTATACGATTTACTTAGACATTGAAATCAGTATGAAATACGCATACGATACTGATTGGCTCCGGGCCTGCAACCTTTTCTATTAGCGACTGCAGGTTGGAGAATTCCTTTTGACGACTGTGCAATAATTGTCTAGTCGCCGCCAATTCGTTCATCTTTTTCTCTTCTTCGTTACAAATCATCACCTGTTGCAATTTCAATCCAATTTTAAATACTTAGGCAATATAAAAGATAATATTTAATAATTTAACTCTGATAATATTTAACGTAACGATTAGTAATAAGATATATCCATACATTAATACATTCAGACTTTTCTAGAATTGAAGATAGCAAAAAAACCTGTTTTTCTAGAATCTCATTAAAATTATTTTCGTATTTGTGGAATCGTATCAAATTGATGAATGCGCTTGTGTAGTGTATTACATCTTTTGCAGCTATAATTAGGACAATCGGAATAATGAGACATTTTTCCAAGTCACAATATCAAATTAACAAATATTTTTCAAAAGTAAACTCATTTATATACAATTTATATAAAAATTAAATAAAAATATTAAATGAATCCAGTTTATATTTACATTTTATTAATTAGAATAGAAAATTCAACCACAAAATTTAAACTTTACAGAGTAATTATTAAGTGGAATTTTACGAACTCGGAAACAGAATATTGGATAACTCGAAATCAGTGATGAAAATAATGCTGCCGATTTTCTTTCCAACAAGAGTCATATAGAGAAGTTTCTTCACTTCTACGTCTTCATCGGAAATCAGCTTAAATTATAATATTAGTATTCTACATGTGTATCGGCTGGGCTGAGATGTATCATCAATTATTAATAGTAAATAGAGCCATATTATTATTATTATTATCATTAACCGAAGATGATTTATTCCCCATAAAACAAAACATTTATTGAGAAATATCATAATACTGCAACTTAACACAATATTTTTCATTTTCATCGAGGACAATATAGTGAATGTATGAAAAATGATCTTAGAATTGAGTATAAGAGATTTTAAATTTGAATACTATAATACTATATAATACTATAATATTCAGAATACTGGCCCTGAAATCTATAAGAAATTTTGAACTATTAAATTAATCAACTTATAAAGAAACTAAACAAATGTAACAAATTAATTAGTTATATTTTTGAAAATCTCAAATTTATATATTCAATCTTTTTGAATTAATTAATCAGCAATTTCGATGACTCATTGTTTAAATATTAAAAATATAATAATTAACTATGTAGTTTATAATATGCATTCTATGTAATGCTTTTATTTATAAAACTTGAATAAAGATGCAAAATTAACTGAATCTAATTTTTTAAATAATTCATAAGTTATATATCACTAATTAGTTCTAAATAATGCATAAAATTAATATAGATTCTTGTCTAAATGAACCATACTAGTGCTTATTAAAACACGAACCCGGTCAATTTTATAAGCAAATTTTGTTTCTATACAGTAATATATATTGATATGTAAAATCTTATTTCTAACAAAAATGGAAAATATATTAGTGATACTATATTTTTATTTGTTATTATATAATTGATATATATAATTATATAATTAATAAACCTATCAAATTAATAATGTTGGCAAATATATTACATCCATATTTAAATTTTAATTTGCATTTTTGTAGGATGCATAATATAGTTATTTTCTTAAAAATGTATATCAAATAATAATTAAATCAACTGACAAAAATAAATATGGTTTCATTTTTAGTCTGCATAAACATATACTTTTTACATTTATTTTTCTTTTTTATATCAAATTATGACAATTTATTTAATTAGAAAAGATATGGTCAAGTATTATTTAAGACACTTATAATTTAAATAAAAAGATATAATTGAAACTGATTTTAAACATTGCTTTATGTGTATAAATATTAGAATAGATAAGAGAACTATAAAAAAAACTATTAAACTATTACAAAACAATAATAATTTACAATAATATTCCAACAAGTCTAGAATTACATTTATAGAAAATAATTGAATAGATTCCAATAATATACATTGAGATTGTGATATTAATTTAAAATTCTGATATAAATAAATGGAATGGTGATTATTTCCTCGAATTAGATTGTGTTTAATTTTATAAGCAAATTTTGTTTCTAGACAGTAATATATATTGATATGTAAAATCTTATTTCTAACAAAAATGGAAAATATATTAGTGATACTATATTTTTATTTGTTATTATATAATTGATATATATAATTATATAATTAATAAACCTATCAAATTAATAATGTTGGCCGATATATTACATCCATATTTAAATTTTAATTTGCATTTTTGTAGGATGCATAATATAGTTATTTTCTTAAAAATGTATATCAAATAATAATTAAATCAACTGACAAAAATAAATATGGTTTCATTTTTAGTCTGCATAAACATATACTTTTTACATTTATTTTTCTTTTTTATATCAAATTATGACAATTTATTTAATTAGAAAAGATATGGTCAAGTATTATTTAAGACACTTATAATTTAAATAAAAAGATATAATTGAAACTGATTTTAAACATTGCTTTATGTGTATAAATATTAGAATAGATAAGAGAACTATAAAAAAAAGTCTTTTGTACGCTGGGATCAAATTGTGTAGAATCAGTAAACTATAGATAATTAAAGGCTATATATCAATATATTATATTAATGATATGTATCTTCTACATTGATATATATATATATATATATATATATATATATATATATTACATATAATGCACATATATACATTATATATAATGTTTTATATAGATATATTCTGAATTGATGTAATATATATAATATCTTTAACATTAGTCTATATTATAAAAGTAATTCATGGTAATCATTAGTATCATTACTTATGTTATGTAATGAGGTAAAGCACTATGCAGCAACCATATGTGTAAATATCAAATATAAGAAACATGTAGTTAATTTGCAATATATATGTTTAATATAATATATTTTAGTATAATACAATTTTTATTATAAAATTATACTATATAAAATATGTAGAGAAGTTGTATAAAATAATATGTATATTTAGTTTACTACTCGGAATTAATATTATTTAGATTAATAAAAAAACCTTTAATATTTATAAATTGATATTTATAATTGCTTTTCTATAAAATATAGGAAAATTCCAATATTACTCTATCTTAATTATCTATATAATATATTTATATATATATATATATATATATATATATATATATATATATGTATATATATATGGGAGTATGTGTGTGTATGTGTGTGTATTAGCCAATATTTCCTTGGTAATCTCGGGTATTAGTATGCATAGGTGTATGTTATATATATATATATATATATATATATATGTGTGTGGGTATTTCTGATGCAGTATTTGATATTTAGATTATTGTAATCTATAAATATATTCACATGTGATACATATAATATACTAAACATGCATTATTATAAAGTTCAACGCTGCAGCTAAATTGTATATAGAAATAATTAACTATAACTAAATGTAAGATTTAGGAATTCATATTCTCTATTTCAATAAAATGGGAGGGATTTATTTCACTGAATTAGATAGAGATTGGATTGCATAATTTGAAGTCTTTTGAACTCACTTTACAAGGGACACTTTAGCGATCCGAATCAAGTCCGGTGTACAGCTAATTAAAATTAGGCAGTATATTTGCAAGACCACTCCAAATCTAATTCACACCTATTTTATGAATATTGTGAATACAAATGCCCATTTAAATCTTGCATCCAGTTATATTAATTATTTGAATATACAATTTATTTGACGTATATATTAACTTTATATTGTGTAATGTATCATATGTATAACATATGCATATATAGTCAAAGCACTTTGCTATAATTATATACATATGTATTTAAGTTATATATGTTATATATACCTATATACCTATAAAACTATCACATATAATCTAAGATTTTCGAATTATAGCAGAAAAGAAATTATAAATGTCATATTATAAAAGTGATTAATACAAATATTACGTACCCTTTTCATTAAGTTATTCCGGTTGATCTGTGCGAGTAGCAGCTGTTTAATTGTCTCAACGTGGCTGGAGACCTTCTCAGCCCAAGCTTTTCACTTTGCTATGTCCAATACTTTGACGCCCACCATATGTAGTCCTGAATTCAAGAATATATTTGGTATATTTAGATCGCTATCGAGCACTGTATATATAGCCGGACAATTAGGAAATATTAATTATAGAATAACCTCGTGAAGATCAATTTTAATAGTTTAATTTGTTTTGTATGTGCAATCTTTTAGATAAATTATAAACGAAAATATGCACCGACTTAATAAAATAGTGAGTTAAATTATGCATTATCTGATTTGAAAATTAATATTTTCTAATATATATATGTACATAAAAATTATAATATTGATATTCTGAAACATATTTTAACTGAACATTACATATTTTCATTTCAAAATAAAATCATATAGGTTATTAATTATTAAATTTTATATAGTTCTAAAATAATATAAAAATTATTATTTGAAATTTAAATATATTTATTAAAATAGAATTGATGGGAAGACATTCACTACCAACATACAGCGAGTTTAGTAAATTCTTTGGTTTATTTAATATTACCATTTAAATTAGATAATATATAAGTTAATTAATCGATTTTCTATTTATATACTTCAATTAATTTTTTTAGATTAAACTGTATTTTAAACATTATTTCTGTAATTCAATAAATGTTGATCTATGACTAAAAATCGATCTAATTAAATTAAAATGTGAATAATGACGGAACATAATTGCGCATAATACATTGCGAATAATGAATGGTTAATAGAAAATAGACAAAACCTCTATTCCATGAAGGATTTCTTATTAACGAGTCCAAGTTTCGTGATTTGAAAATTTTCTAGGATTTTCAGAATATCTTTCGACTTGACCTCATTTTTTTTGACAATGAATCGACATTATCCTGGTACTACCTTATGAACAAGGTTTAACGATTAGATTAACAACTAATGTATACATTAGTATAACAAATTTGTAGTGATCATCGGATAGTGATTGGTCACATTCTATCAACTTTTGGTATTTACCTTTTGATCCGGTAATTTCGATTTCTGTGATTTGAATCAACCTCTTTTTTCTTCAATGTTCATTCTCTTTTCAAATTGGCAGGTTTAGTTTATATGAAAACAAAATATTGATACTAATCAAAGAGAAATAATAGTATGATTTAAATGTAATTGATATTTACTAAAGAATAATTTTAAAAACAAATTTATATTCAATTGTCAATATATTAAAATTTATATTAAATAATAAATATATCAAATAATAAATGAATATTAAATATTAACTATATTTTTTATAATATCTTGAGCACCCAAATTATCTTCTATTGCAGTGTCCAATTACGTCATCATAACTTTGTAAGAACCCAAGTTAATTTATTTAATCTTATTGGCCTCAATAGTATACTTATTCCTTTTCTAAAGAAAAATTCAATATGTATTAATAACATTTTAGTGAATTTCATATACTACACGATATAGAAATTTTTTAATTATTCAATTATGGTATATATATAAATAATATTTTTAATTAGAAACATTTTCGCTATAGCTCACCTTTATGGAACTTCATTATACATATGTTCGCTAACAGTACCCCTTCACATGCACAATATCAATGGCAGTACTGGAACATCTGGTTATTGAGATTAAAATTTAAAACAAATGAAAAATAGTAGATATTTTTTAGAATAATTTTCAGGTATTTATTTAGAAATTTGATTAAATTTCTTAATATATTCTTAAAATAGGTTAAAACTTATTCCATGGTTTCAAAAAGTAAAAATACCATCGCTATTTTAGTAATAAAATAGGAGTTATATATATAATTTCTCATTTAAAGTTAAGGGGAGGTCGCAGTGATCGCGCTTAACATGGTAAAGAATAGGGAAATATAGCTCTATATAAAATGTAATAACGTACTCGATTCTTGGAAACGTGCCAATATTTTTTGACCTACTTATTGGTAATATATAGTCGAATATAGTTAGATCATTATATTTTAGCAAATCATTTTAAATGTTTTTATATATTACAATGAAATACAGTATTTAAAAAACAACTTAAAAAACACTTTTATGTGAATAAATAAATATATTACCAAATATCTATTGTGATATATATAAATATAAAAATGTAACTATATAAATATATATAATATCTTTATACACACACAAAAATTAATGAATTAACTAATATATTGAATGAGTTATTGCAAATATAAAATCAGTAAGCAAGTGAAAATAATTATTCTGAGAAAAACGGCTTCAAAGTTTATGCACTTTTATTATAATTTATAAATTTATTATGCATAGTAAAAAAAATAGTATGGTTTGCAATGTTTATTATTATTGAATATATAAATATTCAATGTGATATCTACATATATACTAAACATACACACATATATATATATATATATATATATATATATATATATACTTCGTTGTTTGATCATATTTTCGACCTGCTTCTGTCTCTTATTCTTAGGACCCATAATTTACTTATGAATTTACTTATAACAAAAGTAATATGATATGTAATATAATAGTATGTAGTTAATGTATATATGTGAAGAAATTATATTAAAAAATAGCTACAAAAGGAAGAAACGCAAAATGAAATGAATATCGTAAATAATGCTTTGAAAATTCAAACAAAGGTAATTAGTTTGTTTTGTTTTGTTTGGAACGATTGCATTGGTTGTATCGATCACGTGAATATGATATTTGACAACTATATAAACAACTATAGATATTCAAATATTCACGATTTTAAATTTAGAAAATCCATTATATATACGGTTTTATACAAACAAATTATAAAAATAATTTATTCAATTTTTCACTAATTTATTATTTTCACAAAACTTATAAACATTCAATTTATTTAATTTATATTGCGTTTTTCAATCTGAAATTTCACAACAGTATTAATAACATATAAATTAATCTAAATAGTAAATAAAAATAAATTTATAAAAAAAAAAAAATATTATTATTTGATCACTGCGGTCTCCCCTTAAGATGTAAATAAAAATTTAAATACGATAGATTTTAAAAATAGAAATATATATCCAGCTTCGATAGTAATAAACTTAAACTAGTTAATTACATAATAATCTAGATATTGAATCAAAGGAATTTGTATGTAGGCAATATAATATATAAACTAATTATATGTAAATTATATACATGAAATATTGAAAGCAAAGATAGAGTATATATAAACGAATTAAATAAATAAATATATCAATAAAATTATATCCGTTTTATATTTTGGGGAAAAGTCTGCTGTACAGTTTTATAATTATGTAGTATTAATGAGGCAGTTATAATACACATTATAAAAAAAAAAAATTTTATATTAAATGAATATATTTAATATAATAGTAATATTAGGCTATCGTATTATAAGACATAATAACCTCATTAATTAATTGAATTTTTAGAAGTATATATTGAATGTTGAATAGCTGTCACTGTTTCTAATGCAGGTTCGGATGCAGTGCAATTCTAGTAGATATTTAAAGTTTTGAATATTAAAATCTAGTACTTTAGTAATAATAACTAAATTAATTAATAAAGCAAAAATAATTTTAAAAGTATTTAAAAGCAGTTCATAAAAAATGCTATATTATAAATTATAACATTTATATATTTAATTTAGATGTAATAGTTAGAAATCTTACCACTAAGCGTCGTGCAGTTCAAATCCTGTTAAAAGCCAACCGACTCACTATAACGAAGTCCAAGATGAATTTTTTTGTGTTTGATGGTTCATAGCCATTGAATCTTTCACCCATAACACTGAAATACATTGTTTAATTCATGAAATAATTCTATGAACTAATTATAATAACCTAAATTCTCAGTTGAATGAAAAGTTTACAAATAATTAAAAATATATTTTCATATCATTATTTTAATTAATCAAAAAATTATGTTAAAAAAGTTATTGTTTCATATTCACACTCTATATATCCTATTTATATTATAATATCTTATATATGACATATGATTTAAAACATGAATTCCTTATAAAATTTATTTTGAAAATGTTCCCAATTATTGTTCCTAAATTTACATGCATAATATTAAATATGCATGCAATATATCTTTATTAGTAACAATATCAACCGTGAAGTAGTCGGTGATTTCCACGATGCTTAGGCTGCACAGTGGTTCAGCCAAATGCAGAGATTTGCAGACTAGGTATTCATGAAGTACTTCTCCATGTGGTGCTCGCTAACGAAGAGAATTTTGAGAATGCAAAGGTATGAATTGAAATCCACGAGTGAGCATTCAGAATTGGTGCTATATAAGGAGTTCTACGTTTGATGTAGAGGATGCTGCATTATAGGGGGTACCTTATCATATACAAGGTGTTGGATAAGTTATTGGGAACATTACGCAAATTAATTGTGCATATTAATTATTTTTATTTAGAAATATATTTCAATTTAAATCTTGCATCAATAAGAAATTCAATTATTCTTATTTTTATTTTAATATATAATAGCTAATATGAATTATATAATTATTTATTTTAAGTAACAATCTTTAAATTATAATTTAATATTAATATATTATACCGATATGTGTAATATCTATGTAATATTGAATAACATTAACATATATGTATTGTGGTTATTAGTGAAGTGCTTAAACTTGAACATTATAATAAAGATTTCTATGCCTCCGTACACAGCCAACAGACCTTTTAAACAGATTAACTACAGCAGAAAGGTCGGAGAGACGGAAGAGGAATAGAAGCGTTGAGTTTTGTAATTTAATCTGAGAGCTATCTTGCAGCGATTCATCAGCATCAGGTTATTCTAAAGGTTGATGTTATATATACTATATATATATCATTAGTAAATATTATGCAAGTGATTTATTAGTATTATGTATTGATGTTATGTAATGTGATACAGCAACCTCAATGAATGAATGCATATCAAATATAAGAAACATATAGAGCATATGCATCATATATGTTTAATACACATTGTTTATTATACTAATAATATAATATATTTATACAACAGAAAAATAATAAAAGAAGTTTATAAAATCATCTATATATTCCATTAAATCATTTGTATATCATTAACATTATATATATGTATATGTCGAATAAACATTCTGTTAATTAAAAATATAATAATTATATCGTATTGTATATTACTACATTAATCTATGTATATTCCACTAAAGAATTCTGAATTAATATTATTTAGATAAATAAAAAATAGATACAATTTGTAAATTGATATTTCTAATTGTTTTTCTGTAATATATTGGAAATTTTCAATATAAGTGTAAGTATGTAATGTGTATGTTTATTGGTGTGTGCATGTATTTGTGTAATATATATATTATGAATATATGAGTTATAAAATATATATTATACACTGTAAAAACCTATGTATATTCATATATGTATATATACGCTAAAGTATTTGATATTAAATTAATTTCTAGAAATATATGACATTGTGATACATATAACATGTGTATTAATATAACATACTAAATTGTGATATCAAAATTGTGAATAATTAAATATAACTAGATACAAGATTTAAATGGGCGTATGAATTCACAATATTCATAAAATAGGTGTGGTTTATTTCACTGAAATAGATTTGGAGTGGAATTGAAAATACGCTGCATAATTTGAACTCACCGTACAAAGGTATTAATCAAAAAGTTATATATGAATAATAAATATATATATGAATTATACACCTATTCTAATTGAATAGCTTGTTTAAAATATTAAAATAATTATACGTCTGCAAAATAAATAAACTTTATGAAAAATAATATATGAATAATTATCTCGTAAGCAATCATTTAATTTATATTTTTAATATAGTAATATACACATAATATATATTAAATGTAAAACGCATGCTTACACTTTGAAATAATGTATAGTTAATTATAATAATTAATTAGTTAACCAAATATTAATAATTTCAATTTTTAAAACAAATTAAATCAAAGATTGTAGATATTTCAACAATTATTAATAACATTTCAAATTTGTATTTATAAAAACTATAAATTACTTTTAATTCTATCTCGTAATCGTTACTATAATTAATAAAGCACTATGTATCCTAAAGATTAACTCAATAACTATTATGTTCAATTATATGTTTAATGGGTTACAATAAATGTGTTAAAAGTCGAGTATGTAGATACAAATTGAAATAACTGCGATTGGATACTGTAACGAGTATTAACCAATGAGCTTAAAATTTAAATATATGCACATTTCTTGCTTAACTATACGCTGTAACATATTATTGTAGAAATTCCTTATTTCATATATATTTGTGTTTCATTTGCTATGGCTCGTACTAAACAAACTGCACGTAAATCCACAGGAGGAAAAGCTCCCCGTAAACAGTTAGCGACTAAGGCAGCTCGCAAGAGTGCCCCTGCTACAGGTGGAGTGAAGAAACCCCACCGATATAGACCTGGTACAGTTGCTCTTCGTGAAATTCGTCGTTACCAGAAATCTACCGAATTACTTATCCGAAAGTTACCTTTCCAACGTTTAGTTCGTGAAATCGCTCAAGATTTCAAAACCGACTTACGTTTCCAAAGTTCTGCCATTATGGCTCTTCAAGAAGCTAGCGAAGCATACCTCGTAGGGCTTTTCGAAGATACAAACCTGTGCGCTATCCACGCCAAACGAGTTACTATAATGCCCAAAGATATCCAACTCGCCAGGCGTATTCGAGGTGAACGTGCTTAATCATACTATTACTTATCATACAAACCGGCCTTTTTTAAGGCCACCAATTTTTTACGAGTTTTAAAATTCAATTAATTAATGTCTATAGTTTTGTATAGTATTATATTATATTCACAATACTTGACTTCTACGTGTTGACTAATCTTTAATTACTCAATATTTTATAATTATTAATCATATGATAAATATATTATTAGGATGATTATATGACGAGTAGATATAGATTTAAAGTTTTTAATATTCGCGTTGTGTAACGTTTCAACTCTTGAATAAATAACCGTTTCCTTTGTTTGTATTTACTAGCCAATCAGATGTTAGCATTCGTATTTCATTACCCGCGAAAATATATCATATAGCCTTGATAAATAACAGTTCCTTGAAATCAACCAATCTTAGTCATATATTACTTGTATGGTTAGTAATTAATGTTGTATACCTCTTGGATCAATTATTAGTTTATCATTGGTCTAATATATACACAATTCTATATAAATATAGATGGAGATTCAATTATATAATTATTTCTTATATTCTCCAATATGGCTCCTAAATTGCTTCGAAAGGTTCTAAAAAGGCCGTACAGAAAACTACCAAAACTGTTCGCGCAGATGGTAAGAAACGTCATAAGAAAAGAAGGGAATCTTATGCTATCTACATCTACAAAGTATTAAAACAAGTACATCCCGATACCGGTGTTTCCAGTAAGGCGATGAGTATCATGAACTCATTCGTAAACGAACTTTTCGAACGTATAGCCAACGAAGCTTCTCGTTTAGCTCACTACAACAAACTATCTCTAGCCGTAAAATTCAAACCGCTGTTCGTCTCTTACTTCCCGGTGAATTGGCCAAGCATGCCGTTAGTGAAGGTACTAAAGCCGTTACTAAATATACCAGTTCCAAATAGATTCATTACAACCCCCAGCCTATCAGCCATTTTCAAGGCTACACACTCTTATCAAGTATATGATAATTTAATTATTTTATATATATAGGATACAACAATATCGCTGTAAATCTCTGGTTATACTGAGTAGTTTAATAATACAATATATATTACATGTATTAATGTACACAACAGTTTTATTTATAGTAAATGAATTCATTAGTAATTCCGATTTTAATGCAATCCTCCTATACAATTATTGGAATAGCAGTAAAATATTAGCAACATTAATTTCCATATATTTTTCTATTTACATCATTAACTAGTATAAGTTCTATTGATATAAATCCTATATATATATATATATATATAATAACCATGAACTACAAAGACATTACAGTTATTACACAGTTAATAGCCTATCTAGCCAATGCCTATATAAAATTTAAATCGTACATTAATCTCGGACATGAAAATTGCAAAAATTATTAATAATATTATTTATATATAATTCAGGATATTAAACAAACTATATTCAATGTTTCAATCATTTAATAATTTAATTTATAAATATAATTATGAGTTCGCTATATATAATATACTAAATATGGTTATTATTTTCGAAAATGAATACAGAGATATTGTGTGTTATATCAAAAGAAAATTACCAATTTATAAATTCGTTGATAGGAAAAAAGTATAAGTTAGTGTATTAATCAGTGATTTAGCTATTGATTAGAATATTTTAGACCGTTTTTACTTAAAAATTTTGACAAATAATTACAGTATATTATAACATTGACTATATATTTATAATTTTAGTTTCAATATATGTTTATATTAATATATCTTTACTAGAGCGTAACATTTTATTGAAAAAATCCGTGTATTGTACGGATTTGTTCTAAACAAATGCATGCCTTCATATATTTTATTTAACATAATATATAATGTTTTTATTATCTAATATCGTATAATCAATAATTAACAATTTAATCGCTGCAGTTTATAGTAGAAAATAATATTAAATTTATTTTAAAGTAGTAGTTGGTCGAGTTAATTTTACTTAAATTTGTATATGGTAAATCTATTAGAGTATACTATAAGTGGAAATGCCATCTAAAGATTTTTCGAACGAATATAAACTATGCATAATTTTTCAGATATGTTTAATATATCTCCACGTATTATAAAATTCTGATATAATTTTAATATTTGCAAATCTGTAAAACATCAGTAATGGATTTAATCGTTCGTCGGATAACTATTATTGATCTCGATTAACACGACATATAAAAGTGTTATTATTTATCAAATAGTATTAGTTAGTGTTACTATTAGAATAGGGGTCACGCGTCATTTTATTTTATTATTTTAAATAAAATATATAACAAATTGTGTACATTTTAAGAATTCTTTAGTTGATAAAGTTCTTAATTTATATAAACATAGATTCATAAAAGTGTAATTACATTTATATTTCCAAATATACGTATACAAATATATGATTTAATAATTTATTCTAATTATATTATTTACGATCGGATTAAAATATTATTTTTAAAATGGCCGATATTTTCATATTATTATAAATTATTATTGAATTATTAAATACTGATACAAACTATTAATACTTATATAATATAACTATAGATAATAATGATATATAAATAATATTATAAAGAGTAAATACTATAATACGATAAATACCAAGTTATTTTAACTTTAATTATATTGTTATAAAATATATTTCAAATGTAAACAATATAAATATTTTGTTTGAATTCACACCGAATTTCATTTTAAATATATTTTATAGACTATTTTCATGTTATGATACTCTACTAATATAAATATACAGTATATTATTACTAGTTTTACGTATTTGTATTTTAAAATAAATTTATTGAACTAAAAATATAACGTATATAATTAAAACATACGATTTTATACATAGAAATTGTCTAAATAATGTGTGCTTATCAATATTTTTTAAAAGTGTTTAACTAATATTTAGGACAATAACGTTATTCAATTTTGTGATCCTTCGTTAGGATTATATTCGACGTTAATAAAATGTATATTTTCAACTATAATTTAATTATATGAATCTCAAAAATATCTGATTTTATACAAATAATATGTCAAATAATTATTGATTTCATGGTAAAAAGTAATTATATATATTATATTTAACATTTTTATATATTTTTTTTAATTCATAATTTAATTTGAAATCCATAGATATATAATTAGATCTTACGAATTAAAAATTCTTTATTTATTATATAGTATATCTAGTTCAAACTTTTAAAAGTAACACAAAAATGCAAAAATCCGTAATATTTTATAGAGCCTTTTAAGGATTACTTTCACATCCGACTATATATTTATATATAATTTATAATAATTAACATTTATTTGCTAGAATATTATTCGTATTATTATGTCTTCTGTCAAGAAAACTGTAAAAGTTAAGGTTGCTTCCTTACACCCCAAGTATAATGAAATGGTGGTATCGTCTATCAAAGCATTAAAAGAACGCACTGGATCGTCTAGAGCTGCTATACTAAAATACATCAATGCCAACTACAAAGTAGGTACAGCAGATAAGAAGATCAACAGCCATCTAAAAGTATGCCTACGTAATGGTGTATCTACTGGTCTATTGAAACAAGTTAAAGGAACTGGAGCTTCGGGTAGTTTCAAGATTGGTAACGAACCAAAACCAGAAAAGAAAGTTGTAAAGAAACCCGCAGTTGAGAAGAAACCTGTAGCTAAGAAAGCTGCCGATAAAAAAGTTACCAAGAAAATTGTTGCTAAGAAGACTACAACAAAGAAAGCACCGGCTAAGGCTAAAAAAGTTGCTTCACCAAAAAAAGCAAAGAAGCCAGCAGCTAAGAAACCAGTTGTCAAAAAAGTTGCCAAGAAAGTTGTAAAAGCTTAATCTATTCGTCATTAATCGGCTCTTTTTAGAGCCACCCATATTTTACAAGTTATATATTTTAGTTACATTTCTTTTATCGTAAACAATATTAGTATTAAATATTTCCGATTCATTTGAAACTAGAGTTATCGATATAAAAATCATTAATAGCAATGCATTATAATAAAAACGTGGACTATGTAGTGTATTTTCTATTCGCTTGGTTAAATATATTACTGAACATAATAAAATTAGTATTCTTAATTATTGTTTTTAGTGTATTATAATTTGATATTAAAACTTTATTTATATTTAAAAAATGAAATATGATATTTATTTTTTGAAATATGTTTATTAATTAATTGTAACGGAAAAGTCTTATATATAAATTTGGATATATATATATATATATGTGTGTGAGGGTGTATGCATGTGTGTTTGTGTGTATGTATGTGTATGTTATACTAACTCATAAGATATATGTATATACAAATTTTTGGTAAAATCAAAAAAAAATTATTTGGAAATTAGCTCAATATGTATATAACATATTAGATCAACGTGGCTGGATAACCTCGCAGCCCCAGTTTACACTTTGGTATGTCCAGTACTTTGACTTCAGCCACATGTAGTCCTGAATTCAAGTATATATTTGGTATATTGAGATCGATTCAGAGTACGTTTTCACGTGTATGTAAATCGTAATATAATACCCTTAAATAAGATTACCTGTAATCTTGGATACAATGCAAATTTATCCATCACCTATTGTTTTTGTAAAAGCGTGAAAATACACTGAGAATAATTTAATAAACAATATTTATTAGATTATTTATTTATAAAGAATAATTATATCGATAATAATTTTATTATATATTAACAGATTTTTATAACGAAATAGTGAATGTATAAAAATATATATGAAATTAGATTCAAAAAAGTTATTTTATAAAATGTAGCCACATTTATAAATAGAACACATATAATGATTTTACATTCCTGTATAATATACATAATTTGATCTAGATTTAAATGTTCTAACATGTCTCACATAATTCTTATCTTAATATAATATTCAATAATTAATTATATATATATATATATATATATATATATATATATATGCGTGTATAAGGTACAAACATACAATGAGAGTTAATGTTGAGGGTATTGTTTTTATCAAACATTTAATTTGTATTCACATTTGATTATTTTTTGATATTATATACTAGTAATCTATTATTCTATAGAAATCAACACAATATCTATATTTAATAATCCACCATGTATGTACAACAAAGACATGGAAATTATACAAATAATATTTAAACAATACAGTTATTTTCGCCATAAATTTCTATTTACCCAAATATAAATCTATGGTTAGAATGGTCGCACCATTCTAGCAAATGCCAATATAAATTTAAATCGTACAAATAAATCACAAAGACATGAAAATTGCAAAAATTATTAATAATTTATTTGTATATAAATCAGTACATTTAACAGATTCAATTCAATTCAGAGAATTCAATGTTTTAATAATTTATTAATTTAATTTATAAATATAATTCTGAGTTCCATATATACAATTTACTAAATATGGTTATTATTTTCGAAAATGAATACAGAGATATTGTGTGTTATATCAGAAGAAAATTACCAATTTATAAATTGGTTGATATCCAAAAAAAATATAAGTTAGTATATTAAATTAATCGATGATTTAATTATTGATTAAAATATCTTTAAAAGTTTTTACTTACAATTTTGTAAAAATAATTAAAGTCTATTATATTATTGACTATATATTTATAATGTTAGTTTCAGTATACCGTTAATATAATTTAATCTTTACTAAAGCGTAACATCTTAATGAAAAATTCCATGTTTTACGAACTTGTTATTAACAAATACGAGCCTACATATAGCAACTATGCACTGTATATAGCACCTATTACACTGCAAAAGATATATATTATTACCAGAGAAAAAATAATTGATTACATTTATAGTCAATTAAATTACATTATTAAAAATTGTAATATATATTTATATATATACACTGATATATTTTACTAAACCTTAGTTCATTGCAATAAATAAGTTAGATGATATGTAGACGCAGTTATTACAAATAGGTGTGAAGTTCTCCCTTATATAATATCCACTAGAGGAGAGCGATAGTTATTATTAATCATTATTAATAAAATTATTAAAATTATTATAATAATATTATATACTATAATGTATGTGATATGTTATATATTTATTAATTATACTCATATTTATACTTTCTATATAAATTAATTATATAATACAGGATTTATTATATTATATCAGATATAATTATTGTTTACTATTATTAGTAATATGTTAATCATCATCACATATATATGTAATACTAATAAATTAGTTATATTACGGGTCAATGGATGTTTTCAAATAAGTTACAAACTTTACAATAAAAGGTACACTTTTTTTACGCAAAGAACGCAATCAAAATACAAAACGGTATATTTTTAGTTTATTCCAATTATAGTTGTAATTATTTTAATTTATTTATATAATTTTAGGGTATACAAAACAATTGTGAATTTTCTAACCTCTTGTACCCTAAAATATAGTACTGGTGTACCCTAGAAATGAATCATTACGTACCTTAATTGATTATTGAATCATGTACCCTACAATACAAATAGCAAGCGTTTTTGTGTCTTCCGCCCCCTAAAAATCGTTACCTCTGTACCCCATTTTTTTTACAGTGTATCGCTGATATATTTTAATGACCTTATATATTAATACATTTTATTAAATATTCTTTTCATTGTATGCATCCATAGCAGAGTTTTATATTTACTATTTATCTATATAATTAATAGAGTTTATACACATCACATGATAGTGCAAACCGCTAGATTCATTCCTCAAATGATATGCAATATACATTTAGCGTAGTATATTGGTTGTCAATTCTTGAGATTAATTCAGACGCAAACCTTTCATTTATTTTTGTCTTTCCGCTCTCATCTGTTTTTGGTGGAATGCTCATAGCTGTGTTCTAGTTATTTCTATTAATTACATGAGGTTCTATGTAGACAATGCATTCGTTTACAGCATCATTTTTATATCATCGTTAATCGTGTATCCAGCCTAGCTACTTTATAGCTCTGCATGGTTAAATTTAAACGTGGTTCAGAAACCTTTTCAGCACTAAAAAGGGATGAAAACTAAATTTATGGGAATATCTAGATAATGGAATCTTGCTGGGCATTAAATTCCTTTTTAATACATCTGAACTGCTCCAAAAAATTAGACATTATTACTGATTTATTTATTTATCTTTAACTTCTTGGTAACAAATTAAGTCTTCCTGATCTACCTTATGCCATCTCTGCCACACGATGTTATCAAGGTTTCCCTTCAGGCACTCTTAATAAAACTGTCCTTTGTTTTCCATGTTTTATTTAAAATAATAGCATAATCTATATTCAAAATAAATATCATCCATGTTCATATATATGATGATACAATACAATTCAAGCTATTGTGGCAAATACGTCGGAAAAATGTAATATTGATTTTCCAACAATTCTATATTTCCAGGAGGCTGTAAGTCTGACAGTTAATGAAATAAACTATAACAACTATAACACCAATATGACGACTGGCTTCGATTACCAAGAAAATACGTCTAAGGAAATGTCAAGGAAAATAAAAAAATATTGTGATTCAGGATTTGTAATTACCAACGTCGAAGGTACTTTTGGCTTTTAGTCAAAGGAGAATTAGATTCTAAGAGATGAGTATATATAGGTTTACCAAAAAGAATTTTGAAAGAAATGAAAAGATCCAGTATAAAAGAATTGATTTAAGGATTTGGATCATTTCTATCGGATTTGTTTGGAAATGTATTCGAATATTTTTAATATTTAATATTTTTTAACTATTTTCAACTTTTGTAATAACTTTTAATAATTTTTAATAATTTCAATAATTTTTTAATCTATTATTCTATTCTTGTTCATATTTTATCTTTGTTTTATGATGAAGTGATCTCACATCTTTTAACTCATTAGAATTGATCTATAATAATACCTTACTAAGCTAAACTATATATGGTTATGTCTTAGATATATATATATCTTGGATATAAAAGATTCTTATAATAGGAATACATATTATCTTCTACATTTATTACATTACTGACTATATATAATGGTAATAAATTGTATATACATTTAATTGTGCGTATGATTTACGATATTAAGGTATAAGTGTTATAAACATCTTATATTATGTAATTTATATATATATTAGATAATTGACTGATTATATCAAATAATATTAATATATATTAATATTTGTATATATATTATATTGATTAAATTATTGATAATACTATTAATTCCTATATGATTAGTATAGAGGTATATTTCATATTGTTCAATAATAAATATCCTATAATTGATACAGTTATCCAATTGCAACTCTGTCCAGTATTGCTTCAATAGATTATCAGGTTTGTACAAATCGTGTTTATATGTTTATCATTATTTATTCGATTCATTATTGAATTCCCAGATATATTATATAACATATTTGTTTTTACACTTTTTAAAGTTATGTATTTACTTAAATACTATTTATATTACATTCCCAATTAGTTGTTCTTTTGAAATATTATTTTTATACTAATATTTAACTATTATCTTCATTTATTAATTTAGAATATATATTGTATTTTGTTCTATTAAATATTATGATTATGCATTGATAAATTTACATTGATAAATATCTATATATAACACAGTAATAATGATTGTGTTTTATTGATCTGTAGCTATTTTACCCTAAATCTATTAATTTAAATATATACTATTTAGTAAATACTATTTACTATGCAATACATAGTTTTAGTTAAGTGTATCACGTCGTTAGTAAGTGATTTGCATAGATTTCAATCGAACGTCCGCAAGATATTTCGTGCAATCGACGCGAGACTCTAGAGATTCTCGTTCGAACGCCATGGCAACCGTGCCGTACCCGCCTCTAATCCGTCAGTCTTTGCAGAGGCACATCAAGTCCATTCACCACCACCACGTGAAACCGAACGTCGCCCGCCGCCACTACAGAGAGTTGGTATTCACCTACGAGTTACGTAATGCGCGGATAATATTTGTAACCACGGAATAGGAATTCTCGCGTATATCGATGTCGCTTGAATTACTCGTAAATAAAGAATTATTAAATAAATAACTGGTAGAATTGGTAACAACAATAGTCGGTAACATTTTATATGCGTCTAATAATGCGTTGTTGGTGTTTGCAATCTCTTGCAGTCTTTGCAATTGCCTTCGTGCCCTGCAAGTTTTTTACACGCGTAAACTCATATTCGAACGTGACTTTTAGATACAAGGACATGCTAGAAGAGAATCCCAAAGGCCGAGGCTTCATTGTGAAATTAGCTAATAAGGTAGTTACGCGATAGTTTACAGCATATCATATATGGTTTACATTAATTATACAAACGTAGATTTGCTGTAAAATCTACATCCTGAGAAAACAAAATTTGTAAAAATATTTCGAAAAATAAAGAAATTATTTATATCTTGGATATGAATTCTTAAACTATGAGAATTCTTCAAGATTTCAAAAATAAATAGGATGGAATCAATCTAAATATTGTGTGTTTTATTATTTACAGAGAAATTAAAATATAAAACATAAAAATATAATGAACAATTATTTCAAACTTTCAAACTCAAAAGTCCAATATGGAGTTCAATCCATTTTAATAGATGTTGTATTATATTCAATAATTGTATTACTAATATATAAGAATATACATTTTGAAATCTCCAAATAATAGTGTATAAAATATTACACCTTCTATGATTAATTTTATATAGTTTTATTAAATAGCTTATTTGTGTTATATATATATGTAAGTTTATATTGTTTAAAGGATCTTTATCAGTTTTAATGGTAATAATATAATAATACCGTTTTAAGTCATTTTTTTATTCAATGCATCTAGGTTTTAAAAATCAAAGCATACTATTATAGAGAATTATGAATTTAAAAATGGATTTAAATAATTAACTACAGATGATTTATCATGTTATTTATATATAATAATCTATTAAAATAATTAATTAAAATAGGCTCCACTTTATATTAAAATAATTAATATATTTGTTTTTATCTTTCATCAGTTTAAAATTATTATTTAATTGTCCATTATTATTTACTCGGAATTATTAAAATCATCTATGTTATTTTTTAGTACCTATTATCTCCTACAAATATGGCTAAGATCATTTTAAACGAGTATTATTTAGAAGAATTTAATCATAAGGGTTTGTAAAATATATGTAATTTAATTTGAAATCTTTGTATTGAATATTTATTATAATTTAACTAATACATTTTTACAATTTATACGGCATATATTATTTGTTCAATTTATTTACAGTATTGTAAACTTCTTTAATAACCTAAATTTGTAGTAAATAGTAAGCATATGAATAAAATCATTATTGAGAATAAAGATATTGGAAATGCAAGGCTTACATTTGAAATAAAAATGGTTTTAATACAAATTTATTATTTATAATTAATTTATAATATTTTTAGTTGATATATAAATGATATAAAATTGTTATAAATTGATAATTCATAGTTTTCATCTTTAGTGTATATATGCAGATACAAATTTTGGATTGGTTTCTGACTGTATTAAAAGGTATTTTTCGATGATGATATTAATTAAATATAAACTTGCTAATATCACATATAGACAATGCTCTCTATATTCATTATCACAATAACATTTATTTTAGAACAACTGGTCTTGAATTTGAACAAATTTTATTAGGCAAAGTGAAAGAAAATAATTTGGTATTTTTAGGTTTTTATGTTTTAAATATATTATTTTGCATTATTTATAATTTTACATTTTATTATATTATATAACAAATATTTTCAATAATTGAATTATGATAATACAATGTTCACTATAAAATTAAAAAAT
Source organism: Osedax frankpressi (assembly GCA_964035775.1). Lineage (NCBI taxonomy): Eukaryota > Metazoa > Annelida > Polychaeta > Sabellida > Siboglinidae > Osedax > Osedax frankpressi. Next base: position 35,593,381 of record OZ038313.1, read on the forward strand.
ATCTCATATTTGTAATTAAAGGTATTAATTGTTACTTAATATACAATACATTTTTATATATTATTAATATTATTTCGATTCAATAGGATTTTAATATGATTATAAATAATAAGACTATTTAAAAGTTTAAAAGATAAAATAAAAGAAATGTGTGTTTCTTTGCTAATGAATTGACTGTCGATTTGCAGATGAGGACGAAATGAGAGAACAGGGTTACGACAAAACTCCCGACATCAAACTCGAAGTACCCGTGGAGATTAACGGCTTCGTGGTGAACTGGATTGAAAGTAAAGCTCTGTTTGGTGACATCAAGTCTCATAGTGAATACCTAGAGAACCAGTACTGGTGCTACTGGAATAGGTGAGTGAGTGAGTGGGTGAGTGAGTGAGTGACTGTGTGAGTGGGTGAGTGGGTGGGTGGGTGGGTGAGTGAGTGGGTGAGTGAGTGAGTGGGTGAGTGAGTGAGTGGGTGAGTGGGTGAGTTAGTGAGTGAGTGAGTGAGTGGGTGAGTGGGTGAGTGAGTGGGTGAGTTAGTGTATGGGTGAGTGAGTGAGTGGGTGAGTGAGTGAGTGGGTGAGTGAGTGAGTGAGTGAGTGAGTGAGTGGGTGAGTGAGTGAGTGAGTGAGTGAGTGAGTGAGTGAGTGAGTGAGTGGGTGAGTGGGTGGGTGAGTGGGTGAGTGAGTGAGTGAGTGAGTGAGTGAGTGGGTGAGTGAGTGAGTGAGTGAGTGGGTGAGTGAGTGAGTGAGTGGGTGGGTGTGTGTGGGTGAGTGAGTGAGTGGGTGAGTGAGTGGGTGAGTGAGTGAGTGTGTGTGTCGGTGGGTGGTTGAGTGGGTGAGTGAGTGGGTGAGTGAGTGAGTGGGTGAGTGAGTGAGTGAGTGGGTGAGTGAGTGAGTGAGTGATTGGGTGAGTGGGTGAGTGAGTGAGTGGGTGAGTGAATGAGTGAGTGGGTGAGTGGGTGGGTGAGTGAGTGAGTGGGTGAGTGAGTGGGTGGGTGAGTGAGTGGGTGAGTGTGTGAGTGAGTGAGTGGGTGAGTGAGTGAGTGGGTGAGTGAGTGGGTGAGTGAGTGGGTGAGTGAGTGGGTGAGTGAGTGGGTGAGTGAGTGGGTGAGTGAGCGAGTGAGTGAGTGAGTGTATGAGTGAGTGTGTGTGTGAGTGAGTGAGTGAGTGTGTAAGTGAGTGTGTAAGTAAGTGAGTGTGTGTGTGAGTGAGTGAGTGAGTGGGCGAGTGAGGGGTCTAATTACAAATTAAACTCGCACACGTGTGTTCAGGTTCGGACCTGGCCTCGTAATCTACTGGATGGGTTACGTCGCGGAAATCGACACGTTGTCGTCACGTGGTATACAGGTATCGGATACGTTGCCCCCCGTCTCCCATATGCACCCGATGGCCTCGCTGGCGGACCACAACCCGTTTCCGGGCGTCAGCGTTCCGTTTAGTCGAAAGCACATCGAGTCCATGCGACCTCGTAATATTGTATTAGAACCTCGGGTAGACGACAACGCAGTGAAAGGTTATTTTGCTACTTGAGTATAATGTAAGTATACAATATTTATATAAGTAAAATAAGTATATAAGTCAAGTAATATGTAAGTATACAATATTTATATAAGTAAAATAAGTATATAAGTCGAGTAATATGTAAGTATACAATATTTATATAAGTAAAATAAGTATATAAGTCGAGTAATATGTAAGTATACAATATTTATATAGATCAAATAGTATTTAATATTCATATAAGTATTGATATGGGTATAATATAATTATATAAGTTCAATATAATTATATAAATATACAATATTTATATAATTATATAACATTTAAAATGTAACATAAATATACATTTTTTTTAATCCTTATTTTTTAATGATATTTTCCTAGATTTATATGTAATAAAGCCCGGAGAGATTCCTGATTGGACTATTTTACCTGAAGAACCATTTGCTTTGTCGACTGAAACTGAAATCAGTCTTTTGTCAAACAACACGAAATCTATCTCGCTCGAAGAACAGGTAATCAAATTATATGCACATTTAATTGCGTACTTGGGTAGTATAAATATATGCACTCGTTCTTTTTACAGGTGAAGATATGCCTGAATAAAGATAAACTCTACAGAAGAATTCTAGGTGATAAGTATGAGGATGCTTTAAAGATAGGAGGATTTGAATAGTGGATTATGATATCATGAAATACATGAACTCTACATTATCTTCATCTTCTTTTATAAACTATTGTATATAAATAAATTCCTTTATTAATAATATTACTAAATATTATTTGAATTAGCATATGAAAAAAGAACTTGTTTGATAAGAATATTTGATATTAAAAAAATGGTTTATAAATATTAATTTTTTATATGAATAGTATAAAACAATATATACTACATTAAGTCTTCAAATGTAAGAAAAAATGTAATACAATTAATAACATAAGATAAATATGCTGTACATTAACTGTATTATGTTAAATATAGCAATTAAAAAAATAATTTAATTTCAGTGAATTAGATTGTAGTCATTTCTATTTCTTTGAGTCGGTTGATCTCCTCGGATAGAACCGAAGTCATTTTCAATGCGGCTTCCGACTTTTTACCGCCCATTCTAGACAGAGCTAACTCTGCAGCCTCCCTGACATGTTGAATCGCATCGTTTCGCCTGCGATAACAATATATAATATAATTATTGATAGGATTAATATAATATTAACTGTATTTAATTATAATTAAAATGACCACTTTACCAAATTACGTCTTCCATTTACAAAGTTATTTAAGCTAAAAATAGCTTGTATTTATTGAATTTTACACACAATTATTAATATTTTCTACGCCTTCGTTTTGGTTTTAAATATTGATTGTCGCATGAGGTAATAACCACAAGTGAATGATTCCGTCGATTGCTGGCATGTACTTAAGATTTGCGAGACAAAGGCAGGCGCTCTCCCTGACCAACCGGTCACCGTCAGCTAGCATCTTGATCAATAACCTAAAACCAACGCACAACCATTTAATAACGTGAAAACTATTTCAATTTATTTGAGTTTTTTCAATATAATAACAGCCGAGCAAATATTTTGATATAAATTATGAATTGAAAATATTGAAAGTTCTGAAATTATTTGAGTTGGATAATTAAAGTACTCTTTATGTGTCGTGAGATCGTAATCGGATTGGTTCTTTTTAGAATTACATATAGGCGGTTTTGTTTGTTTTAATCGTTTAAACAAATTGCTTGAGTACAAATTAGTGAATACCAATTATAATACAATGAATACAAATGTTCGACTACTCTAAAATAAGACATTCATCATTTATGTGAATATTTAAAATAGTAACTTTCCGATGACATCATTTTGTTTTCTTCCTCTAGACTGTTTGGATTTGACGAGCGCCAGCGCAGCCACTGCTCTGGTGTTTGGATCCGACTCGTCTTTTGTTAGAGCCATTAGCATGCTAGTCACCCCTGGTGAGTAGAAGGCACCTGTATGCAATCGGGTATATAGATACTAGACCTTGCAGGCGAGCACCATTGTAGTATAGCTAGTATCTATTTAACAACGCGAAGATATTATAACGGTAAGGCATTGATTGAAAATACTATCCGTGGTGGCGTGGAAACTATCAAAAAAACAATGGCAACTAACCCATATTCTGAATGGCGATGATCCTCAGGGTACTGTCCATCTCCAAAACCTCTTTCATCGCCAGCATGCCAACTACGTAAGTTTGAAGGCGGTCGAAGAACTTGTGAGCGTGAGAAACGTGTCTGTTTTCATCTATAAATCATCATATACCTTAATAATCTGCATTTACATGTTCAATTATAATATATATATTTATATACATTGAATAGTTTAGAAAAATGTTATTTAAAATCAATATGACATATTTATATTACTATGATAATATATTATATTGACATGCTAATAATATTATATTAAATCATTAATAACAAACAATTTAACATTGCCAGAACTTCTATTTATTTATTAACCTGTCTGTGTAAAATTGTCAATTACTTCCTTGTCAATTTTATGTTTCAAGCATAATATGTCATTATAAAGCAAGTTGATGAACATTTTCTAACGGTGTGACGATAGTAAAGATAAATAATACTAATCATAGTAATGTACAGAAATATATTTTATAAATTAAATTATATATATATATATAATATTATATATATATATATATATATATATATGTGTGCGTGTGTATATATGATCTATTTTATATCACGCGATGTTTCTGATTTTATAACAATTCATTTCAAAATATAGTGTTTTTATAATATCTAATACTATATTATGAATATATATATATTCATAAATTTGTAATAGGAACCTAATAAAAATGTATTTATTACGTATTCTAATAATATATTTGTCTATTTCAATATATATATTTGATATAAAAATGGTGTATGTGTAATTTATAAATAAATATAATTATATTATAACATATTTTTATACTATATATATAATTATATATTAACCAGTTTTTCTTTTCCGTAAACCTCTTCAATTTTATCTCCATAATCAGAAAGGAAGTGTTCTCGAAATTCTATCCAAGTTGCAGAAGTTTTATTTTCGAAATGTCTCGACCAAAAATCATATTTCAATTTATCTTCCGATATTGGGAAATCCACTATAACCTAGGAAAATAGGAATATATATATATATATATATATATATATATATATATATATATGCCTAAAATTAATAAATGCAGCATTTATTACAATAGCTTTATATAGAGTCGTGGTATTGTTACAATGTTATATTTAAACGTATGAGTTATTTTTATTTATCGGATGAGAAAAAAAATGGTAAGAACCAACGTCGTTACAATCTTGTTTGCGGTGAAGTCTTAGATCTTGAATGTTAATCATATTCTCTGTGCTACTATCCTCTCTGAAAAACTCTTTCTTACTGTAAATCACGTCATTAACTGTGGATATATAGTGATTCATGACTTGTCTGTATGAGCTATTATAATCCGTTGTTAAATTAAGTCTCATTAAATTGGAAAATTTGTTAAGTTTTATATAGTCCATGATCCAATGTATATTCATTTTAAAGTATATCAATACATTGATTATAATAATGTTCGACTTTACCACTATAATATAATTGTAATGTAATTATATACAATATATTAAATTAATATGCAAACTTGATTTATAAGGAATTTGTGATAAAAATATTGAATCATGTGACAAATATATTAGTTTAAATGATTTAAGCTATATATATAATTTATGTTATTTATAATATTTATATTACTTATGTTATTTATAATATTAAATTATTTATATTATTTATATTATGTATATTATGTATATTATGTATATTATTTATATTATTTATTTTATTTATATAAAAATAATCATAATATATACACAATAACTCTACAATAACTCTACAATGATCTGAAATGGTCTGAGTATACGTTGGTCTGGTAATCCTAGAGTAAAAATATCTAGAATTGAGTGATAGTTTATTTTTAGAATAGGAAGTGAATATTGTGAATGTATATATGCATGTGTATGCCGTGTGACTATATACAAACACGTATGGCTTACCTAATATGGTACGTAATCAACGTACGACGTACGACGTACGCCGTAGGCTATTCGTGTTCTATATTAGGCATCGCATATATAGATATCACATGATATGCATTCGACTTCCTTATTGTAAATTCCTTATTCGACTTCCTTATGACACGTAGCGTGATTTAACAACTCACCATTATGAAATACGGTCGTTTTTAGGCCAAATGAATATTTAAAAGAAAGAAGATCAATTACGAAACTTCCAACTTAAATTTCGCTTCGTGTGTCCTGGAAACTTACGTTTAGAAGTTGACATGTATAGAATACTGATTATACTGTATATCATACTGATTATACTGTATATCATACTGATTATACTGTATAGAATACTGATTATACTGTATATCATACTGATTATACTGTATATCATACTGATTATACTGTATATCATACTGATTATACTGTATATCATATTTATTTCGAGTAATATGCGTTATTATATAAATTTTCCATTGTATTATATATACTTAATATGATTTTGAAACGTACATATATGTGCATTTGATTAGCTATTTCTTTGTTAGAATTTGACGTACTAATACATATGCGCTATATACTCCCTGGATACTTCATATCGTTAACATAAACAGGTAAAAAGAGTATAATTTCGTATGATATATATATCGTATGCTAAGTTATATATTAGGGTATATGGTATATATATAATAGACTACTTTATTTAATTATATAGTAGCACGTTGAAGAATATGTATTAATAATATAATTAATAATAATGTATCGTGTAAATGTTTATATTATTGTAATTTTATGCGTGCGCGTGAATCATTAACTATCTTCTAATCTCAAGAACTTTTGTACTAGAGGATGCATGTTATCGTATAGTGAATCGATTAATCTCAAAAAATTACTAATAATTGAACCGATTTCATGCGAATACACTAGAGTAACTAGATAGAAATTTATCTTACTAATATTACTAATGTGTATATAATTATATCTTATATTTAATAAAATTACGATATAATTAAATCGTTTAAATGCATCCCATATGCAAATAATATTCAGCAATTTACCTTTTCATTTCTTCTATAGTGCAGAGAATAACATCTTTCAATGTTATAATTTCCTTTTCATATTCGCTATCTTTTATAAAGAATGTCCAGTTTATTTTCGCTAACATTAATTTCCTGTTTTTAACATCATTTATTTATTTACAATATTTACATATTTGATCTATTTTGCTACTGCATAACTAGATAGAAATACTGATTTCTAATAAGATGTAAGATTCATTTAAATTAAACTTAAGGTGCAATTAAAATATAACCACTATTGTTATTATGCGATGCGTGATATGCGTAGAGATTCGACACCATATAAGGCTTGTGTTAAAGAAGATATAATTACCTTTATGCATATTGGTTTTATTATAAATATAGGATACGTCAATACATTTTTAATTCTCTCTATGAACATTCGATGTTGTGCTATTCCGATAGAATTATCCATTACAAAGTATTTACGAAATTATATATTAAAATTCCTTCGCACGATTAAAACATTCTAAATGGTATTTAGAGAAGATTAATATAAAAGGCATGATTTAATCCTGTTAAAATGTAATTGGCGCGATAACATTAAAAGCAATATTTCATTAAACACCAGAACAGAAGACTATATAAAATCAACACACGCTTGAAAGAGCAGCAGAGATGAAAACTATATACGCGATTTTAACATCTAAACTAACGTTCCACTGATACATGTCAGTTAATAATATATAATATAAGTATATTGAATAGTATCGATATTTAGTTATAATAAATTATAGTAAATACTTAATTTTAATAGATTTCCCACCTTAAATCTAGGCTAGAAATAATAACATTTTACATATTAATCTGTTTCTACTTACCTAACACATAGATCATCTCGCCATTCTAATAACTAATAATCAATAATTAATATAATCGCCAAATAAAATAATATATAGATAATCATATCAACCCTTCTTAACTAATATACTACTACACGTACCAACACATACTTAACTAACACATTAATATACGTACTAACCCTACTTAACACATTAACCCTACTAACATTCCACTTGGCATAACTGAAGATATCGGTCCATAATAACTGCGCGCTACTGGAATAATCGACTTGTTGGAGATATAGGCCAATGCTAATTCATCTGTAATCCTGTCATCGTCTATTCCATCTTCACTTAATATCAGTATTAATATCTGTTAATTACCATATATTTATATATATATATATATATATATATATATATATATATATATATACATATATACATATATATATATATATATATATAAATATATATATACATATATATATATATATACATATATATATACATATATATACATATATATATATATATATATATATATATATATATATATATATACATATATATACATATATATATATATATATATATATACATATATTAGATATATATAATACGAATTGAAGATGAACCTTACAATTCAAGATATGTTCGGACTGCCCTTGCAGTACTTTTGTAGAAATTCCAGAATTATTCATTGATTCTATATATCGAGTAGAAATATGATAATTATACGCTAAAACATATAATATATTCTGTTGAGGTTACTTCCTTTAGTGATATATAATTATACCATCGATATATTCTTTTACATATCTACAATAAATATCTCCACATAAAGGTTATATTATATATTTATGATCGGATATACATGAAAGATAGTTTAATTATTAGAATTCACCTATTATACATATTATTGTATATAATATACACAATATATTTATTAATATGTACTATATATATTACACTACAGTGTGGGACCCACACTG
>OZ038313.1:35602031-35622031 GCA_964035775.1 Osedax frankpressi
TGAAGTATTTTAAGAATTCATATTAACTTAAATTAACAATTATTTTTAAATAATTACTACCGAATATATCTCATTATTGTCGTTCTACTAGAATATACTATGCGCACTGTAGATTATACAGTGTATATATAATAATGTACAATGTACATTACACCTTCCAGAATACCCATAAACCCCATATCACCAGATCACCCACATCCGCTGACCTTTTTCGAGGGATCGTCGTATCGTAACGAGAACGTGTTTTTAAAGTTGACGAGGTCATAGGTTAACGTATCCTTTGTGTCCAAGTCAATTGCTGGGTCGAGGTCAAAAGAATAGCCCGGTGAGGCATCTTTGGGTAAACGCAGGACTATGTTGTCACGTTGGAAGTGAGGTTTATTATCATTAATATCTTCTATTCTCAGCGACACCTGGATAGTGATGAGTATGTTATTGTGGGGTGGGTGTGGAGTGGGGCGGGTGGGGTGGGAGGTGTAGGATAGTCTGGGTTGGTGTGGGGGTGGTGTGGGATAAAGTGTTGAAGGGTGAGTATGAGGTGGTGTGGAAGATATGGGGTGGTGTGATATGGGTGTCGGAATAGGATTGAGTGGAGTGTCTGGAGTGGTGTGGGGTAGAGTGATGTGGGGTGTGTGGGGTGGGTGAGGGATGTTTTTATTGTGGTGTAGTATAGTGTAGTTTGGTGTATTATGGTTTGGGGTGGGGTTGGGTGAAGTGGTGTTTGGGATGGAGTGGGTTTGGGATGGAGTGGGTTTGGGATGGGGTGGTATGGGATGGGGTGGGTATGGGATGGGGTAGTATGGGATGGGGTGGGTTTGGGATGGGGTGGTATGATGTGAGTGATGGGTGATGATACATGTGTAGGTATGGGTGTAATTATGGTCGTGAGTTCTAATAACTGATAATATCATCTGACCTCTAACAACTGACCACTAGAATCTGACTACTAGAAGCTGACCACTAGTCACTGGTCACTAGTAAATAATCATTGCCGGTGACTCATAGAAATAAGATTTTGTATGATACTCATGTTAATGAAACATGAATTGCCTACAAATGTATAGGGCTCTTCAATAATAAATTACTTCATTAAGACATTACATCATGGTGTAAAGACTAAATGTTAAGTCAGAAATAAACACACCATGATGATGCAATAAACAAGGCTGCTATATCGATCCTAGAAATATTTCAGGGACATCCTGTATGCCATCTTATGTCAAATAGTTTGTAACTCTACCAAAAGGTATGAAGTTATGAATTTATTTACCGAAAGAAAGAGATAACGGGGGTTTAAGTAACTTTAGTTAGTATGCACTTTCTTAGTATGTTATGTAATATAAGTTAGTTACGTAATTTTAGTTAGTTATTTCATTTTAGTTAGTTACGTAATTTTAGTTAGTTATGTAATTGTAGTTAGTTAAGTAATCTTAGTAAAGTGTTTACTCTATAATAAATATATGTAAGTACCTTTGCGAGAACGCATGTTATTCATAAACGTAATACAACCTAATTGCATATGGTAAAGGTATAGAGTAACGATATTATGATGTACGATGTTGCGTCATCTCCATGAAATAACTCAGCGATTACGATAACTATTTAGCTCGTGCGGTATTTCAGTTAATACATTCATTGAAAAACATTATAGAGCATCGCATACCAGAGCATTGAAAAACACCATAGTTTATACATTATCATATAGTTAATTCATAAATAATTGTGGTTAATCTGTTTATATCAAACTCATATGTTTGCTTCACTTTAAACGGATATTAGAGGTGTGAATATTAATATTCACCTATAAGCAGAATATATTAAATTCCCATCGAAATATCTAGAGAAATATGACGCCTTTGTATATAGTTTACTTGGGATATCTTATCTTTTATAAATAAGGTGGACATGCATATTTATATAAGTCTGACCAACGTAAACGTATCATCTAGCAGAAGTACTTTTGAATATGCATATCTACGTTTGTATATTAACTAACGGACGTAAACGACCCGTTGCAGAGTTTGAAAGAGAAATAATTTGAAATTCTTCGTGTATACAGATTTGATATTTTTTAATTATAGTGACGATATAATCTTATCAGTGAATTGAAATAATATTTATATGGGTTATATGAACTATTTAAGTTGTTTTAATAAAGTAGGAGGTGTTTATGAATTATTTTATAAACATTATAAGTATATATACAGTTTATCTCTTTTTATCCTTTGCTTTTCAATATAAATAACATTCAAGTTATTGGATTAGGTTATCATATTTTTCTTTTATAATAGCAAAACTTGATATTGTCAAGGAATGCGGTAGATAATATTCTTACACTTATTTGATATCCGATATCGTAATTAATTATTATTGATAATAGTTATTTTCATATGTTAATACACAATTAAACATAATAATACAAAATTTTGCAATAAAAATATTTCAAATATCACATCGATTTACAGTAAAGAATAACATACCAATAAAATAACCTTTAACATGTTTTCAGAATCCAAATCTATTATCAGGGTTTTGATGCATTCCTTACTATCTCTTGGACAGAATATCTCTCTGTCGACTCCACGCGCCGCCAGAAGTCGCATCCGTTGTTTGTCCAATTCGAAACACCGGGAGAACTGACCGGTATTCCTCAGTGAGGCACTTGGATAAGTGGTCAACACATCTACTAGTCGCGGGTCTTCCACCGCAACGTCTTTATCTCCTTCTTCGACGTCGAATGACAACAGCTGCACTATTACACCCGCGGCGTCGGAGCGGGTAGAGGATAAACAGACAATGGTCAGCAGGATCAAGACGATAGGGGTCATCGTAACGATGTCGGGGTCGTATGATTCATGTCACGTGACACGTGCCATCCGTACCTGAAAATTAAACGGCATATTATTAATATAAAGCGATTTAGGTATCATCGGAGTTATATTTCATATTTCAGTAGTACACATTTAAACTCTATTTTAATACAACCCGACACCATACGAATTATTTCATATACAAATAATGCATGTAATGAATATACAATATTATGTAATTTTACATTTTAAATTCTTTTATATGGGATTAAGAATTAGTCATATTTAAATACTTAAACAATCTTCTACAAGATTGTTACATAAATCAACCAAAAATTATTGGGGAGTGTTCTCTCTCTCTCTCTCTCTCTCTCCTCTCTCTCTCTCTCTCTCCCCTCTCTCTCTCTCTCTCTCTCTCTCTCTCTCTCTCTCTCTCTCTCTCTCTCTCTCTCTCTCTCTCTCTCTTTCTCTCTCTCTCTCTCTTATCCTTATATCTATATATGGTACTTACTCAACAAAACCTCTTTATTGTTAAGGAATATTTGTACCCGAACTAGATTCATAATCTGCATGTGACATAACAATATGGATTTCGTAATCCGAATATGCTTTGTATTTCGTAAGAAATCATCGGACTTCAGAGACTATTAATTAATTATATAATACATTTTTCATAAGTGTCAGTATATTTCCAGTAGAATTGTAAATCTAATAGATAGCGTAATATATATACATAATAGTCGAAACAGAAGTACATAGCGTATATTATATATTATATAGCATTCATTATATACTAAACACACACACACACACACACACACACACACACACACACACACACACACACATATTATATATATATATATATATATATATATATATATATGTATATATATATATATATATATATATATATATGTATATATATACACACATATATTGTCTTTATCCAATATATATTAAGAATTATATTTCAACCCTCCGAATGTGTTATTACCAATACCATTTCATTAGGAAATAAATTCAATATATATAATTTTATATATTTTTATATAATTATAAGGTATTTGAATTTCGTTGAATACAAATCTCGTAAATACCGTAAACCGTATGGAGTACTGTATAGTAGTTGTATGTAGTTACTGAAAGACATATAATTATAATTGCTAAACTTTATAATTCATATCGAGTCGATGAATCATATCATGATTAAATAAAATTTCTACTATGGCAAAGGCTTTAATCTTCAGTCAACGATATAAATATCTCTATTTAAAAAATACTATAATCTATAATTATATTATTAATTATCTAATCTAATAATTATATGGCATATTAATTGGAATTTCATTTTTTTAGTATATAAAATAATAGTAGTAGTATCATAGTAGTAGTAGTAGTAGTAGTAGTAGTAGTAGTAGTAGTAGTAGTAGTAGTAGTAGTAGTAGTAGTAGTAGTAGTAGTAGTAGTAGTGTAGTAGTAGTAGTAGTAGTAGTAGTAGTAGTAGTAGTAGTAGTAGTAGTAGTAGTAGTAGTAGTAGTAGTAGTAGTAGTAGTAGTAGTAGTAGTAGTAGTAGTAGTAGTAGTAGTAGTAGTAGTAGTAGTAGTAGTGTAGTAGTAGTAGTAGTAGTAGTAGTAGTAGTAGTAGTAGTAGTAGTAGTAGTGGTAGTAGTGGTAGTAGTAGTAGTAGTAGTAGTAGTAGTAGTAGTAGTAATAGTAGTAGTAGTAGTAGTAGTAGTAGTAGTAGTAGTAGTAGTAGTAGTAGTAGTAGTAGTAGCAGTAGTAGTAGTAGTAGTAGTAGTAGTAGTAGTAGTAGTAGTAGTAGTAAATTTCATAATGTCAGCATAATTTCAAGTATATACCGAAATCATCTGCTGCATTCTACGTTATCATTAAGAATTTCTCTTATAGAATATATATATAAATATAATACGGGATTCTAGTGGATATTATCATACTTTTTATTTACATATACATATATTGAATTAATATACAATTAATCATATCACTTTTGTTTTAGATGTATCAGCAGGTTATTCATTGTATTTAATATTTGATTTAATTTGGACAACTACTACTCTTAATTCTTTTTTTCGCTGCGGCTGAAATCTAGAATGTAATAAGGGCAATTACGTCATTATATCAAATTAAATTCTATACCATGTGATAATTATTCATTATATTTATTATCAAATTTACTTACAAATTATTATTAATATACACACAATAACGAAAAGTAACCCACTAATATCAATTACGTGATATTACGTGATATTTTATTTACATACTACGAAATGATATTTGTTTATTTAACGACTTTATATATTTCAGCATTTCTTTGTTTGAAGGTTATAAAATTTTCAATAAAATTACCTCTTTTAATTAATAGTTTCGTGAATATGCTTCTATTTTATTTATGAATATATCACAACTATATTAATAATAATATATATAATGTAAATAACAAAGCTAATTCGTATTAGTGGTAAACAAAAGGATTTGGATGTTATCAAAATACACTATACAATAAGTAGGTATACTATATTGTTTAATTTCCTTGTACGTCGTTCATGCACATGAAATAAAATCTTTTGAATTTCAATATATGATATTAATTCATCAACAATATTTCATTTTAAAAATGATATTAATATACACATTTCTCAACTATTACCTTTCAATTATTTTCAAACGTCCTTGTGAATAATATTAGTTACTGAAACCACGTATAGATTACCTACTTGATAAAAATGCTTGCAAATTACTTTTAATACGAAGCAAATATATTACGACATAGATCATTTAAGTTGAACTGAAAGAATTCAGAATATCCATTGATAAATTATCTAATTTAAATAAAACTATAATTATAATAAAATCGCTGATCTTAGTTTCATTGACGTAGATCATGTAGGTGACTTTCGGGGTATATGCCCCTCGGTAATATCCATATAATGGGGTAATATCATATTAACCGAAAGTAATATTGCTTTTCAGAGATACATATATTTATTATAATTAAAATTAATATTTATAAAGTGAATGCTAAAAATTATTTTTTAACAAGTATCAAAATAAATTAAAATTATGTTATTTATTATTTCCTATATTAAGAGGGTGTTACTAGTGTGATGATTATTAAAATGGTTTATAGTAACTGTAAATCTACTACAACATAAGATGAATGCTTAAGTATATCTTTGAATATTTCGTAATATTTTATGATATTTAAATTTGCTAATATATGTAATTCATAATTTTCATATTTATAAATATGCAAATTATGAATTACATCTAATATCAAATTTGAGTTGAATATCATTACATATTTATAAATATTAAAAACAATACATATTTTCAAAACCTAATAGATACTGTTTAATTAAATATCAATAAATATTAATTTAAGTGTGATATTATCTAGACAAGTCTAATCTTTAGATATTATTTACAGTTCTCTAACAAACTTCTCGGTCGAAGACATAAACCACGAAAGGAGTTATGTAACACTACATTTTACATCCTTCTTTTGATATCGTATATTAACCATTAATTATTAACTATTTACTATTTTTAATAACTTGTAAATTGTTACCGTAGAAATGATATCATTACTAATCTCAAACATTTAAAACTTCTCAGGCAAAAATTAGAAATAATTATAGTTTTAGTTAACAACTTCCCATTTATAATTTTATCTTCGCATATCATTTTTCCTTTTATTTTTATTTTGTTTATAATATAGTTTTTATTTTTTACGCAGGTCTATAAAAAGTATGTTTATTACTAAAGTTCCGTTATCTTCATTATTATTAGGATCTTTAAATAGAGTATAAGTATAACTCTATGTTCATGAATAGAGAACACATATATTCAAGTTACTCCCATGATATTTGGATTGGTGTCCAATTTTCATAAAGCTGATGAATCCTGAGATAATGGGTAGGTAGGGTTGTTCCGTCATATTTAGTTCTTCGAGTATCCCACTGTTTTATACCTATTGTATTATACACACCTTAAAATATATTGATTAGGTATTATTTCACTTGCAAGCAAGGTTAATTAATTATTACGTTAATTCCTTAGTTTACTTATAATAATCATGCTTTCGTATTCTTATTTCGTGTTATATTGAATATAGGATACCATAAGCATATTTAAATAGAGTTTTCTTATTCGTATCGTTATTATTTCACCACATAAACTATTTATTTACTATACAATTTAAATGTGACATCTGTTTATCATTACTAAGGACGACTGCACAATTAGAACGTTATTAAATATTTAGCGTATGCATTCGTATTCAATCTATCGTACATTTACTTTCGGCAAATACGTTATATGGTACTGCAGTAGTCAAATAACCCATAAATTAGTAAGTAAAATTATGTAATTCATTTAGACATGTATTATTGAATATGTTTCATTTATAATATGTGTAATGTTTGCATCATCAACCCTAAACTGTGATAATGTTCAATTCTTAAATGAATTATAATACTCTACCGCATGCCTATATATAGACATAATTTGAAACGTCCACTTGTTTATATTACATTTTAACAATAAACTAAAATAATAAATTTGTAAACACATTAATTTATTAACTATTTTATTCAATTATTTAATATTCGGCTATATTACTTATAATATTCAAAATCTATATAGCACATAAAATGCAAATTAATATTTACGATTTATGCGTTATAGTTAATATGATATATATTTATACTTCTAAAAATATACTATTATAGTACAAACAATATAGTTATTATTGCATTAATTTAACTAATTATTTTAATTGTACACTGTACAAATGTAGGGTACATACAATTTCGGTATAGAAGTATAATAATTAAAGTACATAAGAAATAAAACGAATTGTACCATAAAAATATAATTGTGACCTACTTTTTTACAGTATATTTAATAATAGTTTCGTATTAAATTCATTATATGCATTGTATTTAAAACCTATGTAAATCATTATGTGAAAATATATCATTAGTCTCCGATTTATACAACATTTATATATAGAACATATATGTTTATGTTATATAATACATCAATAGTATATTTACTATTTTTAACGTTAATATTATACATTCTCATAAAAGTTCATTTTAATTAAGCTAATTTTCTACATTTTAAAACGTAGTACACTATAGTATACCTTACAAGATACTTATAATTGTATCTATATGTATACATCCTGTATTGTAATCATTCTATTGATATACTTTTAGGAATTTATAATTATTATACTACGCCATTTACATTTTTATAAATATTCTAATAATCTTAAAAAGTTTCTTAGTATATACAATGTTTATATAAATTAATACACTGATTATAATATATATATATATATATATGTGTGTGTAAATGTATGTTTGTGTGTGTGTGTGTGTGTGTGTGTGTGTGTGTGTGTGTGTGTGTGTGTGTGTGTTCATATATTTAAATAGATAACATAAAATATAGGATTGTGTATTATCTGAAAAATCCCATTTATTAAAAATATAATAAAAAAGCTAAAATCAATCTAAAATTTTTATTTTCAATTAAGTAGACATTTTCAATATGTTACGTTGCTAAATAAAACACTTGGTCGGCATATCTATGTCGGTTTGTATTGTTCTACACGCTCGAGTAAGGCATCTGAATACCCTGGAGAGTAATATCTGCGGAAATGGTAAATTAGTTAACGGAAATAATAAGAATTGAATTTATAAACGTTATGTAATATTTATATTTATTTCTAAAAGACTGCTTAATTAACTATCTCCTCCATATTAATGACAACTAACTTGACATATTAATATAGTGAATATAATCACTTTTCATTCCATATAAATATAGTGAATAATTTAGTATACTAATATATTGAATATATTAACCCAAACCCAAACTAACTTCATACATTTACCATAATACTATAAAGACTACTAACTTGACTATTTCTTCGGGGTAACAGTTATTGATTGTGTTCACATACTCGGCGAGTGAGGTTCCCGGCTCGGTTTTGATCTCTTGAACCTTCTTCAGACCGCTAGACGTTACGAAGAGTCGACGAGCTTTGGAGTCGTGGGGTAGCACCTGGAGACGCGGGGATAGGTCAAATAGGGGGCATTCGAGGTGAAAGGTCAACGCCGGATACATCATAAGAATGCCGATGTTTAATAGTTTCAATAAGTATACATATAATTCATACGACTAAAGTAGCCGGAAGTTGGTTACCCAGGACATAGAGATAAAGAGTGAAAATAAATAATAAAAAAAAAATTTTAAATTGAACAAATTAATGTCGAATTAGTATTCGAATTATTATTACTAAGTATATTTTTTTATATAATCATTATTATTTATATAATCATTATATATCATATATATCCCCAGCGAAGGTCGGCGTACCTTGCTGAACTGTCCGACAACGTGTTTGAGAATGTTGGGCGGGGCGTCGTGTAGCAACGGCTCCAGGGCCGGTAAGTGCACGCACTTCTGTAGAATGTTCTTTAGCGCCTTCTTCGACTACGGGGCACCGAGTAATTATAGGTTATCCGGGGTCAAATATGATATATAAGAGGATTTAGTAGAAGTAATTTGCATAACGAAATATTTACTATATAATAATATATTAATATTACTGCTAATATTACTACTATGTTATTGTTACCAATGTAATCAACAAATATAAACGAATGAGTGAAATATACATCATATAAAAAAGAAAATGAAATATTTGTTTATGTATCTATATATAGAGAGATATAAATGATATCTTATAATAATATATAAATGTTATAATACACGAGAAAACAGATGACAACTATTATACAATCGTATATAATTATTTTATATAAAAAATAAACTATTTATATTATAAGTAAAATATAGTTTCAATTTAATTATATAACAACCCAATTAAAAATAACCTTAATGGTTACCTGGATACCCAGAAAAAAGTTCAGGTTATTTCATTTTTTGCATTGCATAATTTCTTTTAATATTAACAAAAAATTGTGTGATACTTAAGAGTATTTACAAATATTATTATTTATATTGTTTGCTAACTATTTTAGTTTTTTATCAAATAATTTATTGTATACTATTTATCATTTTTATTAATACATCAAATAAATTTATAAAACTATTATATCACTGTGTTTGCTGAGACCCAGCAAACAATCCAGGTAATTTCATTTTTTGCATTGCATAATTTCTTTTATATTATTTTTTATTTTTGTGAACACATCAAAGGATTTTATAAAACTATTAAGTCACCTTGTTTACTGGGGAGTTAACTAGAGTTAATTTAAATTATTACAATTAATCTTGCGTAATATATTTTATAGAAACAAAATGTATTGAAAATGTTTTTATTCGTTGCATGTATGAGTGATTACTAGATTTAATAATGCTTGTAGAACTGTTGTACAAATATACATTACTATGTATATATATATTTATATATATATATATATATATATATATATATATATATATATATTTATATACATATATATATTTATATATATATATATATATATATATATTTATATACATATATATATATATATATGCGTATACGCATTTCTTAGTAAACACAATGATGTAATAGTTTTGTAATATTATTTCAACTAACCACTATTATTAATATAACACGAAATTAATTATGAAATGCAAAAATTAATATCACAAATAATAGTAAATCTCTTTAGTGTTCCTAACCTTGGCCTGTAGATCCTCGGATGCTCCAGGCATCAGGTGTACATGTAGTAGTCTAGGCAGTACATTTGCAACGGCTACGGCCTTGGCGTGCTCCGGAGTGTGTCGGCCGATCTGACCTAGAGACCAGGCGATCGCAGCTTGCACGTGGTCGTCGGATTCCTCAGCGAAAGCAATAGATAACTGCACTACTCCCTGTGTGCAATAGAGCGTGACTATTAGCGTGGGTGTGCCATGGAGCGTGTCTATGAGTTGAAGAGTGTGTGATGGAGAGTGACTACGAGTGCGAGTGTGTGGTAGAGAGTGACTATGAGTGCGAGTATGTGGTGGAGCGTGTCTATGAGTGCGAGTATGTAGTAGAGAGTGACAATGAGTGCGAGTATGTGGTGGAGAGTGACAATGAGTATGATTATAGGAAATAGCTAATAATTGTGAACCTACTGACCTTTGACACGATCACCGCCATTGCCAGGTTCTCGGAATGTGCCGCCACATATCCTATCATCATAATGCCCGGAAGTCGGACATTACCCCTGGTTTCGCCGATATAGTCTACCATGGATGCTACTCCTCCGGCATTTACGATGAGTTGAGATAACTATGGGATGGGGGGGCGGGGCTTAGTGGAGGTGAGAGGTAGTTTTCTTAATAGGGGTTATAACTAGTTTGAATAGTGGTGGCCATGCGATTATGTTAATGATATGTTATGTTAATGATATTTAGCGGTAGTCGTACATAGTGATTTTGAATTAGCGGTGTGTTACAGGGTGTGGTAAGAAGTAGCGGTAGGGTAAAGTTTGATGCCGGAGTGGTTACAGAAGTTTACATAAGTTGAAGGCGTTCACAAGTTATATTTTCATTTGGATTACAATTCAAAAATATTATCCTAATGGGGTTAATAAATAAGTTCGGGAGGCCTGGTTTAGACTAACTTCCGGGGTGTGTTTGGCGATTTCGCGAATCAGCGTAGCTACGTTCTTTTTGACGAAATCATCTCGATCCTTTAGGGCTGTGAGCACGGCAGGGAATATCTCGGCCTCAACCACCATCTCGGCGAGATCAACGGAATGCTTGGCGATCTGGGAAAGCGCCGAGAATACCTGCCTCTTTACGGAGAGGTCAAAGGTCAGAGAGACGGAAGAGGTCAGAAGTAGGAGGGATCGAATATAATAACGAAGATCAGAATAACAGTGTTCTTGATATGTTGGTATTAGCCCCAACATAACCCTGGCTACCTTAACATATCTTCCTTTATAACATCCGTCCTAGTAAACGATCTCATCGCTGCATAATCCTCTATAAGTATTATCTCCTTATCTATACATCTCCTTATGTTCACCCTTCCTTCTTTCCCGCCCCTCACTCGTTCTCTTCCTTTCATCCTTGCCCACGCGATACATATAACTACTATATCGCGTTTCACATCGGATTTAAGGAACTAGTAACGGTCCGGGGAGCCCTACTACGTCACCAACTCTCCACCTTCGCAACCTCCTTCTCTACGCCGTACCCTTGCCAACCTTGAGTTTAGCGTCCGAGTTCAGTATCATCTGGGCCAAGTGGGCAATAGCCCCGGCGTCTATAACGGTCTGCGCGAGTTCCGGAGTGTGTTTGCAGATGTCGGACAGGGCGGACGCCGCTATTCGCTTCAGAGACAACTCGGGCTCCTGTATGCACAGCACGAGCAGGGGCACGGCTCCGGCGTCCACTACACTTTGGGCTAGTTCTGCGGGAGACGAGGTGGCTAGTCTTAGAAGCGTTCATCGCACGTTGGGCTAGTTCTGTGGACGAAGACGTGGCTAGCCCTAGTAGCATTCATTACACTTTGGACGAGTTATGTGTGAAAAGATATGGCCAGTGTTAGAAGCGCATATTGTACTTTGGTCCAATTCAGAGGAAGAAGAGATAATTAGTTTAGAAACGCCCATATACTTTGGGTTAGTTCTGTGGGAGGTATAATGTTAACATGGGCTAAGTACCTACTACACTTTGGGTTAGTTATGTTGGAGGTATAAGGTTAACATGGGCTAAGTACCTACTACACTTGGGGTTAGTTCTGTTGGAGGTATAAGGTAAACATGGGCTAAGTACCTACTACACTTTGGGTTAGTTCTGTTGGTACATAGTTCATGATTGAATGGAAGGGTTCGCTACACTTTGTTTTCGACTAGTTATTCTTGTAGGCAATATCTAGCAAAATATACTTTCGGCAGCGGGTGGCGAAGGAAACAGTTATATCGAAGTGCTTTAATAGTGTATATTATTTACACTGTATAATGTATATTCACCCGGTAATTCGGCAACAACGTAGGATTTCGGCGTATCCTATAGGATACGCTTAGCGTTCGACAGTTATATATATACATGTAACTAGCGGGTAACGTGACTTCCACCTGAGTACTCTATACCAGATGTATTACACCATATAGTGTTACATTGCGTCATATACCGTAACGATATGTTGAATGGAATATTACCTGACTATGTTAGTGGAGTTATTACTAATAATTAACATCGCGTTTCGTATAGATCGGATATACCATTACGAGTATTAGATTAATGCATTAGATAACATATTACATAACACTCCCTTCATAGTGACATCACTTTACAATAACCACCGGGTATTACCCGGTAACCCGAATAACAATGATAATTTGATATCTATTTTGAAAATCATGTTTTCTAAAAAAAACTTTGCTAAGTAGAAATAAAAACTATAATTCATAAAATGAAATAACCTTACAGTTTGGAGACTAAAGCGAATCTTCGCAAAAGATTTAAAAGTTGACACTTGGAGGATAGCCAATCAATAAAAGTAATCCACTGGATATATAATGTCGCTATGGTAATAGCTTCGGGGAACCGCAAATATCGTCATACGAAAAACACGATAAACACCAAAAAGCAAAGTTTACAAACCGTAATTATGACGAGCTATATATCCGAGTGCCCAGGCGGCAGATTCTTTGACCCCGGGGTCAAACTCCTCCAGGCAGACGACGAGTGCGTCGAGCGCCCCGCAATCTACAACTGCGTGCGCTAGAGGAGGAGAATGTTTCGCAACAGCGCGCAAGACGAATGCAGCCGCCTTCTTGTAGAATCTCTGTGTGGCGAGAGTATTAGAGGCGTAATTAGAGGCGTGGTTAGGCGTGGTTAGTCTTTGTAGGATGTTATTTAGGAGTAATTAGTTGAATATTCCGGGTGTAATTCGGGGGGGGGGGTAAAAGAGAGTAGCTATGAGAAATAGGGTACGTTATTCTAGGTATGTACTGCTGGATTCAGGGCCTATTTAATAAATATAGAATATAATGAAATATTTTTTAAAAAAATGTTAATATCAAATTTATATTTATATTACTTTATGCGATAGATACATATCATACCTACCATTGAATTAATAATATTGTTAATATTAATAATAATTATACATATTTAAATAATTAGACATTGAAATGTATTCTTAGATAAACATAAATATCAAATAAAATAACAGATCAACATTAATGTTATATACTAAAAAGTAATGTTAATATAGTAATTACTATATATAATATATCCAATATTACAAAACGAGGAGAAAAGACATCATATTTACCATTTTTTATCATACTTATTTTAATTTTACATCTAAAATTCTTATAATTGTGTTTTTATTATTTTCTATTCATATTTAATGTTAAAACATTAAAACGTGTACTGAATATCTTGATTCAGCCTTCAAAGTGAAGTAAATGGCTCGAACATTAGGACTCGGCATCGAGTAACTAGCCGGCGAAACTAACGTTTTGCTCCGCAAGCGAGTAGACGAGCTGGGGTAGAATGTCGCCCTTGACCACCGCCTCGGCCAGGTCATCGTTGTAGTTAGCCAGTCGGCCTAGTGCCAGGGCAGCGGTCTGCTGTATGGTGGGCACCACGTCCAACAGCAGTGGACGGAGTAAAGACATCACGCCAGCATTCTGAAGCGGGCGAGGGAGGATAAGTGTGGTCGCTGAGGGTATAGTCATAGGCGTGGTTACGTGTTGGAGACAATATTCAGTAATAGAAGAGGAGTAGGGACATAACTCCTAAATTAGAAAATATTTAGAATTGATAGTTATGATTATTACTATATAATATATATATATACATATATATATATATATATATATATATATATATATACGTCCAGCATTAATGGAAGTGTGTCGGGTATTATCCAAGGTTAGGTCATCTTGGGTATTATGCCAGAATGTCAATAATAGAAAATACCTCGGAAATGTTATGATAATGATAAATCAAATTAATTTCTAATATAAATTCAAGGCGTGAAATACTCTTCCGAGTTCAAACATAATTATTTCTATATGATTAACCTGTAAGATTTCGATGTTTTGGGGTCGTGTAGCTAATTCAGCAACGGTCTGTACGAATTGAGTTCTAGATTTCTGGTACTGTTCAAATACTGTACAATGTGAGCTCGTATCAATCTCGTAGTTTTAAAGGCGAAGAGACAAAACATATGATAAGTTATGGATACAGAGATTACTTCAGGATATAATAATAATAGAACATATATTATGATATCTATAATTTGGAATATATCATATTATATAACTAAATCCTAATTATATTTAAAATAAATTTATATAAATATCTTAACATTATAAATGTCATGGTAATCTTATTTATAACTATTATTAAGTATTTGATTTATATTATAATATTCAAATGCATCAATTATAAATAAGTAATTAATATATATGATATATTACATAATATATCTTATGTATATATATATATATATAATATATTATATATATAATTTATTATACACGTAATTATATAATATATGTTATATAATATATAATTCAAACGTTGATCATTTAGTATAACTGATATATTGCGTGAGATATCCTGCTAATATAATAAAATAACATCGACTATAATATGTATCCTGATAAAAATGGATACCTTGGAGCACTTGACGTTGACTCATCTTGAATTATATACAATTGGCTTTTCAAGCCAAATTTTAAAAATTAACTATAACCCCTATTTTATTAATTAACAATGCTCTTTAGTGATAATGGTAGTCAGGATTACCAATCTCAGAACATTGTTTATTGTTTTAAACTTACGTCGCTAATGACTACAGCATTTTAGATTTGATTGGTGGATATTATTGTAAATAATAAGTGACCCCTCTTTAACCTTTATTAAAATGTCAATTATTCGAAAATTATATAATAAAGATTTAGTATTTTCAATTCAACAATTATGCCCTATACAATATGTTAGTTTGTTATATTAGATGTCAAATATAATTTTAACATTCTTCCAATGACAGGAATAAATAACAATTTTGAACGATAATTCGTATATAATATATAATTCATTAGTTGTATATGTTTATATAGATTTAATTGATAAAACAATGTATATGTATTATTTGTTGTAAAATATAATATAATATAATATGGTCTTTTAATTTGAATTAATCCATGAGTGTATTTTTAATAATTTGAAAATAATTCAATTATTTAAAAAAATTTCTAATTATTATATTATATATATTGATGATATACGTTTGGTTGTAAAAGTAGCCGAAATATTAGTAAATAATCATTTTGGAGGAAGTTTGAATATTTGAAATAAGAGGAGTTTTTTAAAGTATTCGCACCTAAAAAGGCGCAATAAATTTTAATTAATGATAATTAATATCAAATAATGATAAAATACTATTACTACGATTTTAAAATATATTATACGTATAATAATATATAATAATTTGATTAAGTTTAACTTGCACATAGCTCTATTTATTATTAATAGGCACAATTGAAGTTTGCATGTTACTAGTCAGAATCACACTATTCAAACATATACATGCCAATATAATAAATATATTAAGAAATATCATGATATATAAAATAATATTGTATATTTTTATTATTGTTATTATCTTACTATAATTTATTATTTGTATTATTAATTATCTATTATTAATATATTATTACATATGCTTTTTACCAGTTCTATTATCATTGGCTATACAAATATTGATTATTTCGAAAGTGCATGATGAATGAACACTTATCCCATCACATGGATAACTGGTACACTGCTTACCATCTCTATTTAGAAATAGCATACAGTAACAGTATATTTTAAGTGATTTATTAATATTTACCGTTTTTACATTTTGTCTTACGAAAAGTAGCGTTGTACGACAATATTCTAGTATTATCACAATGCAGTATTTTAACTATATGTATACTACATGTAGCAAGTAGAAATAACTTTATATGGCAAATTAGAATTATAGTAAATAAATATTAATAAATATATTCTAGAATTTTATTAGTGTGAACATAATGGTTATTATTATTTTTGAATACATTATACTCCATTTAGTAGACATAATATTTTATTTATTGTGGAAGGATACATTTTAATTGTATTATATTCCATTTTGTATTTTATAATAATTTTTGTTTACAAACAATAGCAATGATAAATATGGCATACTTTGTACTGAAAAATTGTATTGTTTAACTAAATTAGAAAATGGAGTTTTGCCGTTCAAAGTCATACATTTTCTTTCAAACTACAAACGGTATGCTATGCAAACATTTTATGATTTTAATCGTAAACAAGTTTACAATTCATCAAGTTCGAATACTGACTTTCGTATTTCTCTTAATTATAGTTGCATTGATATTTGTAGCCGTCAACTATGTTCTTATTAATATAGTATTGTAATAGGCTTATGTGTAATAGGCATATTTCCTTTAGTCTTGAAGTAACTATCGTAAGAACCATTAATTTGTAGTAACTGAAAGCATTTACTATTTTTATTATTATATTCACTATTGTATCTATAACTACATTGTTACATATATTAATTCAACATATTTATAAATTTGCTTGATTATTATTTTATTCATTAATTTTATTTTAAACGATTCTCAATTTAAATGCTTTAAATTACTAAATCCTATAAATTGACCAGTCTACATTATTAACTTCTTGACTTATTTAATTTGTTGTAGTTTTTTATAATTTGTGGGAATATAATTAATAATACAGTTGGTAAATAGGGCTGAGTTTTATGTGTTATATAAATGACTTATAGCTATACATGTAAATCTTTCCGTTGAATATCCTGCGAATTTATTTTCAGGTACAAAAACGTCACTTAAAATGGAATATGCGCAAGGTCTATAAGAGATCCGATACACCGGCTCCAGATGCCAATCTTCTCTGGAGGTCAATAGGTCGTCCCGAAGCCACTCACCCCGAACAACCATATTATCCAGGAGTTAGTATGCCTGTAATATTCAAAGAATAACGATATACATATAAATAGACCTCTAACTTCAAAACACATACATTACATTACATCAACGGGTGGCGCAGTGTATAAAGTGTTGACTGCTGAACAGAAGTTCAGCGGTTCGATACTTCAGCCCGACTAAAATATCGGCCTTGAAATAATGCGTAGGGCGATGAATGAATGTAGCAGCTCTTTTTTAACCAGCACCTAACCTAGAGCTGCAAATGAGTTTTAAGCTATTCGTTGATAGTTATTAGTTTTCCTTCGCCAAATGTCCTGGTCTCGTATAAAAGGTCTCCCGAAAGTATACAACACAATACGATATATTTTAAATATATAACTTGTAGATAATATGCTAATATTTCTAATTTAGGTTAGTATTTCTGCAATGCCATTTAGTTAATATTACCAGCGATAAATATTGGTATTGAATATTAATTAATAATCGATATCGTTACAGGAATACGACATTGAATTCCCGTACGGTAAGGCTTACAAGAAGAATCCATTCAAGATGACTCTGGAGGCTGGCAAACAGTACAAGTATTGCACGTGCGGGGAAAGCAAGTCCCAGGTAATCAAATCTGGTCCTATATGTACTTATATGGTAGTTTTTAGTGTGAATTTCAGAAACGACAATTTTTAATCTTACTAATTGAATTTTTATAATTATTTATTCGGGTGTAGAGTTTTAGATTATCAATCTAAATTAGGTTAAATATTTAATTTGAATTCAAAAAACTAATATAATATAACCTATAGAATTGATGAGAAATATATTGACCTAACTATGATTTGCATTGAATGTATAAATATAATAAACTTTGTTTGAAATTAATCAGAGTGTCTTTATCAAATATAAATATATGTATATTTCTTATCGCAGCCATTATGCGATGGACGTCATATGATCATCGAAGGTCACTCATTCAAAAAGTATTATCCAAAGTTCCGTCCAATCACCTTCTCGGTTGACAAAACAGGTTCTAATCCAGATGGTATATTACATTTCTCTTCGTTGTCACTTTTTATATGCACTTAAATCCATTATTTGATGTTTCCGTCTTTTATCGTCCACCTACAGACGACTACTGGTTATGCAATTGTAAGCAATCGACGAATCGGCCGTATTGCGACGGCACCCATAAAACTGAAGAGATCCAAGACATTAAAATCACTGCCTTGTCTTAATCCAAATCGTTTAAGAGAATCTTTGAAATTGTTCGCAATTTGTAGGTGATTTATGTACATATAATAAATATACAAAAATTAAGAGACCTGAGACAAGCACTACTTCAATTATATACTTAAATATAAATAAATATTAAAATTAATAATTGATTTATTGGGTAATTGAAATTAATTTAAAAAAGGTTGCTACAGAAAATGTAAATTAATAATTTCATCGTTTGATACAGTGAAGCCAATAACTTATATTAAATAATAAATAAAATTTAAATAATATATTATTAAATAAATTAATTAATAACATTTAAATGTATCTTTTATAATAATAAAATGTGTGATGGGTCGCCTATCTACTTTAATTCTACTGCATAGGTATTCTCCTCGTGGACTTCTTTTTCCCAGCGGGTTTGGTAATCTGTAACAATATAAATATAATATTAGTTAATAAATGCGAAGAATAAAAGTTAAGTACAATATATTAATAAATACTAAGGATAAGTATAATACAAATTAACTTTTAATAGTAATTATATACTACAGAATAAAAGATTATTTAGAAAAAATTCATAAAACCTAATATACCACATTATTTAACATTTTAAATAAAATATGCATATTTTAATAATTCATTTAATTAATAAATATGTGAAATATACATTAATCAAATTATAAATGGAAATTAGTGCAATGAATAATATTATTAATGATATAATTATATATCGTAATATTACTTCAAATTACCTATTATTAATTAATTACTATTATTATTAATTAATTTAACATCTTGTTAAATTATGAAATATATTATGCTAAGTTAAGTATAATAAATAATTATGTTTGAAAGAAAATCCGGTCAATCATCAAGTAATTTGCAAACTGTTAACTGAGCTTCTTTGTGTAAAAATACATATTTTATATTCAATTTTAAATAAGTTGTATAGTTTACTATAAATAATT
>OZ038313.1:35629531-35634531 GCA_964035775.1 Osedax frankpressi
TAAGTTACTTTCGCGATACGGTTTACACAATAGCTATGCAATATACTTTGAAATATTGTAAATTTAGTGATAACACATGTATATAACATAAACATATTGTTATGGAATTTGGATTATCTGTGAAACGTGTTATTTACACGAGTACAAATAGTTTTTATAATTTTGTATAATTTGTATTGATTTTATTGTTCATGCGATAAAAATTAAACGTGTAATTACAATTCTTTATATTCATTTTAAACAGACACTTTACGTCGAGTTACTTACATTTATTCTCGTGACAAGGGGATATTTAAATTATTGTCTAGCTTTGTATTTTATTAATTACGTTTATAATCTATCCTCCGATTATAATTTAATTACTATTGGTATTGATTTTGTAAATTATTATAATTATTCATTTGTCTTGAACATGTTCTATGTATTTAATTAATATGTCACGGACTGTATCAATAACAATACATTATATTCATATTTCGTATTAATTTTAGAAATTCTGTAACTAATAGAATCATAATAATCGAAATGATTTACTAATACAAATAAATTCTGAATACCAATTTATCAAGTGTTAATATATCAATTCATTGAATAGATACACCCTGAAAAAACATTCCACTATCAATATAAGTTTGCATTGTACTTTTCTATAGTTTATATGAGCAATTGAGATTATTTATTTATAATATGTCTTAATAGTTGTTATGATTTAAACGGATATATAGATATTTGATATTACTTTGCTCGTTTATTAACGTGATAATGAAAGCTAATATAAGTGAAGTATCTAAAATGCATTAGTGGATATCAAATTTTACTTGTTACAATTTTGCATTGCCAAATAAATTAAATATTAATAAACTCTTTTTGTAATCAAGTATTTTATTTGAGTTTTTCGGTATAAGAAGTTACATTGATTATTAAATTAATATTATATTAATACAATGGTAATTATTATAATTTACAAAAATGTACTGGTTTTTTTTTAAAAAACCTATTTTACATATACATTAGAAGTAGATAAAAAATGATATAATAGCATATATGATCTATATAGTTAAATCTTTTAATAACTGTAAAGTTGTGTTATAAATATGTTATATAGATAACATTTAAAACAATTATTACTTTAAAACTAAAGTTGTATATAATAGTATCTGTATGTTTCATAGATAATACATACAAAACTTATAAGTTTGTGAAATGATTAATCATGAAATACAATCTATTCAAATATATTATTAATAACTATAGACTATATTATATAAAGAATAGAAAACATAATAGGACATATATTAAATACACAATCAAAGTGTATTTGTATATATAAATATTTAGATATATTATATTATATATATATAATTCATTTGAATTTACATTGTAAAGGTGTATTTGTATAGACTGTGTATATATTATGAGAAGGCAGGTGTGGTCTGGCTGTGGTCGAGTGTTTATATATTTCATGCTAGTTGGCAATCACTATATAAGATATTCCATGTGCTAGGCATGTTTATATTTATATAATGCAATTTCTGGCAGTATTTGAGATTAGCATTGAGATGGTAATTAGGGTGACCAGTGAATTGTTTCTATTGTTGCATGGAAAATAATTCTAATTATTATTTTTAAAAATGGACTAATGTCCATTTTTTAAATTGTATTGCATTCCTTAGTAAACCATATAAAATTAATTATATTTACATATGCATACATGTGAGATGTGCATAAATATTAGATCTATTATGTTAAATATTCAATATATAGTAGTTTGATATGTTGAGTATTTATGTCTTGTATTAGATTAACTATGTAACACAATTGTATTAACTAATTATGTAATTACATAGTATTTACTATACAATAAGTATCCAGTAGGTATTATTAAGTATTGAAAGGGAAAGGTTTAGCAAATTACAATAAAAGTCGATAATATAAAAAAGATTTGTTTTGAAAAATATTCTTTTCAAAACATTTAACATGCAGATAAATTATTATTTATGTTGAATACGACAAATTCATTTGTATAATAATATTTACAAATAATTTATTTTATTAGTTCATATTCAGTTATCAGTAAATAATGTCTAATGGAAATCCTATTTAAAATATAGAAATTCATTTAATTTTTGTTTTTATAAGGATGTTTTTATAAATTGTATTTTAAAATATATATATATATATATATATAATATATTTTATATGTTTGTTATCCTATATTAAACTCTATATTTTGCATTACTTTTTTTTTGTATACCGAATTCTTAATCCAGCTTTAGTAAAATTAAATAAACTAATGTAATATATAATAACTTATTACAAATAACTGCAGATTTAATAATACTTTTTTATGCGATTTGTATTTTTTTCATTAGAATTGCATTTGTATAAAAGTATGCTTTCCAATTTAGTCATATATGAAGTTTAATAAATTATATTTCACCTATATTATTAAATATAAATTTCACATCATTTTCCTCTCATTATTGTAATATAGTTTTAGTGATCAATTTAATTATGAATGGTTAAATTCATATTATATTATAATTGTGGTAAAGCACCTCAATATCTACCTACATTCAGTAGAATGTGTGATATCATGATATCTATAATTACCTGGTGATTGCCATCATTTCACTACCATCCTTACAAACTGAGTATTAGTTTTATAAAATCATTTAATATGATACTAAAATGATACTAAAATAATTGGTTTACATAAAAGAAACTATAAAATACAAAAAAATCAAATTACCTGGATTGTGAGACAAATTTACTTGTTTACAAATATATTATAATATGTCACTTTTATTAGATATAAAGCACAAGATATAATGTATATATATATATGTAATGTTTGTATAATATACTATCTGTTTCAAAATATATAATAGAGATAATCTATATATCTTTTACAATAATGATTATATGTATTAATATATATTATATTGATGTTTATTTTGGCATTTATTATATGTATATTCCAGAACTTTAACAATCCAGTTTTTTTTCATTTATTAATTGTATCATTTTTTTTAAATTATGTTTTATTTTCTTGACTCATCAAAGGATTACACCACTGCCATTTCTGAGTTACTAAGATCATATGCATTGTAGTATAACTTTACGTGTAGGCTATTGTGCATACGTCCGGTACATCGAATGGAATATTACGTTCAGCAAGGTAGAATGCAATATTAACATCGTATGCACTATCAGTCTGATACTTTCTTGTTCCTAGTTAAATCGAATCACATATTTCTAATTTGTTATAATCGTATGCAACAACTTCTAAACAAATATAGGTAGAAAAATTGATGATATGCATTTTTCTTATTTTACTAAGTTATTATATAAGTATATAAATATTATGTTATAATATTAATATTATGTACATAAATATTATGTTATATATATAACATATTATATATATATATATATAAATATATATATATATTACAAGGATATATAGTACACATATTTTCAAATGGAATATTAGCCTAAAAGTAAAATGAATGATTAAAATATTGTTATTCATCTTATATAAAAAACAGAAATAAACACACGCGAAATCACTGAATGAAAGGATTAATAACCCTTATATATTTCGATGACGATGCGTGCGCTATTCGTTGTCTAGCCACCTTACGGAATACATCGAGAACTATACGGACGTATCCGAGAAAACCGCTATACCAGCAAACCGCCGTAAATCACGCACAACGGGCCTTCCCCACTCTAACCTTACCAGCCTCCCTCTTCCCCGACCACCGGATGACCAACCCGCGCCACCACTAGCCAACGCGGCCCGGCCGATGTCGTCGGCGAAGCCCGCGCGCCGCGAGAAGAGCGTTCGCATCCGACTGCCGGGCGCCGAACCGCACGCCACGGAGCCGCGATGCGCGTCGAAACCTCCTTCGACGCCGTCGCGGCTCGCCAACGCCTTGATGCTGCGGCGGTCGCGCTCGAAGTCGCCGTCGCGCGGCGTCGCCATGGCGACGTTGCGCCGCGACGCCCGTAACCACGGTAACGCGGCGGGCGCCGGCGCGCCGCGGCGGGCGTCGTCGTTTCGCGGCGCCGACGAACGTTCGCACGGCTGGAGGCCTGTAGGCGCCGACCTCTGGCGCAAGACCTCCGAACTGACCGCCGGTAGTCCGAGAAGACGCGATGAAGCGGACTCACCTCCGCAATGTATGGATAAGTGCCCGATCTGCGAAACGGTAATTGCTACAATTACGTACATAGGATAGACAAGCTTCTAAACGCGTACTCACAGAAAATGTATTATTATTATTTGTATTCATTCGTTATAGTCAAATAAAACTGGGAGTATAACAGCGTCGTATTTCTTATCTAGTTTTGTTTTTGTTTATAAGAATAGGAACAATAAACAAAATAAGCCACTAGTTATCTAACTTAGTTATCTGGGATGCAAATGACTAAAAAATATATGTAAATATTTTAAACGTTTTGCCAATTCAGAATACAATTTTAATAATCGCTTTCCACTACTCGAGTGCTTTAATAATGGGTCAGATGAATGGTATCTGTATCTTGTCACTCATCTCATTGTCGCATAATTAATCGTTTCGCGCGTAACGAGAATTATTATACCAATATTCATGTTTATAAGTTCCGATACAGGCCGCCGTAATGTTATAACATATAACACGAGTCACGTAGAGTAGAATGTAGAGTAGAATGTAGAGTAGAATGTAGAGTAGAATGTAGAGTAGAATGTAGAGTAGAATGTAGAGTAGAATGTAGAGTAGAATGTAGAGTAGAATGTAGAGTAGAATGTAGAGTAGAATGTAGAGTAGAATGTAGAGTAGAATGTAGAGTAGAATGTAGAGTAGAATGTAGAGTAGAATGTAGAGTAGAATGTAGAGTAGAATGTAGAGTAGAATGTAGAGTAGAATGTAGAGTAGAATGTAGAGTAGAATGTAGAGAGAATGTGGAGTAGAATGTGGAGTAGAATGTGGAGTAGAATGTAGAGTAGAATG